>VYZW01020415.1:31699-164276 GCA_013401315.1 Balaeniceps rex | reverse complement strand
TGCCCCCTCCCCCCCGGCCCCGAGCACCGCCGCCTCGCCCGGAGGAGCCCGGGTGCCTCGGAGCCCCCCCCGGCATGGAGCGGCCGCTCAACCTCAGCTGCTTCGCCGACACGACGCCGGATGCCGGCAACCGGAGCGGGTCCCCCGCTGGCCCGGACGGCGGCCGGGCGCATCTCTCCGTCTTCAGCGTGCTGGTCCTCACCCTGTTGGCCATGCTGGTGGTGGCCACGTTCCTCTGGAACGGGCTGGTCCTGGCCACCATCCTCCGTGTGCGCAGTTTCCACCGGGTGCCCCACAACCTGGTGGCCTCCATGGCCATCTCCGATGTGATGGTGGCGGCCCTCGTCATGCCCCTCAGCTTGGTGCGCGAGTTGTCCGGGCGGCGGTGGCGGCTGGGCCGGTCGCTCTGCCAGGTGTGGATCTCCTTCGACGTGCTGTGCTGCACCGCCAGCATCTGGAACGTCACGGCCATCGCCCTTGACCGCTACTGGTCCATCACCCGCCACCTGGAGTACACGCTCCGCATCCGGCGCCGCATCTCCAACATCATGATTGCCCTCACCTGGGCGCTCTCTGCCTTCATCTCCTTGGCCCCACTGCTCTTTGGCTGGGGAGAGACTTACTCAGAGGACAGTGAGGAGTGCCAAGTCAGCCAGGAGCCTTCCTACACCATCTTCTCCACCTTTGGCGCCTTCTACCTGCCCCTCTGCGTGGTGCTCTTTGTGTACTGGAAGATCTACAAGGCTGCCAAGTTTCGAATTGGATCTCGGAAGAGCAACTCCATCACCCCCATTACACCAGAAGCCCTGGAGGTAGGTCAGCTCGGTTGTATTTTGCTCTAGTCAACTGCTGGTAGCAGCCAAGCCCTTGCAGCAGTGGGGGAAACTTAGAGCTAAAGCATGCAAACAAGCAGCATCCCTCCGAAGCTTGGTGAATCCTGAAAGCTTTCCAGGGAAAGTTGACTGCAAGCTTGCAAGCCCGGTCTTTTGACTCCTTCCGAGTCCCCAGCTGTGAGCACGCAAGGTGTAGCTAAAGCAACTTTGGGCCAGATTGCGAGCCTGAGCTCCACGTGGGCGTGCAGTGACTCACAGACGTCCCCCCGTGGAATGCTGAATCAGTGCTCGCGAGCGTGAGTAAGGGGTCACCGTTCCTCCCATGGGGAGGCGTGTGGGGGTGTGAATGGATGGGATCCCGTCTCTGCTGGGGACGATAACCTGGCAAGCAGCTGTGGCTTTGGGGAGGTTGTGAATTTACCCACACAGGAGACACACACGCAGAGCGTCCTTGTAAATCCTTCCTAATCGTGGCTGCGTCGTGTCAGTTCATCCCAGGCACGGTGACTGTGCACTGTAAAGACTTCTTGGGGGGAGAAAGGAAATGTACGCTCATTTTCTTGCTTCTCCTACCCAGGACTCTTAAACTCAATGGGTTCAGAGAAAGCAAGGAGACTTTTGTGCACGGTGTGTGGGTGTGTGCCTGCTCTACTGATCTGGTTGTAAATGGGGAAATAACCTTATTGTGACGCTGTGTGCCCATATAGGACTACTCTCTTTAGTTTCTAGCCTCACTTAAAAATAGTCTCTGTTACCCAGAAGAGGGTCATACAACCACTCTCCCCTCCATTAGAGCATGACGTAGATGGCCTGCGTTTCCCCGTGAGCTCTGGCCGTCACTTGCATAGTTTGGTTGTGTACCTGCTGTGTGGGATCAGCTGACTGAGGCACATATGGTGCAACTTGTGTTTGTGTTTGGCAGGTAAAAGAAGCTGCCCAGCAGCCACAGATGGTCTTCACTGTCCGTCATGCTACTGTTACGTTCCAGACGGACGGAGACACATGGAGAGAGCAGAAGGAAAAGAAAGCTGCCCTCATGGTGGGCATCCTTATCGGGGTCTTCGTGCTCTGCTGGATCCCCTTCTTCATCACGGAGCTCATCAACCCCCTCTGCTCATGCGACATCCCACCCATTTGGAAGAGTATTTTTCTATGGCTAGGCTATTCAAATTCCTTTTTTAATCCTCTCATCTACACTGCTTTCAACAAAAACTACAACAATGCCTTCAGGAACCTATTCTTTAGACAGCACTGAGCAGAAAAAGCTTTCCCGCTGCCCCAGGAAGCTGATTTCAACTCTCAATGAATCCTGCCAAACTCTTGAGGAAGATCAAAGCCACAGATACCGAGGTGATGCTAAAGACGCATCGCCATGGGTCGTATGTCCCAGCAACGGTCCTGGTTCCTATGCAGACTCTCCATCCCAGCCTCTGAGTCAGTTGCTATTTTTCCTGCAAACAGCATGTAAGGGTTTCTCTGGCCAGCAGCACAACATTCTTCCTCCAGTGCCCCACTGCTTTCCTCCGGCCTTCCTAGTGACGTTCTGTTTGGTGGCAGTAATGGTGCAGAGGAGTCTTCTGGCAAAGAGTCGTATCTGAAGCTCTGGTTTGGCCACTGCTAGTCTCTGACAGCATTAATCAACTTTGTCCCATGTGCGAAGCTGGGACCCTTTAATGTCAGGAGGTTTTGTGATTATATATGAAACTAGATATTTTATGGCGTGGTTGAAAAGGCTGATTGTCTTGTCTTTTGCCCGTAGAGATTGTTAGGTGTTTGTATTTGGGGAATAAAACCCTCAGTAAGGGTTAAGAGCAGACTCCAAGTACAAAGCCTTTTCTCACGTGCTTTATCAACAACGAATTGTGCTGTTTGCTGTTGGATTCTGTGTAGCAAGTTTTAAAAAAATATATTTATTGTGAAAGCTTAATGCATGGTGTACCCTGGAATGAGAGAGAATGCATGGGAAATCCACCTCTCGTTCTCCGACTGCTACGCGTGAGCATCTGCCTCAGACCTTTACTTTCAGAAATACCAGCTGTAAATGTTAATCTTTGTGTCTGTGTTTCCCATTCTAAACCATAAATGTATTTTGAGCAGCCGTGGGGCAGGTTTCATGTAGTTGCAGGGGACGCAAGGAGTGTATTTCAAATTGCCTGTCAACAAGAAGCTGTCTTTTACCGTTTCTGAGTGCGATTCAGGTCTTCCTGAAACCAAAGCAAAGACCCCACTTTGTTTCTGTGAGCACTGGATTGCAGGCAAAGGGCAGTTAATGGCCAGTGATGTTTCATTCTGGAAGCATAACCAAACCGTAGAGGTGCTCTGCTGTGAGGACCAGAGTTAAATATTTCTTCTTTTGCCCACCCCTCCTTCTCTTCCTCCCCACTGAGGCTCCAGTCCTGCCTGGTCGTTATTGCTCTGCTGCCTCCCTGCCTCTCCTTGTTGCCAACATAATTATAGCAGTTGGCATTTCACACCTAGAATTAAAATTATGCACTTTATGCTGCACCCCTGGAAGACTGACAGGCCTTCAGATAAAGAAAAACATTAGTTTTAACTATCGGTTCTTATGGGGCAGCCACTGAAATCAGACCAGAACTGATGTGGTGGAGGAAAAGACAAGATGGGAGTCGGAATGACATGATTTCATGTCAGATATCTCAAAAAGAAGCGATAAAAGGGAAAAATGTCAATAAATCATGGGAAAGCCCCCTGGGGGTGGATAGGATTAGTTCCTGTCCTTAGCAGATCGTGAGGCATCAGATGTTAAAATTGTCACTGGTCCTTTAAACCTGTTAAAAGTCCTGGTAGAGTTGGTAAAAAAAGACCTTTTTCTTTTCATATCTTGGGACAAGTGAAAATGGAAGCTGAGCTATCAAGTGTTGCAGCTCTTTCAGGACCAGTTAGACAAACATCCATCAGGACTGACATAGATGTAGCTGATCCTGCCTTGCGGCAAGAGGAGAGAGAGGATGGCTCTTGAGATCTTTTTCAACGCTATTTTATAAAAGTCTGTTAAAAATATTAGGTAAAATCCTGCCCTCGTTGAAAGCAGTGGTCAAATTCTCAGTGACTTCAAGCGGATCAGAATTTTATCCAGCATGTCTTGTCTTGTAAAAGCATAGTTTTCATGTTAACTAATTCAAGGAGAAGATGGGTGGGATGGGAGAAATCTTCTAACTCCCCTGAAAGAGCCTCTGATCTGCACTAACCATGGACCGATCTCTCTACAGCTAGTAAAGAGCATTTTCTTTCTTTGTTACGTATTTTAAAGTATTAGTGACATCTCTGACGTATCAAAAAATTGTAATAAACTCTTGAGCCGTTTTTTTTTACTGAGGTTGCAAAGGTTGCATTGCTTTCTCTGGACGGTCCATCACCAATGCAGAGTTGTTCTTGTTGGGGACTTACTACTTTTGTTGTGTCAAAGGTTGTTCAGCCAAAAAATCAGTTGGAAAAAATGCTTCCTTGCCCAAACCAGACCTTCAGCTAAGCTTGGTAGTGCCTGAAAGTAGGAGACTACTTGTTAGGCCACCATGGCAACACTTTAAACGCTAATGCGTGGATTAACCGGGAAGTTGGACTGTAGTCCACCGTTTTAACACATAACATCATGTCTACACAACCCTGTTTCACTCTGGGCCGTGTCCATCCTCATTTTTATTTGCTCTTTGATGAGTATTGCAGATTCTCTATCTGTGTGAGATCCTTGCACAGGTCATGGAATCAACTGCAAACTCAAATTAGTATCCTGTGTAAGCAGACAAAAATTAAACTGAAATCAATGGGAAAGTTCCCTACTTTCACTGCAGCTTGGTGCTGCGACGAAGCTCCCTTTCATTATATCCTGTGTTTATTCATGCCTTAAACGGTGACACAGAGACAGGAGAGAATCTTAAAATGACATGAAATAAATCTAATTTGTCTATAGTCATGGATGGTCCACTATCCTGGTATAAATTACACACATTTATTTGACAACACACATCCCATACAATCCATACCGATCTTCTGCAAATAACAGCTTCCACTTGGTGATTTGTCCCTTGAATCTCGACATAATTAGCAGCTGCATTATGGACCAGTTCCTACTGCTCTTACTTGAGACTTAAGACCATTGGCTTTTCGTCCAAATACCACTCCTGCAATGCAATATGATCATGCAGTAAAAATATCAGTGTTCTGGAGATAGTGCTGAAGAATCATATCGAAACATGCCGCGATGGCCTGAGCACAGTGAAGGGGCACAAAGAAACCTTGACTTCTGATCCTGGCTCCGAGGCTTTTTACAAATCTCTCAGTATTCAAACATAGATGCTGAGTGGGCTCCCAGAGACCCCACTCATGTTTGAAGACATACACAACCCCAGCTTCAAAGGATGTATCTTGTACCTTCTTGTTCCCGTTTATAAAACAGAATCAGTGGTGTGAAGAGATCTGCCTCACCACGGCTTTGTGAGGATTAATTAGTAAATGTTTATCATGTACCGGGAAGGTGGAACACTCTGGTTTGAATGCCGAGCAGCATTATAAATTGGGCTTCTATTTAATTCCTCGGAAGAACATTATTACCCATTATTATTGAGTTTCCTATGCAATCTAATGGCTATATAATACTTCCAGAAAAGATTTAACTAACCTTCCTCCACTTACAATTAATTTATTTGCCTCTCGATGGTCTGACAGTTCAATGAACATCTGTATGGGAGCTTGATAGCTCGGGCAGCTACAGTGCGTGCTGAATGCTGTCTGCTGAATGTCTCCTCGCAACGCTGAATAAATATTGTCAAGGTTCAAGGAGCAGCAGCTCTCCAGGCAGTCTGCTACCGTGTTTCCTTTATCTTTTAGGGAGAAGAAAAGGTCACAAAAGAATGCCCTTGGATTACATGACAGGTTGGCTGACCACCTTCCTCCTCTACCCCCATCCCGCTGACCTTTCTTCTCGATGCAGGCAGGTCAGGCAGGTGACTCTAGGACACGTACTGATCCTGTACAGCCAGAGGTGGGCCACGCATGACTTCACCCCCCGTTAATTTGCCTGGACTTTTCCTAAAAATGACCACTGGGAGACGTGGCCTTTACACTGGCAGCGGCAGCCGAAAGTGGGAGTTTCTTGGAAGTAAAGTTACAGGCAATTAAGGAAATTTCACCTGACAAAGGTAATTAATGCCTCTTAGTTCCAGCGATTGCTGCCGTGAGGTACGACTGACAAAGTGTCAACGTGATTTTTGCAATGTAGTGATTTGAGCTGCTTTGTTCACTGGGGGCTCATTGCCAATTTACTCTTGGATCCCTTATTTTACCTGCACTGGTACTGGTCCCAGCAAACTGGGACACCAGCAAAGTCATGGTGAACATGAAATGGGCATCATTAATGCTCCATGTGGGAGCAGTGGGGTAAGACATCTATGGCAACATCTGCATCCCCGCTGCCATACACCCCGGCTGAACGTCACGAAACTGCCAGCATATTCATCAAATTTAAGAGGTGGCCAACGAGCTCTTTAAATCACCATTATTTTCAGTAACACTGAAGTGCTGAGGAACTTGCAGAAGACTGGAAGAGAGAGGAAGTTGTGCCAGTATTTTAAAAGGGCGAATTGGGAAAGCCAAGTATTTATAAGGCTGACACTGTTGCTGATTTACAGCTTGAAATTGATCCTTGGCAAAAATGTGGAACAGCTGATAAAGGACTCAATGAATAAAAAATTACAGGAAATAAAGATAATTAAAATAAATCACATTGAGGTCTTTCTTTGATTGCAGCGCATGGTTCATTGCTGATGGTGATTTAAAGTATTCACTCCACAATAATGAATCTGACTTGACAACACTCAACACTTCCATGAAAAAGTGAAGAAGAAATCAACGTGAGGTTCAAACTGTCCAATATTTGCTAATGACTCATGGACTGGAAAAGGTGTAAATACAGAAAATGAATTCACTTGTACAGAGAAATGAGGATGCAAACCAGCCGGAGGCATTTTAGCCGGGTGTGAGGGAAAGGCACGCACCCAGGAGCAGCGGGATGGGACCCTTGCTGCAGGCAGGGAGGCACGGCTGCGTCAGGGTGCATCAGGAGCTGAACATGCGGGACTGTTCAGCGTTTTGGGGACAAGCAGACTTATTTCTTACCTGTGCATGGGCTGTGTCCAGCTATGGATTTTATTCTGGTCACTGGAAGGTACCTTTTCGCCTTTTCGCTGTTCCCCCCTGCTCCGCGCCGCTGCCAGGCAGTCAGCCACAGCATTGCAATTCTCTCGCTCGTGTAATTTCCCATGCTGGCCAAGTCAAATACTTTGCCTAATCATCCTAAAAAGCAAGACAGATGGGCCCTTTCTCTGGATCCCCCAGTGCATTGCTGTTGTTCCTCTGTCTAACTAACAGTTTCAGCGGTGGGAACAGCAGCTTCTGCAACACCGAACCCTGGCTGCCTGCTCGGTGGATGGGACCAAGCAGGGCTGGGTGCAGCTCCAGGCGTTGGTCCATGGAGCAGGCACTGCCCCACCACTGCTCTCTGGCAGCAGCTAGGGTGGGGAAAGAGAAAACAGGAGCTACACCCTCGCCTTGGATTTCTGCTGGAGCCGTTCCTGATAAACCAGTCCCTAATCCTGCTTCTAGCCGCCCTCCCTGCTTCTGGTGAGAGCAAACCTGGCCAGGCTGCCCCGACTGTGGGTCTGGTCATCTCTGCAGGAACGCAAAAGGGAGGGGAAAAAATTTCCCAAACCCACTGCAGCCCTAATTGCAGGAAAAAAATTCCCCAGCCTTGACTGCCTCTCTGGGAGAGGACACATTTTCTGCATGCCTTAGGCATCCACCCTGCCCAGCTCAATCCCCTTCCCGCTGCTAGCTGCAGGGGGTGGAAATCTCTGTATCATTCAAAACTACCTGCTGCTGGCCAGGTCCCCAACTTTGTTCAAGCATTGGCCTGAAACATTGCATTTTTCATCAGTTCAGGGCTGCAGCCTGAGGTCACTGCTTCTTCCTTGTGCCTTTCCATCACCGAATCGTGGTTACACGCAGGTCCCGCCAGCCTTGGCTGCTGGTGCAGAAGAGGGAAACAGCTGAGGTGCCACAAAATCCCAAGATCTGCTTCCTCTTGCCTGAGCTACCGTGATTCAATATTTGAATCACCCGGCTCTTCACAAGACGCCTGGTTGGGCAGTCCCAAAGCTTAAACCATGCCTGGTCTGGCTCATTTTGCTAAGGTCCATCGCGTGTCCCACCTTTCTACCACCCTCCTGTGATGCTGCGTTGGAGCTCTGGACATCAGGAAGCTGTTCACACGTTGGTCAGGGTGCTGCCTCTGCAACATCTCCCTGGCCTGGCCACAGCTGGACCTGACGGGGCTGTTTCCAACCCAAAAGAGCCTGTGGCACATAGACCATGGTGAAAATTAATGTGATCACCTTGCAACCTCTTTCTAGACCTGCTAACAGCCTTATACCCTGCCCCACAGGTTACCTGTGCTCCTGTCAGGCAGGCTTTATAGGGGAAGAGCAGAGCTCACGGTCACGTAGTTTCGCAGTTTAGATGGAGACCTGCTTTCAAGGAGGGAGGGGAAATAATTTTGATGCGATGCCAAACTCGACTCTTTCAGCGGGCACTGGAGCATATGGAGCCTCTCGCACAATTGCCTGGGAGTTGCAGGTCTGTGATGTTTTTTCTCTCCTCAGCTGCTCGCCTGGTGCCAAAGTTTCCAGGTGCATTAAGGCAGGATGCCCCCGCCGCGCATCTTGAACCTTCCACCCGCGCATCACGGCGTCGGGGTGAATATTAAACAGACAGGAGGAGTACAGCAGATGAGAAGTGCAAGTACACTTGCTGGCACAAGGGGTTACTCAATATCTGGAATTTGAATGGAAAAAGAATCTGCAAGCCCACGGTATTAAGTAATTAAGCTTTTCCAAGGCTTTTCAAAAAGAGGCAGGTAGATGCCGAGGTGACACGATGAGGCACTCAGCTGCGCTCCTCTGCTTCCTGCAGCTTTGCAGCACAGACCTCAGCCTTACTGGGGATTTCAGAGCACATTACCCTGACTAAAGCCCTAGGGCTACTTTATAAGCTGTTAATAGTTGCCAAGCAAAATGAGTGTCAGGGCTGTTTCTTATTAAAATGAGCATCTGAGGCACCTGGAGAAGACTGTAAGTAGCGTAAACCCTTTAAATTCCTTCCGAAACCCCCGAAGTGGCCAGCGTTTGCATGCAGAAAAATAACAAATAACTTTTAAACAAAACCTATTTGACAGCAAATCTGCTGCTGCTCCTGAGATCAGCTTCTCCACGACTTTTATTCACACGTGTCTCCAAGACAGCGTGTACCCACCCGCCGTGTGCGCACTACAGCATCTTCCCCGGGTGATTCCTGAATCCTTGGCCCGTGACTGTCCCGCACAGGGCTATGCCCTGGTTTCCCCACCTTTAGGTGCAAGACAACACCTCCAGCCACTCAGCCTCCTGTCCCCAGGTGGCCTGGCCTTCAGGGTACACTGGATAATGTGTCTGGGTGTGGAGCAGCTGGGCTGGTTTTCACCCTGCTGTTCCTCATCCCTCCGGCCGGCAGCCCCAGCTGAGCAGCAGCTCCCACCCCACGCCGCTTCTCCTGGCTCCCTTCTTGCTCTTGGAGGTGCCCAGAGGAGATCTCCGATGGCTTGATGGAGCCTGTTTCCCTGTGTGCGGCCATGGTGGTGCTCCTGGAGTCAGGGCTGCTCCTCCATTCAAGGGCTCGTAGTGAAGATAATCACTTCATAAACCGAATGAGCCATGCCCCAGATCAAATGGGATAATAAAAAGCTGGTGGCTGGCACCGGTGTCCTTCTGAAATGCCTGTTTGCAATGGGACCTAGGCACTTCAAAACCATAAAGTAGGCATGATCCTCACAGAGGGGGACTTTTTTCAGGAAAAGAGGGAATCATCTCAGCCCCAGCCTCTCCAGCACTGTTAATGGGAGAGGATTTGTTTCTTTTAGGACACCCTTTCCTGCAGAGGGGCTTGCATGCACCCTGTGCAACGCAGCAGGGCCCCCGTCCATCACAGGCACCCGGCATCAGTGCCACCGAGAAGATGAAGAACGCTGTGCTTTTACCCCAGCTCGTACATGATGATGTGGACCTGCACGCAGCCTGGAGCCTGCCGGAAAGAAAAGAGGTGGCTCTGGAGGCACGGCAGAAGAGTAAGGAGGGAGCGGCTGGCTCCCCGCGGGCTCCCTGGCTTGGCTCTGCCCCGCAGGAGCAGGCGGCCACCGGGGCGGCAGGAGCTGCAGGCGACAGACAGCACGCTCTGCCCGGTTCCGCCGCCGCGGATTTTGGCAGCAGGCAGACGGCGAGATGACTCTGCTAGCTTGCAGGGAAGGAGATGAGGTCAAAAGCACCATCTGGCCTGCTCACCTTTCCGCTTCTCTGTGGCAAGATAAGAGGCTGTTTGGCAAGACGTGAGGTCAAGGGCTGAGTGTGCTCTTATCTGCTTGAGGGTGGCAGCACAGGACAGAAAGAGACTGATTATTTTTCATTTCCTTCTGCCAGCTGCCATGCAGGGGGGGAAAAGGAGCAATATCCCTTTTATTGTTCCCAGGTGCGGTCCTTAGAGACTGCGAGTTGCTTAGACTGTTCTTTTTTTTTTCTATTTGAATGGTAATGAAGCACCTAAATAACCTGGATAACCCAAAACTTAGTGCAGACGGTAGAGGGAAAGGAAAAATGCACTCTCTGCCACTGAGTAAGTATCCTCCAGCTTTGCAAGACGCCTCAGTACTGTGCAAAATGAGCAGCGTGTACGTGTTGTTCACCACTTGGATGCTCAGCTTTGTACAGCCCTTTGTAAGTGAAAAACATCTTTCTCCCTTACCCTCTACAGCTGTTATTATAGCCCTCCAAACCAGATCAAATCCATTGTCCTCCTTCCCTTCGAGTGCTCTGAATTTTGAGATGCTTCAGAGCAGGATTAGCACCGTACGTTTCCAGACTCCTTTATCCAGCTTTACACCCTCTAACATTTCTATTCCATGCAAAGGCAAAGCCACCCAGCCTGGCTCTTGCCAGCTGGAGTCCGGCACGTTGCTCAGAGCCACGGCTTTGGGACATCTGCACCACATCAGGGCAGAGGCAGCTCTGAATTAACTCGAGCCTTGCTGCCCCAGATACTACATAAACATCCCATAGCACTGAGTAGGCAAGAAAACCAGAATTATCCCTATTATAGGGTGATATTGTTTCTGAAGAACGGCTGATTTATTTTACGGGGCCAGGATGCAACTTTTTTATGCACAGATGTCCTTAGAAGACTTCAAAGAGATGGATGAGCACAGGACCCTCTTTTGTCCTTTGCTTTCTGAGCAGAGCAGCGTAGGAGACGTGTGAACACACACACACACATCACTTTCCCAGATTCATTGCTCTGAGTGCTCCCGCCAAGCAAACGGCACTGCATACCTAAATATACCCAGGAAAATATGTTCTCCTTGGGTACAATGATTAGCCCACATGCGCTGGAAAATATCAACACAGATGCATAATTTGCCTACAAAACATACACGCACACGAACACACGCACACTTCTTTTTCACGCTGCATCAACCATTTTAGCTGGTTTTTGGCTATTTTGCTCTTGACTAGAAAGACTGTGCAAATGTATGAAGGACAAAAATCTCTCTCAGAAAAAAGCTTAATTACTAAAGCCTCTCTCTGATCAAGGATAAAAGGAAAGGCGAATCAAAGGTAAACTGATTTTCACCAAGGAAAATTCTGTTAGCTTGTTGAATTTTTCTATTGTGTCAATTATATGTGATCTGAGGAGATAAAACATTTCCAGAACTCTTTCTGGAGGCAATTAGCAAAATGTTTTTGGAAATCACTCTGATCGTTCAGGATTGAGTGCTATTTTATTTATCATTATGCATGAAGGGTTGATGTTATAGACAGCGGCTCTTATAGACAGAGCTAAGAAATGGGACCAGGAGTTCACAGAGTCACAGAATGACAGCATGGTTGCGGTTGGCAGTGACCTCTGGAGGTCATCTGGTCCAACCCCCTGCTCAAGCAGGGCCACCTAGAGCTGGTTGCCCAGGACCGGGTCCAGATGGCTTTTGAGTACCTCCAAGGATGGAGACTCCACAACCACCCTGGGCAACCTGTGCCAGTGCTCAGTCACCCTCACAACAAAAAAGTGCTTCCTGATGATCAGAGAGAACCTCCTGTGTTTCAGTTTGTGCTTGTTGCCTCTGGTCCTGTCACTGGGCACCACTGGAAAAAGCCTGGCTCCGTCTTCTTTGCACCCTTCCCTCAGGTATTTATATACAAGGCTCCCTGAGCCTTCTCTTCTCTAAACTGAACAGTCCCAGCTCTCAGCCTTTCCTCACAGGAGAGAGGCTCCAGTCCCTTCATCATCCTTGTGGCCCTTCATTGGACTCTCTCCAGTATGTCCATGTCTCTTGTACTGGGGAGCCCAGAACTGGACACAGTACTCCAGGTGTGGCCTCACCAAGTGCCAAGTAGAGGGGAAGGATCACCTCCCTCAGCCTGCTGGCCATGCTTTGTCTAATGCAGCCCAGGACAGCATTTGCCCTCTTTGCTGCAAGGGCACATTGCTGGCTCATGTTCAACATGGTGTCCACCAGGACCCCCAGGTCCTTTTTCACCAAGGTGCTTTCCAGCTGGGTGTCCCCCAGCATATTTTGGTGCATGGGGTTGTTCCTCCCCAGGTGCAGGTCTTTGCACTTCTCCCTGTTGAACTTCATGAGGTTCCTGTTGGCCCATCTCTCCAGCCAGTCAAGGTCCCTCTGGATGGCAGCACGACCCCCTGGTGTATCAGCCACTCCTCTAAGTTTGGTGTCATGTGCAAACTTGCTGAGGATACATTCTGCCCCATCATCCAGATCATTAATGAAGATGTTAAACAGGGCTGGACCTGGGGTACACCGCTAGTCGCTGGCCTCCAACTAGACTTTGCACTGCTGATCACCACTCTTGGCCTGGCCATTCAGCCAGTTTTCAATCCACCTCACCCTCTGCTCATCCAGCCCATGCATCAGCAGCTTCTCAATGAGGATCTTATGGGAGACAGTGGCAAAGGCCTTACTGAAGTCCAGGGAGACAATACAGTTGATGAGCATGGTCATCACCAAATGGTATTTCTGGAGGATCTTGATGCCTAACTTCCCATTCAAAAGAAGTGAGGTATTGTTAAAAATACACATTTTTCCACTGAGTATGAAAAAAGCCTACAGAGACTAGCTCACATTCAAACATTAAACTTGAAGACTTTTCTAGGCAGGTGAGATGAATCTTACTTGGGGTATGAATTAATTTAAAACCAGGAGAAGTACAGAAAATTAGTTTACATTTTTTTTCCTCTCTGACGACTGGATAAATCTAGGAGGCTGGCAGAGTTTTGATTCACCTCTCACACATGAAAAAAGGAGGTACATGGAGGGTCAGTTTTGGTCCTGTGGGCCTGGGCATCTGGGCTTTGAAAACCAATTTTTACTGCTGTGTCATGCTTGCTGCTGTGCTGTCCATTTGCCAAGCTTTTTTGCTTTCTCTGAGGCCCCTTGGACTCCACCTAACCTGAAGAAACTTGTCATCTTCAGATTTTGCCATGTCTCCAAATCGTTGCAGGTGGCAATGTACATTACTACTATGATGCCATGGAAACAATAAAAAGGCAGCCACTACTGAAGCTTGTGGTACCCACAGCTCTCCTTTGCCATTATAAACTTCCATCATTTAATCCTTTTTGCTTCCGTGCATGGTTGCATTCTAGGAAAATATTCTGACTCATGCTTTGAGTCTTAGGCTCCCTAGTTACACTTTGAACAGGTCCAAGTATTCACGATGCCCCTTTGGACCATGGATGTTTCAAATTCTATTCTGAGCTTAGAAAACAATATTAGCAAAAACATTGCATTTGCAAAGCTGGTTTCTCCATCCCCCGTTCTGTAACCTGTGTAATTCACTCAGTTTCAGTGGCTCGTGACTTCGGAGCTATGTCCTGGTTTCGGCTGGGATAGAGTTAATTTTCTTCCTAGTAGTTGCCGTAGTGCTGTGTTTTGGATTTAGGATGAGAATAATGCTGATAACACACTGATGTTTTAGTTGTTGTTAAGCAGTGCTGACACTGGTCAAGGACTTTTCAGCTTCCCATGCTCTGCCAGGTGCACAAGAAGCTGGGAGGGGCACAGCCAGGACAGCTGACCCAAACTGGCCAAAGGGCTATTCCATACCATATGGCGTCATGCTCAGTATAGAAACTGGGGGGAGTTGGCCGGGGGGCAGCGATTGCTGCTCAGGGACAGGCTGGGCATTGGTCGGTGGGTGGTGAGCGGTTGCATCGCTTGTTTTCCCTGGGTTTTGTTTGTCTCTCTCTTGTTGATTTCCTTTTCATTACTACTACTACTACTACTACTACTACTACTACTACTACTACTATTATATTTCAATTATTAAACTGTTCTTAACCCACAAGTTTTCTTACTTTTGTGCCTCTGATTTGTACCCTCTCCCCATCCCACTGGGGGCAGGGGAGGGTGAGCGAGCGGCTGTGTGGTGCTTGGTTGCCAAGTGGAGCTAAACCACGGCAGCTAGAATTGGCTGTTAGCCTAAACCTACCGAAATGACCTGAGTGAGGTTTGGGGTTTTTTTGAAAGTTCTTTAGCTTTAGACTAACAGGAGAGAAAAACTTGCAGGGGCTAACATGTAATTTGGACTGCAATATGACAGATAACTTTATCTCCTCATATTCATATCCTTTGTTGCAATTAAATCCAGTGTATTGTTCCAGTGGCTGATTGCATGTGGGAAGCAGGGATACAGCCTGTACTCTGACTTACGGTATTCTAGGAATTAATGAAAACGATTTTTTTTAATCGAGAAAAAATTTTTATTGTCTCCTTTTTGTTACTGCCTTCGGGGATCATCTGGAGAATTCTTGTAGCTACATGTCTCACAAGTATTTAAAGTAGAAAACCATATAATAGCCTCTTTTTGTTCTTCTTTTTCTTCCTTAAAAAAAAAATAGCGTGAGTCGCATGGAAGCTGTTTGGTGGTGTGTGGGTGTATTATGTGTGTGTCAAACTCGCCACGGGGAAGCTAAGGAAGAGCGAGGAGTTTTGCCCACAACTTAAACATCTCTTCCAATCATTCATTTGACTGGCATTTCTGGGAAAAGCCGACGGTTTGAGGATTAAAGAAAAGCCAGAAGTGCGGAGGTGACAGACAGTAACGCTCAGCTGTGGCTGATGTTGCAACGCATCTCTGCAGTTTCTGCCGTAAGGCTGATCTGTCTGGGAAGACGACAAGCTGCCATTTTGCCACCGGCTTGCTCCGTATCCAGACTTGTTTTGCTCTACATCCCTTGTGGAGCTCAAAAATGCTCAGCCACCCCCGTGCGCCGCCAAGAAGGCAGCCCCATGTGCCCGGCAGCTGTGTGGCATCTTTGCCAACAGTTGCTTGGGTCTTGTGGCACTTCAGTGCTGGCTCGTCTAAATGAAGGTTAATCCGCTCAGACAGGAAGAGTTTTTGGCAGCCCTTCGCTGTTCTCTTTGCGTGGTGCTTCTGCTTGAGACAGTTAAAATGGACTTTGCAACGAGACAGAGCTCAGGTGTATGAACGGAGGTTATCACTTGATGATAAACCAGCACATCTCAGGCGTGAGGAAGCACTCCATAAACCTGTTAGCAAGAGGATCTGGGGAATACAAGCGTCTCTTCATCCAAGATGAGACTTAGATGATATAAACCATTGTTTTGAGAATAGCTTAAGCATTAATTACCTGGGGTTTTCTTTTTCACTTGGTGTGATGGGAGGGAGCACAGTGGGACTTTCTTCTTTAGCCCAAGATCCTGCTAGTCAAATACCTCCTTGGAGTGAGTTTGTAAAATCCATGTTGAATAGGAGATTTACTACAGCTACATCACCAGACAATGGGGAAATGTATGGGTTTTAACAGGTGACTCACCGGTTCTTTGCCTACTGGCCATTCTTTGTAAATAAGAACATGAATGTCCAAAGGCAAAAATATTGATGCTGTTTCAAGTGATGGCTCCTGTGGTCTCAACTGGAAATCACTCTTTTGCAGTTGAGTAAATACAAAAAGCCTTACCGCTGGCAACTGCAAGTGTTACATGTATTTTTGAGCCTGGAGACAAAACAGCAGGTTGAACTTCCAACCCACAGTTTTGTGCCAAAAGCGCCCATCCTAAAGATGCCAGAGCTTATGCTCTTTTGCCCTTCAATAGTCAGTGGAAATGGATGTTGGATTTACCAGCTGGATTTTTGAGTATGTGCTCAAGAAGTGAGGCACGGATGCGCCCTGCTCATGGGCGGGAACAGTGCTTCAAAACATGCCTGCTATCAACTAGTATTAAATAGGTCATATGTGGTTCTTATTTGGTTTTTGAAAATCTATCAGGCAAATAGCCTGAAGTCACCACCTAGATAAGTGTTGTCTATTGGTAACACTTTGCATTTCTTAATTATTGTCAGGTTATTCCCTAGCAATTCTGCACTGCAAAATGGTAGAAGGTGCCTGGCTGAAGCAATGGTCACCTTATTGCTCATATTATGGTCTGAAACTATGAAAGTGTCCATTGGGTTGGTGCTATTCTTGTGTTGCAGCCCTGTCTTTGCCTGGCCATGAGCCCCATAAGGACCCCCACCCCAGCGCGCCTGGCCTTGGCTCATCCCTGTCCCCATTCCCACGGAGCTGCCCGACGTCACTGGGCTGATGCTGAAAGCACTTGCTTGGGAAATGCTGTTGAGTGAGGGGAGAGTTTAGAACCAGGTTTCTCACTTCCCATGAGGTTAATACATAATTTATATTATATATTTATATTTATAGCTTGAAGTGCCAAGTTCCTGGCCAAGGCTTTCACTTCAGAAGCTTCCTGAAGGCTCTGCTGTTCCCCACTGGCCCTTGACATGGGCTGCTGCTCTGAGCTCCCTTTCCATCACTGCTGAACGAACCATAGGTACCCAGGAGGATCCTAGACACCAGCCTTTGTTTTACTTTTTAAGTACTGCAGTTAGACACCTACAGTATGCAGATAGGCAGTGTTGATCTTGCCTTTGATCTGTGCACGTGCGCCATCTCCTTTACTCTTTTACTACCTGTTGTAAAACCCTTCCCTCAAAAGGGCTGTGATCCCAGCTAGGGCTTCTTGCTGCTTTCCTGCTGCAGATGCCAAAAGGATTTATGGGAGGTGCAAGCTGAAAAAAAGGCTCAAAGGAGGAGCTCTCAGTGCAGACAGTTTTCAGTGAGCAGTGCTGGACTCCAGCAGCACTGGAGAACAAAACACTCTTTGCATTTGCAGTTCAGGTTTCCACGAAGCGAGAGTGGGGACCTCCTCTCCCAGCACTCACTGTGCTGTAGCCTCACCTCGGTGCAACCCCAGACCTGTCTCCCTGAGCCAGACCAGTGGGGAAGGGGCACAGCAAGACTGCATCCCTTCCTGAGGAGTAACCTATTTGTGAAAATGGTGAGTTCCTATTGCCCAAAGCTTGCAGTTCCAACTGTGTGCATCTCTGAAGCACACACTGACATTAAGCAGCAATGTCTCAGTGCAGAGCAGGGTCGCTCTTGCAGGAAATTTTCTATTCTGTGCTATAAAAGTTGCAAGTGATGCTCCAGCAAGCTCTGCAGTCTTACAGAATCTGAATTGTCCTCTTTTGACCCACTTATTAGATGTCCCTTAATATTTCTGAAGACAATTTTTGCTTGTGAGGTATACTGCTCAGCTGTGTGGTAGGTACTGCTTGATTTAACCACCACCCCCCCCCCAAAAAAAAAAAGAAAACCAATCAAGAAGAGCTCTGAGCATGGCTGGTTCCACCCTTCTACTCCATGGGCTATTCTAATCATAGAATCATAGAATCATAGAATCATTTGGTTGGAAAAGACCTTTAAGATCATCGAGTCCAACCGTACCTGTCCACTATTAAACCATGTCCCTAAGCGCCTCATCAACCTGTCTTTTAAATACCTCCAGGGATGGGGACTCCACCACTTCCCTGGGCAAAGGGAAGTCATTCTACGTTTTATTATATATATTCTTTTTAAACCCACTCATCCAAAATGCCCTTAAAAGTGGGAAAAAGGACAAAGTGCAGGGGTGGGAAGAAGAAAGAGGGAAGCTGTAAAGGTTGGCAAGGACTTGCCCCTCCAAGCAGAGCGGAGGGCAGAAAACCCATGTCAGGGTGGGGAAGTTGTGGTTTTGTGGGATGGAAATAACCTGTGAGTGGGTGATCACAGCTTGGGCATTCATCCACCCATAGACCTGGTGGAGCCGGGTCCTACTCATAATTCAGAAATAAACACTGGACACAGAGGGAGTGAGTCGTAATGCCAGAGGACCTTAATGCTTAAAGAAGTAGGAGCTTCTCATCCGGGCTTGGAAATGTTTGTTTTGGACCCAGATATACATTGCGAGGGGGCACAGCTCCGTAGGTCGCCCTGCAACGTGGTCATAGCCAATGGTGGAGCAGAGGCCAGAGTATTGGTCCGGTGCTGTGCCGGTCTTCCTTTGAATCAGCTCTTGGCTGCAAACCCCCAAAGGGCTCTGACATGAGAAGTCAAAGAGAAAATGTAGTCAGAGCTGCTTGAATGGTCCACTGGTTTCTGAAGCTAAATCAGCAGAGAGAAAAATGTAGGCAGCAGTGACAGGAGCACTAGCAAGTTGTTCTGAGCCCAGTATTTAGATTTTCAAAAAGCAGCAAAGGACGAAGCAGCAAATGCAGAATTTGGAGGGACCAGAACAATTGTGCTCATATTTCCAAAGCATCCTGAAAGGAAACACGCAGTTATATTTCTTTAATTTCTCTGAAATCTCAAAACATTCAGAGAAATGGGAGCAAAAAACCTCTCCTGCCATTCTGTCAGTGCAACTGGAAAAGTGCTGGGACAAAAAAACAGCCCCGTGTGGCCGGTCAGACCAGAGCAGCATGCAGCAAGTAAGGTAACTGTGGATATTTCTCACGCAAGGACCTTCATTACATCACCTTTGGGCTGAACTGAAAAGCAAGTCACCGTAGCTTAGTAGGCTCACAAGAAGAGATTTTCTTAGGAGGAAATTTTGAGAGGTTAAGAGAGTTTGCAGAGGTTTTAGTTAAGGATCTGAGTTCAGTGTTTAGTGCTGAATTTATCCATGTTGCTGCTCTGGGCTGATGCTGGGTTTCAGTGGGAAATGAGCTGAAGCCTTAATATGGAGACATATCGCAGTACGTGCTCCATTGTGGTTGTGTTGAGCTCTCTATATCTCCTCAAATTATACTAAGTGGAATCACTTAATTTACAGTTTTGTCCCAGCAAGTAATAGTTAAGCGTAGTACTGTGGAGCAACACAGTCCCTGCCTCCTTGAGTATCTGTATTGCCCTCCCTCGTGTGTCACCCATGGTTGTTTGCAAGCCAGAAGATCTGGGTTTGAATGGCCAGCTCACTGTGGTCCTCCAATCTGGAAGCCCTGTTTGCATGTCAAGATATGAGGTTGGTAGAGGAAAAAAATCACCACCTCTCAGTACAAGGTCCCTGAGGATCACTGTGGAGCTTCATGAGGCTCTTGCCATCACTTTCCTGTAGCAAACCACAGATCAGAGCTTCTCCTACTGCCTGCTTCACATCCTCCTGTTCCCTTTCTCACACAGAGACTCTGACAATAGGGACCCTCCTCAATAGGGTGAATTTCAACCACATACGAAGAAGCCAAATTTTGCCAGGGCAGTTAACTGTGGGAAGAGCTAACCAAGAAGTTTACCCTTACTTGGAAGCAAATAACTGTTTTCTCTAAAAGATTCAGACCACGAGAGGCAGAAGGGCTCAGGCTGGTGAAGGAAAACAGGGTGTAAACCTATAGAAATTATAATAAGAGGGGGGTCTTGTGGGATGATCTCAAGAGTCACTCAGAGATCTGGAATTATTTCTCCAGCTTCTGCTTGAGTTCTGATTTTAGTTTGCTCAAATACTACCGGCTTTGATACTCACTCTTCCTCATGTTTAAAAATTGCTGCCCTGAAGACTGAATCTGAGAGATGCTCACATTAACATTAATGCAGCCTTGGACTCCTAGCCTGCTAATCCAAAAAAACCCACAATAAACCACTCGCTTGATCCAAATGGTTGATGATACTCACTGAGAAAACTGCAGTGAGACATCCCAGGGTGAACAAGTGCCCAGAGGCATGTTAATGGTAGGAGGAGAAACCCACGTTACACTGATGTTTGGATTTGGGCAGTGCCTGGGGCTGTTACAGGGAGATGGGGTGTTAAAGACCTGAAGATTGCCAGGATCCTACCTGCCCCGGAAACATAGCTTCAAGGCCCAGAGCAAACCCTCTATGGTCCATGAACTGTTCATCATCCTAGTATGAAAGCAACGGAGGTGATACTAATCTAAACCCAAATGTCAGAATTCAGATTGCCGCTAAAATTTAGCTATAGTTAAGAAAATTGCCAAAAAAATCCAACTCAGAAATTTGGGAATGCTCATTGCTGAGCAGAAGCCAAGAAAACTTGTTTACAGCTCGCTCTCCATTTAGAAAAATTAATCACTAAGCCTTGGCCGCACTTCCCACAAATCACCCAAAAGGGCGCCTGTCGGGTTGTGTTAAGCCAAAGCGCCGTGATAGAGTCAGCTACTGCCTGGGATCCGAATGAAAACTGGCAAGTTAGCTCACTGCTAATAGGTGATTTACCAAAAAAAAAAAAGAGAAACTATCCATTGAGTTAACAGGGACCACCTTTTTTCCCCTTAATTACTTCCTGATACCTGGACTGAATCCACAATCGAGGCGATGTATCTGAGGTGCTCCTGGAGCTCCACAGTCATGGGCCCTTCTCTGGCCATGAAGGACTGAAATGCACTTAGAAGTGCACTAAAGATAAAACTAATGAGAGAGGAAAAAAAAGTTTGGAAAAAAGGAACAATTTCTTCCACTATTCTTTGGAAGAGCAACTGTCCTAATGGAGCACCAGAAGAAGTGACCTTAACAACAGATACAAATCTGGAAAACACCAGAAAACATGAGTTTGTTTGGGCAGACCCATCTGCAAGGTGAGTCTGCATTTGGAAACTCTGAGCTTTTCCCTGGCCAGGGGCCGGGTGAGGGACACAGGCTCTGCAGCTTCATCTCCAACCACGGGTATCCTCCACTGCTGACCTTCACCTTCCCGGCTTGGTCGCTGACCTGCCTGGTCACCAGGAATGTGCCTGGACACCTGGCTGGTGGCCATCATTTTATCTTCATGGGGAGTCTAGATGGCTGGTTTAGACCGTCAGAGGTTGTTACCCCAGTTAGAAAAGAGAGAAAAATGATAAATATCTCTCATTCATCAGCATATTAGATAAGTTACACACACCGTAAAAGGAAACAGAAGCTGAGTTTAGAATTTTATGTGAGAGCAAGAGAGTATCTTGATCTGAAATAGCTACTTTTGTTTAAATGAGAAATAAAGTCAAGATGAATGTGTGCTGTGTTCCCAAACCTTCCCTGGAGAAGCATGAACTTTACAGATTTATAGGCCTGTCTGGAAATATTCAGCAGCATTCACTTAGGTCATTATCACACATAAACTGGTCCAGGTACAGAATTCTAATTACCTTTAAAAATAATAAAGTGTCTAGAACATAATTTCTTGGCATTTTCAATTGCATTTTTTCCCTATACTGCAGACATAAAGTGATGACTGTGGCTCTCAGCTGATGCCTAAGAAGCACCAATGAAAATAGAGACATCAAATATTGAGAAGTCTCTTATTTATACATTGTCTCTGCAAAAGAATGGCTTTCTTCAGTTAAGCAATGAGTCGCTGTTTTAATCTGTGTTTCCATGTCTCCTTCCCTTTTCCAGTGTAAAGCCTTCAGCAAGAAGAGAGTTTTCCATTTAGGAGATCCATCAGCCTGTCTACACTGTCTTTCTGAGTGAGTACACTTACAATTATTTTGCCTCCAAATGAACGCGTTTGCATTTTGTAATGCATTCTGATTCCAAACCACATTTCAGAAAAATTACATACCAAAGAGATATTCTAGAGCACGTTTCAGGTGACTTTTCCTTAAAGTAATAGTAATTAGTGACAGAAGTTTCTTCTTTCTTCAATATCATCACCTAAAATCAACAGCAATAAGCGACAATTTGAGGCGTAGAATGTTGCTAATCAGATTGAAATTAAATCACCAAGTCATTTAATTAAATACTCAAGCAAGTCACCTTAGACAGAAAGTCAGTCTGGACCACCCAAAGACAGCTGGGCTGATGCTCCTCAGCACTCTGAACCAGGCTCAGTAGCGTTTGGTAGCAATATTGGAACATTTCAAAAGCTCTGTGTTTTCTTTTTTTAACCTGACCTTTCTGACCACACTGAAATGTTTTAGATAAATGGCAAGGCTATCTCCAGGTCCCTGTGAAGAAACCAGCATCCTTGCAGTTATGCAAGTGCATTAATTAGGGCTGGCTGTCTCCAGAGTAAAGGGTCTGCAGAGGACAAAGAGGAACAAGGGGCAGAGTACCCATGCAGGAGAGGGGACATCAGTTCATAACTTACGGTCCCGTGAAACGAATGACCTTTTGCTGTGGATACTGAGAAGTACAGTAGACTGGACATTAGGCAGCATTTCTTTACAGAGAGGGTGGTCAAACACTGAACAGACTTCCTAGAGAGGTGGTCGATGCCCCAAGCCTGTCAGTGTTTAAGAGTCATTTGGACAATGCCCTTAATAACATGCTTTAACTTTTGGTCAGCCCTGAAGTGGTCAGGCATTGTAGGTCCCTTCCAACTGAAATTCAATTATTTTCTTTTCTTTTCTTTTCTTTTCTTTTCTTTTCTTTTCTTTTCTTTTCTTTTCTTTTCTTTTCTTTTCTTTTCTTTTCTTTTCTTTTCTTTTCTTTNTCTATTCTATTCTATTCTATTCTATTCTATTCTATTCTATTCTATTCTATTCTATTCTATTCTATTCTATTCTATTCTATTCTATTCTATTCTATTCTATTCTATTCTATTCTATTCTATTCTATTCTATTCTATTCTATTCTATTCTATTCTATTCTATTCTATTCTATTCTATTCTATTCTATTCTATTCTATTCTATTCTATTCTATTCTATTCTATTCTATTCTATTCTATTCTATTCTACAGGGAGTTGAAGGACTTTATGCACTAAAATTTTCTTCATCAAACTTGCTTACAGATTGGCCCTGCTGGTTAGATGGCTTCTCTCTTGGACACATGTCCTGGCTGTCAGATGGGGCAGTTGGCTTCTCAACCCGAGCCAGGACACAAACTGATTTCTATCTGCCACATCAGACTGCACCCAGAACTGGGCAGAGCTTGTCTGCAGAGGTTTAGCCTGAGGCAGCGTGCCCCGTGTCCTTGGTGCTGTCTTTAGAACTGGCACAGCGGCAAAACATAGCACGTGTTTTGTTTTCACCCTCCTGCCTCCTTACAGGACTGCCTGGGAACCGGAGTCCCTCCTGCTTGTGAAGCGTACCCAGATCCGCACCTGGCTGCTCCCACCCCACCGCTTTGCCTTTTCATAGCAGCAATTCCCAACATCGCACACCGGCAATTCCAGGGCCATAACATTTACTGTGATTTTATCAGATTCATGTAAAAAATGTTTTAAAAAAAAAAAAATGGGTAAACAAATCAGTTTTAATACAAACATGACCAAGCAGTCCGAACTGGAGCAGAGTGCTTGCCAGTGCTGGGGTTTTCAGTCCAAATCCCCACGCCCTTCAGAGAAATCTGTTGCCTTTCAAGTTGTTTGATGTTTCTCAGCTGCACCCTGCTTTTACAAAACAGACTTTCTCACATCAACCATCAAATCTGTTGTCTGAGGAGAGAGAGAAGCAATTCCCACTTCCCATTCTCCTAAACACTCATCTTTTTTTAAACAGGTTTATTATGTCGCCTTTCGTGATGAGAAATGTGCAGAGTAAGAACAGCACGAAGCAATTTATAGCACATTGGCTGAGCTCTTTTCTTGGGTCAAGGCAGCGGTATCTTCCCCCCTTCTCCCTCCCAGAAGGGAAACCGTCTTTGTGCTCGCTGTGGGAAAGGGCTGGTTTCACACGAGGTTGCACGACACGCGCTTGTGTGTTACAAACACGATCGAGGCCAGTGGGGTTCAGTTCCCACATCTGCAGAAGATGTGCCAGACAGCCTTGCCTCCTGCTCTGCAAGGCGATTCCCCAGGGGAAGCCCCAGCATACAGCGGCTCTTGCTATACCAGCAGCAAGGCAGAAGAGTGGCCAGTTTATCTGGAAGGAGCCTTGCAGACCGAGGTTGTGGCTCTATGTGCTTATTGCCTGGCTCTAATGGCTATGAAATCTGCACACACCTGCAATTTCTGAGTTTTCATACTGGCCTGCTCATATATTTTCAGTCCACATGCAGTCATTCGTACACAAGCCCTCGGCCAGCGAAGCACATGGACACTTAGGTGGCACTGTCAGTTTTCTTATGTGCTTTTTTTTGGTATCTGAGCTCCATTCATGTTTACGAATAGCATACAACATGGAAAGGGTACATATTGCTTACGCTCTTCTAACCTACCTGGTGAATGAGAAAGAGTCATATCATGGTAGACGGGGCACTTAGGGACATGGTTTAGTAGTGGACAGGTACGGTTGGACTCGATGATCTTAAAGGTCTTTTCCAACCAAACGATTCTATGATTCTGTGATTCTATTGCAGGAGGAGACTGCCTGAGACCATCTCCCCCCGGCACATGAAATAGCCCACGTACACTTGTGGCAACCTGTTTAACAAGTTCAGTCAGTCCTCATAAAATATTTTGGAGAGGTTGCGTAAATATCACAAAGTGAGATCACTCTACACTTTTCACTCAACTTGTCCTCGTATCCCACTGCTTGCTTCAGGGCTGTAATTTCTTGTCCAGAACTGCTCATAGTAGCAGCTATCTTTCGACAGAAAAGGATTGAAATCCTCTGTAGTAAGGAGTGTGGGGGTTTTCGCATGTTGTGTCCACTTTGTTCACAGTTTGCAGGCAATTTAAAATCAGCTATTGAAGATACTGAGGCAGGCTCTGCCTATTACATGAAACGCTTTTACAAAAAAAAGATGGATCAAATTTGCTGGGGGGTGTTCCATAGTACTGAATATCCATAATTTTAACCAAATACATTTTAAATAATACTTTTAAACCTGTCATATGAAGCACTGCCTCAGAATAATCCCGCCAGTTTGGAAACCCAGTGCAGCATTTAACAAGTTTCTTCTAAATTGCTCTTTCAGCACATATTCATTCCCCAAATCCTTTTTTAACAGGAGGGCTGCCTTGAAAGCTGTGGGAAGTACATAAACCTCAGAACAAGATATACAGTAATGCCCATTACTGCTTCCATACAACATTGCCCAACTGGTGTGCGAGCTCTTCACGGCAAGAACGCTATGCTGTTTAGAAAGCACTCCCATGTTATTGATGTTTATAAATCATATAAAACAGCCGTATGTATGCACGCCTGGTGATGTGCAGATGGGTGTTTGTCTGAACCTTGGGATTCCAAATTCAACTGTTTTCAGACAAGTGAAGGATTCATTAAAAATGAGCAATATTTAATTACGGAAAACAAGCCAAATTTCAAGCTTATAGCTGATGGAGAGGCGGAGGATGCTTTTAACTGTGAATGTTTGCATGTGTCCAGTTGCAAGAATCAAGCCCACTCAAAGAGAGCATGGACACATGGCCCTTCAAGAACTAGGGACACAATATATGAATTGAGAAGGATGAAAAATGCTCATTACAGCTGAAAACAATCAAGGGAATAAGAGTCTCATTTGTTAAACCAAGCAGACAGTGGGCATTTAGAAAATATTTGCCCTTTAAGCTCAAATCTCCACTTTTGGGAACACTTTTGGATTTTACCTATTGTATCTGTGACTCCCCTGGTGTCACTGTTCTCTCTCTATCAGAATTTCTATTTGCGTTGCCTCTCCGTTTATTCTGCCAGGTATATCTGTGCTGGCTTTGCATGTTGAGACACTTATTCAATCCCCTCCAAAGCGTTCAAATCCTGCACATCAAAGCATCCAACGGGCAAATCCAGTTACTTCCAACTAGCGTTTATATAACTAGATTTTGTAGTGGGTTCAATATGCAGAAAAGGTAGAAGATATTTTCAATGAATAAATTGAGAGGGATTTAGGTGCTTTATATTTATTTGAAATTCAACATGCCGTGTAACGCTTTCTCCATGAGCTTCCCAAATGTGCCAGGAACAATACACAGGCTGAAAGCCATCATTTCGAGGTGCCGCAGGCTTTGTTCTGCTCTCAAGGCAGGTTTCTCCCATCCTCTGGATTCATTTCTATTTGCGATGTTCAAAATCTAACACAGAAAAACCAAACCCGAACCTGCTACAGTCTCCAGGGAGCCATATGTCTGTGCTAATGGATAAGAATCTTAAAAGTGACTTAATTTTGTTTGCTGCCATCTGTTTCTCCCCAGTATCATTTTTTTGGCTGAACCAGTGCAGTACAACTTGTATCGAACAAAGGTGCATCCACATTAGAGTAGGAGAGCATCTCCCAATTCCCGATGGAAATGCCTCTTGGACCATCTACTGAGCATCCTTAACAAGTGCTGGATGGCACTTCAGCAGCACTTAATGGTAACGTTGGGAGCTCAGCTTCATCCTCACCCCATTTCCTCTCCCCACAGCCTGATATCACCTGCTAGCCAACATCCAGGGCTCACGGTCTCTGCTCTCCCACCTGCCATTTGCCGTGGACATTCAGCCCACGCAGAAGGCTCTGCCCTGCCTCATGTACGGACAGATTCAAACACATCTTCCCTTCCCAAAACTGCAGCTTCAGGCTCGTGCAGCTTCTCTGTGGAAGACTTCTTCCCTGCAAACCAGCCAGGCCACAACTCAAAATGCAAATGCCACAGAAACCTGCAGGGCATCTCTCAGATCCCCCCGTATCTGCCTGAATAAAATCCCCCCCAAAGACTTGCTGAGCCATTCACCAGAGCCAGGCTCCTCGCTTGAATTTCCCCAGCCCCTTCTCCACCTTTTTTTTGGGGTGGTAGCCCCTGTCCCCTCACCTCACCTGTGGACACTGCGGAGGTGGCTGCCCATCGGATCCATTCGCTGACCTCCACAGCTCGTCTCATCTCAGACATGGCTCGTCTGGGATCCAGCACGCCGCTCCCTTCTCACGTCTGATTATGAAAGGAGCCAAACTCCTGTTGTTGTTGTTGTTCACCTGCCCAGATGGAAACCAGATGTGGAGAGGTGAGATTTCTACCTCCAACATCAGCTTCTGCAGTTCAGTGTCCCTGTTGCACAGAATGGAGGAGTAATTTCAATTTTAAACTAATTTATCCCAGGTAGCCTTATATTTGTGGTAGCCCTTTTTCTTGCCAATTTTTCCACTATGCCTGCAGTTCACTGAACTGCTTCCCTTATTTTTTCCATAATCGCTAATTTCCCTGGTATTGCAGACTGGATTTATAACTTTTTCTGAGCATTCAGTAATGTTATGAGCCAGCTGAAGATAGCTTTTGTCCTCATGCATATTAAACCCAGCTGTACAGGGAGCTCATGCTCTACCAACCACTTGCTTTCTAACAAAAGTCAGAATAAGAAAATGGAAAGAAACTCCTCTTCTGTGTTTCCCCCAGACTCTGTGAGATCCCGTGTTGTCCAAATGGGAATGGGGAGAGGTTGTAGGAAACCTGACCTGACTTCTGACTGCCGGAGGTCCTTCCTGACCCAAAGTCTTCTCCGGCTCCACAGAACTGCTGTAAATGTCACATCTCTACCAATTACACCGACTGGCCCAACTGCATTGCCAAGCCTCTGGCTCACACTGAGTCCTTTCTGGTGATGAATTTTTGCCTTCTGTGCTGCCCTTCACATCTGTCAGCAAATCCCAGGTCAGCCAATATTTCTCTGCTGTCCACTATTTAATGGGAAAATTTCTATAGCAGGTTACGGGTCTTTTTTTGAGCAGGTTTGCTGTTCCAAATAGGAAAATTTGCAGATGAGCTCCCAACACCTGCAGATGTTCAGCAGTTGCTGTTCACGGAAGGATGCTCTCTAGCTGTTTAGTGTTTCCAGGAAAACTGACACCTCTTGACACACATCTGGTTTTATCTCCTTTGGCAAAGTCTCTGGGCTTTAAATCCTTTTTGCCATGTCCAGGTTTGTGACCCTTTCTATTTCATGCTCTGCCTTGGCCAGCTCACAATTCTCCTTAAAAAGCTGGCTTCCTCTGCTGTCTTACCCATCACCTCTTTTTATTTTAGTGATATATAAATTAGGGGTCCTGCAAGGTGTTCCACAGCAGGCAGAAGGAGAGGCACAGCCACCTATCCTTGCTGTCACTGTGTTTATGCACAGAGACATCCAGAGCACTGCTTTGGTCAAGCATTGGAACAGGCTGCCCAGAGGGGTGGTGGAGTCCCCATCCCTGGAGGTATTCAGAAAATGAGTAGACGTGGCACTTCGGGACATGGTGTAGTAGGCATGGTGGTGTTGGGTTGACGGTTGGACTAGATGATCCTAGGGGTCTTTTCCAACCTTAATGATTCTATGATGCTATGATTCTATGACTTGCTGAGCACAGGAGTGAACCAGCAGCCACAAAGAATTTCATTGCTTCCCATTCAGCCAGCATTTGGTCCCAAACCTCAATCTCAAAGACACATGGGATCGCAGGAGACATTAAAGCTTTCTTTGCTACCTGCATTGCTTCTCATCACCCACTCATGCTCCTTCCAATACCACGCTCTGCAAATCTCCTCCCAAATTGCTGGCACTCCTGAGTAATTTCACATTTGCTTTTATGAGTACAAGCTCCTGCTTAATCGTCTGTAACACTGCCTCGCATTAAAGGTGCTGATTAAACATCTCACTTCCAGTGAGGTTTATTCCACCTTAGAAAAAAAATCACCCCTAAGCACGTGCTGTACCACTGCCACAGTCGGTGCACAGCACAGCACCGATGACCTTGACTTTCCTCCCTGGAGAAGCCAATCTTCAGTCATCCCTGTAACAACCTGCCTGGATTTATTCCTTTATTCAGCAGCCTTCTTCCACTGAACCCCTTCAGCTCCTTTGACACCAGGGGAAAAAGAACAACAACGTGAGCAGAAACGGGCAAGGGACAGAGTTAGGGTAAAGTTGCATTATTTTATGGTGTAATGTATGTAACAGTTGTAGCAAGCCTAACTTCTCATGGTGATTCTTTTGATGTTAAGAGTCCTGCGAGGGAATATCTGACAAAAAAATTAAATACTTGAACAAGTTTTGATTGTTCTCCTCCTAAGAAAAATCACAAACATATCAGTGAAGTTCCCAAACCTCTCTGCAGTGATTCTTCCCAACATACCTCCACAGCAAAGGAGGAAGATCTGTTTGCCATCTCTACACAGCTCACAGGATGCCCAAGTTTGATTTCATTTCCACCTATGGCCCAGTTCACAATACCTGGATCACTTATGCAATGAGTTTTCTTTTCTTTTCTGCCCTGGCCTAGGCTGAAAACACTATTGCAACACAAAATACAGAGTTTGGGAGTCTCAGAGCCATCGTATCACGTCACCTTTCTGCTACAGATACTCACTTGGATTTCACTTCACTGACAGAAATCCCCAAAACAGAGGTTCAAGGGATAAAAAGCTTAATTTCCTGCCCTTCACAGAACACCCTTCCTGCTTAAAGTTGTGAAAAAGTTGACCAGGTAGAACCAGGTAAGTTTTTTTTCCTCTGGCTGATCTTGCTGTTAGCATCAACTCTTGCTGAAGTAGTTGACCAGTTGACCTCCCACACTGCTGTGATGTAGACGATCCCTTCCCTTCCCTTCCCTTCCCTGCGGTGCTGTGGCAGACACTGTGCAGCCTCTGCTCACACGGGCTATACCCAAACTGTGTTTTCTATGCACGGGCTGTTTTTAAAGGGTTTTCTTTCTCTGTCTTTTAGGTTGGAAAAGCAGCTCCACCCACACATTGCATTGATGAGAGAAGCGGGGTCTGGGCAGTCAAGAGAGAAAAGAAATTTCTGGAGGAAAGACTTGGAGGATTTGCCTGGCATTTTACACTATGCAACCCCAAATGAACCCTGAACCCATAAATATTTTTTGTGAAGGCCTGTGCGCATCAGAGATGGCTGCCCGTTGCTCATCAAGGCTGCCATGGCCACTGCAGCAGGCACCTGGACGAGTCCAATCCTGCTCACTCACAGGTGAGGTGGCTTTTGCACGTGATGGGGTGAAGGGGAAGGCCAGATAACTGTAGGTTTTCTGTTTCACATGGCCACACCGAGGGTCCTTGCCTGTGTGTGCAGAACTATTACTCACCACCACATCCCGCAACACCAGGACTGGCCACAACGTCCTGGTTCCAAAGGGTGTCAGGGTTTGTGATCAACCGATGAAGCTGGAGAGCGAATTGGTAGGGAAAACCTTCACAAAACTGCATTTTTTTAAAGGAATGAGTCAAAATGCTTTCCTTTGCTTTGTTCAAAATGTCACATTTCTGTTTTGCAGTTCTAAATGACTTTTCTAAATTTTACTGCAACTTCATTAGAAAAACCTCAAGAAATTCATGGAGCTGTTATTTCTCTCCTCTCTCTAGACACTTTTCAGTGGTTTTGTTCAACTTTAAATGATTTTTCTTTCAAACCCTTGGTGCATCTAATGAACTAGCACACCAAACACGTGCATGAACCTGCTCACTACCTGCTCTCTGGGCTTTTGTCACGGCAGACCTCAGCATGAGATCACGGGATAGCAAGCTCAGGACTTTCAGGTGCCAGCAGCAGCCCAGTTCCACTGCAGGTACAAGCATCTCCATTCATAGCTACCTCAAGTAGCCAAAAATCATACCAGTGACTTAAAAAGAGTTTTAAAATAAAAACCAGCACATAAACATTTTGAATCAAGGACCATCTTTATATTCGGTACATAGTTCATGACGGGCCACTTAGCCCAGTGTAGGGCTATACACAGGTACTGCAGTTCACAGAACTGCAACATGTATACCATGTACACACCAACCAATTTTTATAAATTTTGACTGTAGGTGGTTTCTCCTTTTTGAATTTTAGCCTTTATTTTGGCCTGTGAAGCTTTCCTTTGTGTCTATGGAGGTGAGGTTTTTCCAGGAGGGAGAGAGGAGTTGTTGCTCATACACTCCCGCTGCTCCAAGATCTGGTGCTGTAGAAACACTGAATGTTACGGGACTTGCAGAAAAAATGGCAGATCTGGACACTGGCTGTGATCTCCTCATACAAATAACTAACGCTGCATCGAGACGTGCTGACTAAGAGCCAAACATTTTGTAGCTCTGTCAGAAAGTACAGTGTGTTCAGTTGTGCAGGAAACTCATTCAGCTGAAATATATGCAGTCGTTAGTACAAATTTCATCAAGATGGATTTTTTTTAACCACTAAAATCCCTTCTGATACGTTTTAGCAAACTGAAAACCATATTGCAATAACGAGCTGTCTATATGGAGGTAACGCCTTGCAGAAACAAGGGACACGGCTCCAGTATCCAGACAACCTGTGGAAGAGCAAATACAAGCACTCACTGAAACTCATCAGGAACTGTAGCTCTTGCCTTCACAGGTAGAGATCCAATTCTCAACAACATCGACAACTGGGAAACTCAGAAGAATAACCCAGGTCAGCCTCCCCCTCTGTAAACTGTGGAAGCCAAACCATGTTTATGACCGCAATGTCCCAGGGATGCTCTTAATCAGTACCCTAACTACACGCATCGCATAGACTTGGTGGTATGAACCACAACCCTGCAAAAGCCTGATGCAGCACAGCCGATGGTACAGACAGTCAGCCACTCAAAGAACTCTCAGAGCTGAAGAAGTTCCCTGGGTTACAGCTCAAAAGCACACAAGTGCAAAAAAAAAAAAAAAACCATAGGAAAGGACTCACCAGGTCCAAAAGCTCCCAGGACTGGGAAGAAGTGGGAATTAAATGCCAAGAGTATGAGGTGAAAAAGCAGCATTTCAGTTTCCTGCTGTAGGAACCAAGAAATGAGTGATGACTACTTTCACTGCTCTGGCCATAGAAATTTAACAGTTTCATTTCACTAGGACACCAATACTAACTGCTGTTCACCTTGGGCTAAAGAAGAAAAGAGTGGGCAGGTGGGAGGAAGGTACTCAGTGACTTAATGAAAGTGTCTTAGAAGGAGAGAGTAATGCCTCTGCAATGGCAAGAACCTGGGAGGAGCAACCTTGCAGTCTGTGGGGAGCTGGTGGAGAAAGCTTGGGTGGAAGGAAGGCACAGCACAGCCTTGCTCTGGCCAAGCAGGCTGTGACGGAGGAATGGAAACACTCCGGCAGCTGGTGGCGATCACAGATTCACGTTATTGCTAGAGAGGGCAGTCCATCAAAACAGTAGCTCACATCCTCCTCCCTTTCAGCCAACAACCTGGACAGTAAGTGCAAGATTCACCCAACCCACGTCGCCTGACCATGGGACTCACTCAGCTGAGAGTGCTCATTTACCACTAAACCTTTCTGCTGCTGCTCCCTCCACCTGGCAAGGAAAACACCTCCCTGCGGGAGCTCGTAGGGAGCTAAGGCTGGTCCATCGCAGCTCCTGAGATTTCTGTGCAGCCACCAGGAGGAATGGTGGGTCGCAATGACCCTGAAGCTTCCTGCAGAGAGAACAAAATAAGTTTCAAATTTTGCGAAATGAAATGCCTCTTACTATTTAAATCTTTATTCACATTTTAGAAAAAAAAAAACCAACAAAATAAGAGTCTTACGTTTGAGTTGAAGCGCTCCTGTGCGTTGACAAACCCTGACTTCACTGACTGCAAAACTGCAAGCACTCTTCAACCCTCAGACTCGGACAGAGACAGCTTGGCCCATGCAGGCCGGGGGGCTGAGCAGTCAGGCAGGCTGTGTATAGAGGTGAACAAGCTGCACAAGCCTGGAGGACATTAGTACTTAATTCTCCTGTTAATCAACACCTGCTGTTCTACCAACGCATAAAATGCAAGTGGAAATGGCATGAGAGCTACCCCTCACAAGAAGCACCCCCTGCTATTCACTGAACCATGGCTCTGTGCCATGCTGACATGTGCTACATGCCTGGGGAAAAAAAAAAAAAAAGCAACAAAACAATAACCTAAGCAAACCACAAAAATATATCCAGTCTCCAGAGTAAGTGCCCAAGGTGTGAAGCCCTGTCGAAGACTGTCATTTACATGTGCATATCTCAGTTTCCCAAAAATCTCTGAGCTTCCTGCTCCCTGCCCTTGGTTGTGCGCTTGGTTGCACACAACAGAAGGGAGATGTTGTGCAAATGTTGTGCAGATGTTGTGCAGAAATCAATACAGCTGAAACCAGAGGAGGGCATTGCTCAGCAGCATCAAGCCTTACCGTCAGTCACCATCAGTGTCCTGAGGGCACCATCTGCACCATCAGAACCTTTCAGCCGACTGCACAGCACTTAGCCACTTCCTCCCCGTGACCCAAACACCTGGTAAGACTGTCATCATAACAGAAGACGCCAAAAAAAAAAGCCTTCCAGACTAAGAACTCTCACTTTCTTAATTCAGAAAAACAGGCAAGAGACCCTGAAGTTTTTATGAGTGAACTCCAGGCCATAACATGATTTACTACTAAAAGCATGGTGCCATCAACCATACCACTGCAAATAAGTATAAAGCCAAAGTTATCAGCAACCTAACTGACTGGCCAAGGTTGGCCAACTGTGTTACATTGGTGGTGCATTTAAGGAGCAGATCGTACATCCCACAAAGCCCTGCTCAGGACCATGAGTTTCCAGACAGCAGTAGCACACATACAATGACCAGGAAAGAGTTTTCCTCTGGAGATGCAGTCCCTTCAGCTCCAGGGTCAGCTCTGCACAGATCTTCATGTGAAAGCCACCTTGTTTTTCTGGAGTTCACCTACACGTTGTCCCAAATACACAGCATCACTCCTTCCTCTAGACTAGATGACCTCTAAAGGTCCTTTCCAACCCAAAGCATTCTATGATTCTATGATTCCTGCTCCCATCAGTGTCTTCAGTTCAGGAATGCAGCTATGGACAGTGAAACTGGTTTTGGAAACAGCTCTTCTTCTGTGAGCTGCTTCTTGGTCTAGCACCCTTCTTGTTCCTCCTACCAGCCCCATCTGGGAGGAGCTGCAGGTCTGGAGCATGAAGTTACAGCTGCTACTTCTAAAATGGCAAACAAAATTGCATGCCACTGAATGTCACGCAGATCCAAGTATGTCATTATGTGTATCCACCTACTAGCTCTGCACATGAAAAAGGCTGTGAAAAGGCTTTATAGCTCTAAACTGGAAGAAATGAGGAATCTCATCACAGAGTAAATCCTTTGTTCCCCTTCTGCATTCAGCAGATGGTACTAGATCTCTTCCCATGACATCGGTCCTAAAGAAAAGAAAAGGAAAAGAAAAAAGCCTCAGTCATCTGCACATCATTTTGTTAATCCCAGCCCACGTGCTGCTCCAAACGTGGAGGGGTACAAGGTCTTTGCTCAGAATTCCAGCTCCTGTTGCTAATTTTGTACTGGCACCTAATGGGTGCCATAAATAAGTATGCCTGGTAGTACCCAACTGACTTTGGATGCAAGGTTGGGATTTGCATTACAATTTTTATCAGTTGTTCCAAAGACTGGTTCATTCATTAACTGATGCTTTTGCCTGATAATTATTGCATAGCAGTATGCTGTGAAACAGTGATGCTGTTTGGTGGATGACTTAATGCAGAAACCTGACTGCATAAAGCAAACAGGAGAGGTGTCATGTTTATTAATGCTCAGTGGCTGCTACAGTAAGTGCTTTTGCAGACAATACCCACACTTGCTCTGCAAGAATGTATAACTAATGCACTTCTGGAAATGATCTCATGAAGCAGAAACCATGAAGGCAAGAACAGATGGGAACCAAACTTTCACTCACTGCTGCATTTTGAAATTAGAAATAATTTCTAAATAAGAAGTAAGTCCAATGAACAAAGAGATTGCAGAAGCAGAAATGCTCAGGATATGGTACTTCCAGTCTTTTCTTTGGAACATTCAAGTCTTCTCAGAAATACATTTACTTTCAGTGATTATCTGCCTTTTTTAAAAAAAAAAAAAGCATGTAATTGTGAGAAAATAATTACAGTGGAGTTAATGTGATGTGCTCAGTGAATGCTTCTGTGTATCATCAAATATCCTCAAGGAAATTCTGGATGTGTACCAATTGCAAAAAAACTGGGTTTTTTTTTAGCTACAGCACACTAGTACAGACAGCTCAAGGAATGAGAGGAAGAAGAGTTTACTACTGGGAAGCAAGGGACATCTTCTCTGACCCACATCTTATTAGGCTCAATCCAAGAAGAAAAAGATGAAAGGAAATTCATCATACACAGGACAGGAGGTAAAGGTGGGTGGAAGGATTGACAAGCAACTGGCGAAGCGATTCTGGAGAAATAATGAATAGGAAAGAAGCACGGTGAGAGGGAAGCAGTTGTGAGTTTGATGAATCTGTAGAAAGCAGGCAGGCATGTTTTATTGTATATTTTTCACCATCTGGGAAAAAACTTTTGTGGTCAGGTTAGTTCCCTTCTCACCTTGCAACTTTTTTTGCTTGTAGAACAAGAAGCAAAGTAAAAACCATGAGATTCATGGCTTTGAACTTCACCCTGCAGATGTGCAATGAGCATGCTCAGCTAGCAGTGGCTCACACAGATGATGCCCAGCCACGAATCTCAGGACTAGAGATTGCTTTTGCACCAGAATCTCCCCCATATGCTACTCGAGGGGCATGAAGGCACTCCAGAAGAGAGAGAAAGCCCATGGACATGCCTAGGGCTGGAACAGGGTGGAGGGATTGTCCTACTGATGAGAATCAGACCTTAAATTGCAATTTCTAATGGCTTAAGCAAACAGTTGTTGAAGAATGTTGGTTCTGCCCTCCATGCGACGAATCCCTTGGGCAACTTTGCACTGCCTGAGCTGGGGGTGACCTGGACTTCAGCATGGACCATGCAATCACTCTGGCTTCTGCACCAACAGTGGTGAGCTGCTGCTAAACCTACGAGCAGCTCAGAGAAAACTGGGAGTGGAAATGCTGGAGACAGTCACACTGGTGGAAAATTACCCCCTGAGCAAGCAGGAGCCCGCTCCTTATGCAAACCCGGAGATGAAAAGGCCGTTTCAGTACATCTCATATGCACTACAGAGGACTAAAGCTGCCTGGACTTTAAGAGGAAATTAGGGCTCATCTTCTGGCTTGTCATTGAATGATTTTAGACTAATACAGGGAAAATAACGGTAAAGGAATCAAAGAGAACGTGGGTTAAGTAATCAGGTAACAGATCTAATGGAGATAAAAATGATGGAGACTAAAAGGGTGCGTTGGATGGGGGTTTTTTCATTTGTTTTTTATTAAAAATACAGAGATGAAAGACATGCAATACCTTTGAGAAATAAGCGTGGCTGAAGTGCAAGAGCCATGTGAATTACCCAGCATCTTCTCTAAAGAGAAGGGACTTCTGTGCAGAGCAACATCCTTGCACTTGCCTGCACCTTGCAAACATTCGAGGCTCTGAAAGCAGACCCTGATACAAGACTCCTGTCTGCTGTTAACCCTTTTAAACAGATTAAGAAAGGTCAAGGTGCTTGGCCTTGGTCCATACCTGTAGCTCTTCAGAAAGACTAGGCAGAAGCCAGCATTATCCTTTTCTATATCTCTGGTCTCTAATTCTTCTCCTCGCTTTATTTGCAGGATCTTTTGAAGTCCCTGGGAGATCACTCAGCAATTACTGCCACGGGCAAAACAGACTTGACTCAGGGTAATTAATTTAATTTATTACCAATCAAATCAGAGTAGGATAATGAGGAATAAAATCAAATCTTAAAACACCTTCCCCCCCACCCCTCCCTTCTTCCTGGGCGCAACTTCACTCCCAAATTCTCTCCCTCCTCCTCCCAAGCAGTGCAGGGGGACGGGGAATGGGTGTTGTGGTCAGTTCATCACACGTTGTCTCTGCCGCTCCTTCCTCCTCAGGGGAGGACTCCTCACACTCTTCCCCTGCTCCAGCGTGGGATCCCTCCCATGGGAGACAGTTCTCCATGAACTTCTCCAATGTGAGTCCTTCCCGCGGGCTGCAGTTCTTCATGAACTGCTCCAGCATGGGTCCCTTCCATGGGGTGCAGTCCTTCAGGAGCAGACTGCTCCAGCGTGGGTCCCCCACGGGGTCACAAGTCCTGCCAGCAAACCTGCTCCAGTGTGGGCTCCTCTCTCCATGGATCCGCAGGTCCTGCCAGGAGCCTGCCCCAGTGTGGGCTTCCCATGGGGTCACAGCCTCCTTCGGGCATCCACCTGCTCTGGCGTGGGGTCCTCCACGTGCTGCAGGTGGATATCTGCTCCACCGTTAACCTCCATGGGCTGCAGGGGGACAGCCTGCCTCACCATGGTCTTCACCACGGGCTGCAGGGGAATCTCTGCTCTGGTATGTCCTGGTTTCAGCTGGGATAGAGTTAATTTTCTTCCTAGTAGTTGCCGTAGTGCTGTGTTTTGGATTTAGGATGAGAATAATGCTGATAACACACTGATGTTTTAGTTGTTGCTAAGCAGTGCTGACACTGGTCAAGGACTTTTCAGCTTCCCATGCTCTGCCAGGTGCACAAGAAGCTGGGAGGGGGCACAGCCAGGACAGCTGACCCAAACTGGCCAAAGGGCTATTCCATACCATATGGCGTCATGCTCAGTATAGAAACTGGGGGGAGTTGGCCGGGGGGCAGCGATCGCTGCTTGGGGACTGGCTGGGCATTGGTCGGTGGGTGGTGAGCAATTGCATTGTGCATCACTTGTTTTGTATGTTCTGTTATCATTAATATTATTACTTTCTCTTCCTCCACTGTCCTGTTAAACTGCCTTTATCTCAACCCACAGGTTTTACTTTTTTTCCCATTCTCCCCCATCCCACCTGCAGAGGAAGGTGAGCGAGCGGCTGTGTGGTGCTTAGTTGCTGACTGGGGTTGAACCATGACAGGGCACCTGGAGCACCTCCTCCCCCTCCTTCTTCACTGACCTTGGTGTCTACAGAGTTGTTCCTCTCACATATTCTCACTCCTCTCCCAGCTGATGTTGCACAGCAGTTTTTACTCTTTCTTAAACGTGCTATCCCAGAGGCACCACCACCACCACCATTGCTGATGGGCTCAGCCTTGGCCAGTGGCCAGCAGGGGTGAGAAGGGGCAGGGGTGAGAGAGGAGGGCTGAAAAAGTGAAGGAAAACGGGAGGCTCCAGCTTAATGCAAATGAGAAGGCAGCAGAGGGACATGGAGATGGGCAAAGGTGACCAGACCCATGGGGCAGACTGGGGGAGGGCAGAGCACAACAGCATTTGCCACGGCCAGAGACAACAAAGCAGAGGCAACGAGGATGCTCTGAGCGTATCGCCAGCGCTGAGCCACTGACTTACCCTGTTACAGACTAATGGCTAAATCCCAATTGACTTCAGCAGAAGATGAATCAAGTCCCAGAGCTACGGGTCATTTCTGCATGACTCTAAACAAAACATGCCCCAGATGCACTATGTATTTTCCCCACTGTTTTCACTGCTGCGCTTTTTGATGCTGTCTTCCTTTTCTACCACCTAGTTTCCTGATAAGGAAAACCGTTCACGTAAAAGTTGATTTCTTTTAGGAACATCTGAGAGCAGTAAAGGGAGGCAGTGTCTTTGTTCATGTTGCACATCACGTACCAAAGAATGGTTCTTTTCTGTATTTACTGTGAAGCATCAGATCTTCTTTTGCCAATTTTTTGGCCCGCTAAGCAACAAAAAAATAGGAAGTTCAAGATAACTTGTAAGATCTTAAATTGTGGTTTGCAGGAACACCTTGAAATACTGCATTTGAAAATCTAAAAGGTTAATACATTTTTTGGCTATGAGAAGCAAATCATGAATATTTGAGTGGGCTTAGCAGCAGGGGAAAAATACCTTTGATAAGGCATAGTGCCCACAATATGAGGAGAGGCAAAATACTACCTGTTACTTTAATACCCATATTTGTTTGCTTTCTGCTTTGCATTGATTTTGTAACATGTGAATTCACTGATTTTAATATCGTAACTATTGATTCGTACTAGTGAAAGAGAGAGGAGAGTCTAGCCCCATCTGTTATAAACAAGCAAGGCTTTTTTGGGGATTACAGCAAAGATTTTGCTTCAGCGCAATTATAAATGAGACTACAAGTTCCAATTGAAATACAATTTTTTTCCAGGTTCAGACTGCAGAATTTCCTTATGGAGGGTGGCAGACACTGCTCAGCCACCGGACAGTGGTGCTTCTAGCATCAAGGGAAGTGGAAAATCTCTTCCAAGCTGCAGAGGAGTTGTTTGCAGCATGGCTGCATCTTATATTCCCTGGGTTTTTTTGCAGGAGTCACAAGATGAACTCCAAACAAGGCTCTTGAGCTCTGTTTTTTCCCTCAAACCCACAAACTCAGCTCGCAGAACTCAAACCCCAGTTGCTGCAGTGGCTCAGCCTCTGTTGCCCTGTCCCTGCACCGCTGCCGGGTCTGCCTGGCCCCATTTCTGCCTCCTGGGTGTCCTCCATATCTCCAGTGCCCAACCTGGGAAGCACCACAGTAATTTCTGCAGATGAAGGGAAGGCAGGTATGCACCCCTGGCCAGGAGCAAACTGCACCCTGCTCTGCACAGTCAACACCAGCAACTAACGTCTACCTTCAGACACTTCATTAACCTTCTCCATCTAACGCCAGCTAAACTGCTTTACCCCGATTTGCTGCCGATCAATCAGTAATTGGGTTTGTTGACAATCATAAAGGCAGAAATGTACATCTCTGTGCTTCAGCCACCGTGGCTCATTGTTCCTTCCTCCTGGCTGCTTTTGTTTTTCATTTGTCCTTGTGCGATTTGGAGCTGGTAAAACATTCCCTAGGTAATAAGACCTGGGACTGTGACCGTCAAAAACGAGCCGATAAACGCCCCTTGGTCTGGCAGGGGAGTGTGAGTCATTTGGAGGTTTGAGGTTGTGAGCGACCCAGCCAGCCTGTCCTCAGCTGACATAGCTTAATGAGCTTCTCAATGAACACCAAGCCCACGGCAGCGCTCAGGAGGGCCTGTTGTCCTTCCATGATCCTTGATTCACCCAAAAATGAGCAAGGCTTGTGGAGCCTGGGCCCGTTATGGGCATCTGTGAGGATCTCCACCTGGAGCTGTGTTCTCCTAAGTAGCTGCGCACCCAAAGAGCAAAGATTATAGCGTGCCTCTTGGCTTTGAGGAGAGAAGGCTGAGCAAGCAGCAGCTGCTGGGTACTGCAGGCATCCGTCACTGAGGGACCACTCGTGTTAAGATGAGGTCGCTCCCCTGTAACTAAGCAGCATGCACGAGCAGACCTGAGCTATTGGAACTGTGCTGAAGTTTCCAGATGTAACACCAAAAATAAAACCTGGCTACGTCTTTATAGCAATCCCTGCTGGCAGCTGGCACCTCTCTGCAGCCCCTTTGGCAGCGCTCTGCCAGGGAAATGTGGTGAATGCGTCATCCTGGCAAAACTGCACTCCCAGCCATGTGGCTTCTTGCCCTGGTGAAGGAAGGTTTTCCTGTGCCTGCATAAAATATAGCCCTGTTGAGCTGTTGTGTTCACAGTAAACGCACTTTGCAGGTATAATACTCCACAAGCCCAGAGCAGGAGCAGCCATAGCCTCAGTGTTAAGCAGCAGGAGGGATAGTTTTCTAAGTTATGTATGGCCAAGGTAATTTATCACACTGAAAGTGCCACACAAATAGGAGCAAATGAGGTGGCTTGTTCAGTTTCTAATGAAAAGGAGAAACCGTTTCCAAACAGAGCAGCTGTGAACCTTTTTGGTCTCCAGAAAGCTCCAGAAGTTCACAGTGGGACGTAAATATCACTGTAAATGAGATGGTGCATGGTTAGTGCCGTGGGGGAGAACACAGAGTTCCTGCAAAACCAGATCTCAGGATAATCCTGAACACAGAGGCTATGCACGATGAATGATTTGGAGCCTTGCAGCAAGGAGGGAATGACAGATCGCATCTCTCACCTGCCTTCTTAGGTGGATGGTGCAAAACAACTCAGCTGCCTGCACATCCCCAAAGCTCAAGCTGATGTTACAGAATGGGCCCATGTAGAGCTGTCCACATGTGCTGACACGTTACAGGGATATAACAGGGTAGGTAAATAAATAGGGAAGGAGAAAATGGGTTTATTCTCAATGTAGGATAGCTGAAATGTGCTTTAGTAAGACATTGATCCAGCTACGTCCAGGAACACAGGTCACAGCCCAAAACACTACGTACTGATGCTAGCTGCTGACAAGGAGTTACCTTCTGTACGGATCTCTGAAAAAACATTAGTCCATTTATGGCACGTGGTGCTGGCGGACTTCTGATTGATTGAGTAGATTAAATGTTTCATTTAATAAATCATTAAATGATAATTAATTAAATCATTTCTTTGAAGAATTTTTCTCCTGTTTTGTTTGCAGATTGGAGTGTGGCACAAACAGCATCACACTGATTTGACATTATTTCTCAGCTACTTCCTACCCATAATTGTAGTTCAGTCAGCGATGCCGATGGCTTGTTTCCAGTGCTCGATAGCTGCAGTGCTGTTGGCAGGGAGCAGTTCTGGCTGGTTACTGACAGTCTCAGCCCCGACGGAAGCAGGGCTGGAGTTTCATCATCAATGTGATGCCATAAGGAGCAGAGAGGGATAAGGATAATGGAGTACCATGTCACCCATTGTCTGGAGGGTGAAGAAGCCCTGTGAGAGCTGCATCCTTTGGAGCAAGGTTTTTCAGAGTGTTGGTTATACTACAGAAAGCCACCCTGGGCTTCTAAACCCAAATATGTTGTTCATCGGGAGGACAGCCTGTACAGCACTCATAAAGTCCTCTTGCCATGTCTCCACAGAACAGATTCACGGATCACTGCCTGGAGAGCTCAGGCCTAGAGCCAGTACCCATCCACTGCCCCTCCTGCCCTGACTCCTTTGGAGGTGGAAAACCATCCTCCTCACCCTAACCCTTGAGTAGCAGTGAAGCGAGTCCTGTCATGGCCAAGCAGAAATTGGGTTTCCCATGGAAATTGTTATACATCTTCATTTAATCCAACTATTTACAAATATTTTCCTGTTTATTCTGAAATACTCCACACTCACGAACATTCCTGTGAGTTAAGTCACTGCCTGGAATACCCATGCAAAAAGGTAATAACACAACCTGCTTTATAACCATGCACATATGTTCATGTCATTGCCTCTGCAGCGTTTTTCTAGCTTTGGAATTAATATGGGAAGGCAATGAGCCAGGTGGAAATGGGAAAAGAAAACCCATCCCCAAGTTCAGGATGTCTCCTGATCTCTGGTACCTCCTGTTCCTTTGCTCCTTTGTAAAAAGACTAAAAAACAAATTAAATGTCCACTTAATTAACATTCCTTTGGCCTTTCTATCTGAAAAGGACAATGATTTTTAAACTATGTGATACATGTTGAGCAAATGCACCATCGTTTGTGTACCATCTCTTAGAGGTTATATATATTTGGAACGTCCAAATTGCGCTGAAATAAGGGTCAGGGTCCTCTCAGTGCCGTGTTCCCAAAGGCACACAGCAAAATCTTCAGCTCATCAGTGTTTTTAACTTCTTTTGTGTACTTAGTGTTATATTTTGTTATTTTAGCAGAAGAAAAATCCACTTTTAAAACAAGATTTCAATATTGACAGCACTCCAGGCACAGCTTTGTTGAGCTGGCTTCTGCCTAGGAACATTCAGTGCACTTTTTCAAGAATTAACTTGATGGATTTTTTTCCTTCCTTGCCTTAGCAGTCTTGAAATCAATGGAATCACAAAGTGGAAGGCAAAACTTCAAGATAATACAGAATTTTTTGGCACCTTTATTACGAGCAAAGACATGCCAGCCATGAAGGACTCATTCTAAAATTCAGAGCTTTGGGTTTGCTGAGTAGCGGTGTAAGGAATATTGACTCTTTTTACTTATATATGAAGATCATCTGCACTGCAAGGATAAAAGACAGAATATAGGATGGGATCTAGTCTCCAAAATTACCCAGGTTCTTTTGAAAATCATAGTTAGACTCTCCCACCATGGAGTTACTCAGGGTGGGACAGAATTTTGACTGGTAAGAGCACATGAAGGCTAAAATATAATCCTATGTTTTGGAGGAAAACAATCTTAGACTGAGTGTAGCTCTGAAGGAGATGAAAGCCCATTCAAACCTCGGTCTGTGCTAGCAAATAAAACAAGGTCCAAGTGTGCAATTTTCCACTCGGCTTGGTCTGGGGCCAGGGTACACCAGGACCCACTCCCAGGAGGCGCGGGGACAAGGCTGGGCTCCCTCCTCCCTACGTGACAACTCCTCTGCTTTTTTTAACAATGTTGTTTATCCATCTCTGTGCGTATTTTTAGGCCATTTCCCTCCATGTCCATTACTATCTATTTAGTGATGCTGAATTTCACCGGCTGTTTCACTGCCTGGGTACTCAGGAGGACATGGTGAGACACGCTCTGCAATGCCAGTGGTTTGGCACCAGCCATCACTGTCACTTCACCCTGTGTTCCCATTTTCCCAATCATTTATGCTATCTTGAACAGCACAAGGCCCAGCGCAGATCCTACAGATCCCTAGCACAAGATCCCACAAGTAGTGTCCCTCTGCTGTGAAAATTCAGCATTTCTTCCTATCATTTCTTTCCCACTGCTAAGACAGTTATTACACCCAAGGACAGTATGTCCAGTACATCATTATGCCAAGTTCCAAGGCTATGCAGGTGACCAGAGCCCTTACACACAGAGTAACATCCACTTTTGCTGCGCTTGCATGTAAAACCAAGACCTACTGCACTTGTGACATCGAGGTGGCACCAGATGCATTCAGATTATTCTAACAGCCCTATCCAGAGGACCATCCCTTTTGAGTAGTGTGCCTTCCTTAAAAACCTTAGGGGAAAAATCCTGCTAAAAGCTTCCTGAAATCCAGATGTCATCTATTATCCATCTTGCCCTACACTCCTTCCCTCTTTTCGGAGAACTCAAACAGACTTCTGAGGCATGGCTTTCCTCTAAAAACATGAAGTGAGCATTCCCAGGAATCTAACTAAGCACTAATCAATCCTTCAGTGGGACAGATGTGTTTTCTAGTAATAATAGTAATTACCTCTAAAAGCCCTTGAAAGTTTGACTGTTGCTTACCAGGAATAAATAGAAATAGAAGAGGAGCTATTTCAAGTTATAAAGCCAGGCTGCTGCTGCTGTGCTCATAGAACCAGTTCTCTTCTGCAAAGAGCTTTTAATGATCACAGTTTCCCAAAAGATTACTTTATTAAGGATATTTCTACAAGACAGAGGAAAGGAAAAGGATTGCAGGTGGAGAAGTATAAGCCAGCCTTGGAAAATTGGGGCAACTGGTAATGAATCACCGCTAAATAACTCTCGGCTGTTTAGATTTTGTTGGTTGAATAGAGAAATTACTATCTAACACACTGACACTCCTGATGGTCTCAGGAAATATACTACCAATGTGCCCATAAATTACCCCCAGAGCAAGTTATCCAGCAACAACATAACTGTATTTGCCTCCCTCTCACTTGGGCACACACGCACACGAATGTGGTCCGACGCCTCCACCCTCTGTTACAGACCAAACTGTTACAGATAAATACAGAAAATAGGGGTTCCACAGTGGAAAGTCAGTCTAAAACCCAATCCTTATAAGAAATATTCACAAAGCTTTCATTAATTCAAATAAAGTAAAGGAGTCTTCTTCAGAGGAGCTGTAGATATACCATGGCAGGTCTTTCCATGTAGGTCCTCGGCATGGCTGAAATCTCAGAGCAGCTCAGATTTACAGCCAAAAAGGGTTATTAACACTCCAGGCTCAGAAAAATATGTTGAAGAAAGCCAACTTTTGTTTTGTCTGAGTCTTACTCATTTCCACAGTCATTAGGATTCCAAGCACAAAATAGGAATAAACTTTTTAACCCCGTGGCTGTGCTGGTCCTGTAAAGGCATCCAGCACCGAGAGTGCTCGTCATGAAACCAAGACCTGTTCCTATGCAGAGGACACAGGGAGCCTCCTTAAATCTTAAATCCCAAGCCCAGCCTTCACTTTCTTCCTTATATTACCTGTTTTTCAGTCACTATAGTCCCTCCAAACATCACTATCAACCATCCCAGGCAGCATCATACCAAGTACTTTATACACACGAAGAGGAATGAGGGAAAGAAATGTCATCTTGGGTTAAAAAAAACCCAAAACACAATAACAAAAGCAATTCTTAAGAACAACAACAAAAAATTATTATGTGACTAGACATTAAGACCCACAATATAAAAATCTACAGTCTTACCCAGGTCACTCCAAAGTCAGCGGAACTTTTTTCGTTGGTATGCATTGGACCCAAGGCTCCCGTTTCTGGCTTGGTTCTGCTGCCCTGAAGTCTATGGTAAATTTTTCATTAAACTCTGGGAGCTCAGTTTATCTGTAGTGACTGCTGTAAATAATTCCTCTTATAGAAGCTAAAAAAAAAAAAAAGTTAAAGCCTTTTTGTGCAAGTCTGAAAACTATAATCACTGTTTACTATCTCCTGCAATAGGTGGCAGAAGGAAAATAAACGCAAGTCTGAGTACCAGTATCCTCCTTTACCACTCTGCCACTTGGACTTTTTCCATTTCCAGACAGAAGAGGAGAAAGCAGAAGAGAAAATGAGGGCTCCAGACTGGGCCTGTGCAGCGCCCGGAGTTCAGCTCCACTTGAAGACTTGCCTTGGCTGGTTGTGCGAAACTTCCTCCTATTCCCCAATTATTTTTCATTTTATTCACAGCTGCACAAAATTGCGATAATTCCTTCCATGGGGAGAAAAACGAAAGACAGAAATTTTAAAAATACAACCCTCGTGCCATGGCTTTGTTTGAAAACTCATGTAAATTAATTGCCCTTTGGCTTGGCAACGCTGCACAGCTTTGTGCCTTTCCTGCCAAAGATGGACTTCGTTTAGGAAATGTCACGATGTCAGATGGAGGGATATTAAGGGGAGATTTGCACTGTACTGTGAATTTGCACATTTCTCAGCTTGCAGGCACCTTGCAGACACTTTCAGGTGGCTGCGGGAGGAATTTTTGCAGCAAGAGGTAAACACAAAAGTGTTGGCCTCTCTGGGAGACGGAAAGCAGTTAACTTTGAAGCTAATTACGGGGAGGCTGAGAGAGGCTGACAGATGTATTGTCCTGGTGAAGGACCTGCCGCTGGTTCTGCCGCCAGAGAGGGAGTAAAGCCTCTCTCCTTCTCTCTGCAGGTCCGTGACACCAGGGAGCAAGAAGACAAGGATGTCAGGACTTCTAATTATACACCAGGAACCTGCGAAATCGGAGCATTAAAAGTGTTAGTTAAAAATAATGCCCCGAGGTGATGAAGTCAAGCAGCGTGAGAAGGAAGAGTGCAGTGGTGGGAGTGAGGAGTTGGAGAGGAGATCTGCTCGTCCTCTTGCTGATGGGGTCCGGTGGGGCTCCTCACCAGGGATTCGCAAAGCATGCCTATGGCTTTATATCTGCTAAAGCCTTGCCTGCATTTTAATTTGAGGTGTGTTTCCAAAAGCAGTTTTAAACTCAGTTTAAAGCCACTGCTGTTGAAAATATTGCCAGTATGATCTAGCCAGCCAGTCGTCCTCCAGCCCATAGGAAAGCTGCTTTCCTGTAAAGAGAGGAATGGACATTTACTGGTTAGCCTCAAATTTTGAAGACCTGTGCTTAGTTCCCAGCTCTGCCAAAGACAGACCAAGGTCAGACACACAGGCACCTCTCGAGTTAAAATTTATTTGCAGATACACTTGAAATCAAGAATGCATAAAAAGGAACTTGTGCACATTGAGCTTTTGTCTGAAAATCATCTGGCTTGTTAATACAGGTCACTAAAACCACCTTGGAGCAGTGTTTACTGAAAATCTACCTGCACCCTCACTAAGGGATGATCCACTAAAGGGGATGCAGTTATGACAGACACTGAAATGCTCCTCCTCCCTGGAGCAAGACTAGTAGGTAGCTCAATACAAGGGGAAACGCCGTCCAGGATCCTGCTGTTGCTGCAGTACAACTGGGCTGTACCAGGGCCGTGTACAGCAAGACCTAGGGGAGAAATTGCACAGTGATGAGATGCTTTGAAGAGCTGGGCTACAGCACATGTAGCTGCATTTTGTGGATTCCGTCATTCATCTGCAGATCCAAATTTTCATTGATCTGGTGGCCTGTGAGGCACCCACTCTGTAAATCATTGGATATTAATTGGACAGGAGAGTTGCCGTCCAGAGGGATGACCTAACCAGCAGACAGCAGACTCATTATCATGTCTGGTTCGATATATAAAGTACTCCAACATTTAAAGCAGCTAACAGCAGTAGGAAGAACAGAGAAACTATCTACCAAGATGCTCAGTTGGTGGCCCTCAGGTGGGACCCCCTTTCCAGGACATTGTCCATCTCTCAAGCAGCGCTGGGTCCATCCGAGCATCTCTGTGCACACCAGCTACTTCGCCTCACCATCACCACTGCCACAGAGGTGATGGTGAGGTAAGGTATCTGGTGGGGTTTTGAACCTGCTCTAGGCCAGCCCTAAACCCCAAAACTGGACAATTAATAAACTTGTGGGGCCATTCTTTCCACCTGGCATGGCTGATCACCTTGCAAACAGGTGGCATCACAAGGTTAAAATCTGACCGCCTGCATGCAGGAAAGGCACTTTTATTAGAGCAGCACATCCCGAAATGAAGAAGTGCTGCCATCAAATATCTGGCTCCTGGTTTTATCAGTGCCCACAGCTCTAAGCCAAAATGAAGTATTAGGAGGTAAATTACCTCCGTACATTTCTCACGGGTACTTAGGAAGAGAAAGCAATTTTAGGGAGGACCACAAGGAATTCCTCTCCCTCAATAGCAGAATTCTATTATCTCTCCTTGTGCTCTAGCATAGCTCGTCAATATTAAACCAAATAAATAAGAGAGCTGGGGAGAGGAAACCAGGCAGATGCAGTCAGGACCCTGAAATGGCACAGGAGCACAGCTCCCTGCCTTGGCCCTGCAGCTCATGGCACCTCTGCAGCAGTGAGGCTGTTCCCCCATGGAGACAACAGCGCAACTCGTCCTCTCTGCTGGGTGTTCAGCTTTCTGAAGAGAACTCTCCTCTTTTTTTTTTTTTTGAGGGATCTGCCACCGTTTAGCATCTTCCAAGGGTACAAATGCACAGACATACCAACCCACCGCCCCCTGAAGAATGCATAAGCAGTTACTGATGCTCTCATCATCTTTGGTTTCGGGGTTGTTACACTTCATCAGCCTACTCATAGTCATCACTTGAAAGATCACAGGGTTTGCCCAATTCTCCCATGAGTTTCCAGAGACAACTTACAATGGCACCAAAGCCCCAAGCAAGGATGAAAGGAGAGGAAAGAAAACTTTTGCTTGAGTCTGAGTCCCTGAACTGTGCAGGCTGGACAGCTGGAAGCTTGCAAAGTAGGAGCTCCTGGAAGAAGAAAATGTCCACCCAGAGCACTGAGTGCTGCCTTCAGTACTTCTGTGCCATGAAGTGACCTGACGTACCTCGATCATGGGAAAACAATGCAGTGTGCCCATCAGCCTGTGTCCATCCCTTTACAGAGAGACACTGGCAAGGCATTAGCTGGAAAACTGCAGAAAACTGTACAACTGTACAAAACCAGCAACAATTTTCAGGTGCAACTCAAAATGCCAAGAGGGAATAATCAGCTCTGTGCGTCTCTGGAAGAACAAGCAAGTGGCAAGGGCAATGCTGCAGGGTGACGCATGCCTGGAGGCAGTGGAGCCTCCACCTTGGAGGGCTTTAGGAACAGCTGCCAGGATTTTATATATAGTTCTTTCCAGGGAGGGATCACTCATCCCCACTGCAGAAGGGCTTTGAGGATGCAAAATCAAGACCGTGTTCAAAGGACTCAGCCACTACTTTGTTGAGAGGTACTGATAGCGTTGCATAGGTGATACACATCTCCTGCATCGCTTTTGCTAGTTACAAGACGTTACAGTCATTCTAGACATTTGTTGCCCAACTCTGCACACACCCGATCTCCATACACAGTCAAGAGCAATCACCAGGACGTGCCAGGCTTCAGGCAAATGAAATACAGCACATGATCGTGCTCTGACCATGCAGGAGAAAGGAGTTGTTGCAGCAATCTCAGAACTATGAGACAAGCCGCTGGAGAGAGCAGGGTGAAATAGGGCCTTGTAATAAAATTGTCATTATGCATGGAAGGACAGTGGACGAGAAATTATAATAGAAATTGTGTATTCTAATGAGAAAAGGGATGGATGGTGGTGAGCAAAGAAAGGCATTTCAAAGGAAGGAAAATAATACCTGGAAATTGCATGAGGCTGCTGTTTGCTTAGAGGTAGCAGAGGCTAAGACCTGACAGTTTCACCAGAGAAATTGTTTAGGAAATGACCAAGGGAACATACTTCATTGTTCAAATGTCAAACTGCTCATATCTAGAGAGGAGAGCGTGCATTTATCAGCAGCAGTAGTACACACCCCGCAAAGAACAGCAGAGAAAACAAAAATTTTATCATAGGTCTGCTGTGACTCAGGCATCCCTGGTGCTCTGGCTGAAGACACTACACAGGAGAGGAAGGTTCATATTACATTTCCTAGAATAGAGGAGGGATGGGCAAATACTGAGCATGATATAAGCCCTGACAGAAGAGAAAACAAAGCTTTTCCCAACCATTAGGTGAAAAAAAAAAAAAGGCTGTGCATGATCTCAGTGCAGCAATAAGCAAGAGAGATGCATCTGGAGTAACTGACAGCTATTGAATTGGGGCAGCCATGAACAGACAGGAGGACTCAATCTAAGAGGTCAGGGGAGTACTGCTGAAGTAGTTTATTTTGTGGACAACAATAGATTAAGACAGATTTGCAAGAAAAAAAATCTACTGAAAGCATTTTTTCTTTAAAAGAACAACTACCATTTTTTAGGTAGAAAATGAACACATCTAAGGGAATAGGAGGAGGATATGTGCTGTGTCAAGAATAAACATGTTTGTTGCAATGTATCTAGAGAAAAGTGGAAGAGGAACACTTCTCTGCTGGAGGTGAATCGCACACAGGGTTTGTTGGAACAATTTTGGTGTAAGAAAAGATTTCTTGCGTGACATGCCTTTTGGTTCAAGCCTCTTGTTCTTTTATATTATTGTCCAAAAGCCACATGCTGACCACAAGAATCTTGTTCACATCATGAGATACTGAAGTTGAAGCACAAAACTAGAGTGCCAGAGGTAAGGTACAGGTCTTAGAGTTTGAGGCTTTTCATTTTGCCTTTGGATCAGCGTAAGTGATGAATGGACCCATCTATGTTCTGCTTTATCAGACGTGCCACATGCAGACTAAACTGCTTTGCATATTTGTCAATCAAATCTTAGGAAGGCAATCTAGGTCAGTAACTAGGATGACAAATTTAGGCTGGTAGATATAAGAGTTAACTGTGAAAAATCGCAAAAGCACTTTGTGCCACTAGGTGTCCAAGCAATAAAATGACACATGAAATTCTGTGTAGGTAAATGTAAAGAGATGCGAATGGAAAAATAATTCTAATTTTGTTTGTATAATGATGGACTGTGAGCTATTACCAACCAGGAGAAAAATCTTGGGTTTATAATACACGGTTATATGAAAACACCAGCTTGGTGCAAAGGGTACATTGGGAATGGTTAGAAAAGGAAGAGAACACAAAGAAAACATGCTACACTAGCACATTGAATACAGATCTGATCTTCTAGCTGAAAATTAGTATCACATAAAATTAATGTTGTAGAAATGGAAGAATTACAGAGGAGGGTGATTGGATGATCAAATATGTAGTAAGGTTTCTGCTTAAAGAATTTCTGAATAGAGAAGGACTCTTCAGCCAGGGAGAGGAACGACTGAGAGGATTCATGACAGTCGTCTCAAAAATAATGAGCAATATTCATTAAGGTCGTCGTCTCTGGTCCAGCAGCTCCACAAGCCACAAGTAACTGCAGTCTAGGACAGCATCCTGGGGAAGCCTTATTGCGTGCATGGTTCTTTCACCCTTCCTGAGGTGTTCACTATTGGCCTCTGCGGGAGATAAGCTGCTAGGCTCGGTGGTCTAATCTGACTTAGCTTCTCTTACGTTTTTTGGATACTTAGACCATGAATACAGCTATTCATATCCCACACGACGTGATGCAGCATTAGTACTTCTTATCGCCCTTAATCCCTCCTGCAGAAACCATACAGCTCCTCTCCCTCCTATTTGTTAGGATCAACAGTCTGACAGGGCTCCCAAACATGCTCATTTTTATATTGCTTCTAGGTGAAAGTTATTGCCCTGGGTGTCATAATGTGAACCAACTCCAGCAAATGCATCTGTCACAGCACATTGCAAGCCACCTGTCTCCTTGCTCCTTCTCATATGCTCCCCCCCAACTTTCTTAAGAAGGCCCATGCACGCTGGGAAACACTGACGTACCCCAGTCAATTCTGTAATGTATACATACACATGGTACAGAACGATTGGCTGGACCTATACAGCTCAGCACCGTGGTCTTGTTTGACCCAGAGGCAACAATAACGAGAGCTGTTCTGCTTGCAGGTCATAGTTTTGTTTGCATCCTGAAAACCAAGGCACATGAAGAAGTGGAGTTTACAGTTCAGCCTGCAGTGAAAAGGCAGCGAGTCTCCCCCTTCTATTCTCAGAAGCTACTTGCGTATTCTACACGCTGCTCTGATTACTTACCAGCCTTTTTTACATGCATGCAGATATTCAATCATCTTGTGGCTCTTCAAGCTTCTAGGTCAATGGGAAAAAAGTCAATGAGTTAACAAATGAATTAAATTTATGCACCCTACAGATGAAGAATAGAGGAGTACAGCAGGTTCTGAGCGGGAGTGAAGATTCAGAGAGGAAAATGACAGCAAAGCATTTGAGATGTATACAGCTTTGTATTTATGGTCATCCAAGATGCAGTCAGGTAAGTAATTTCTGAATAGGACTGTGTCAGCTGGTGAAAACTGCTCCATGCAGTTGCTGGTAGGCTGATAATATGGTGACATGATTCACATTAGAAAATCTGTCTTGCATAAAACTCAGTACACTGTCACTTCAATTGCCTCAACAGAGGCACCATTTGCAATGCCCTCAGTGTCCTACCTGACCTCCCATCTGGAAGGGCACAGGATTCCTGTATGACTTGTGCTATATCTGCCGTGCTGTGGAGCCATTGGTCTCCATGGGAAAGCTTCAGATGATCAAGTGATTTCAACCCAACAGTGTTTAGGCCACTGAATCAAGCCACAGGCTTCACGCTTCCCTGTAGAATGGGCAGGCATGGCTAATGTCAATTTTCAAAGTAACTAGGCACAGAATAACTGATAGTCAAGGCTTACATGGCAAATGAATGGTGAAGCTAGAAAGGGCTCTCAGCCTTCCCGTCATGCCTTCCCTTCCTTACGTACCAGCATCGTCCTGCACCATGCATGCCACGACAGCTTCCTTTGGGTCTGAGTATGCAGCAGCTGTGACGAGGATGCTCTAGCAGGTTGTAAGGACTCTGTAAACCTGTGCCTTCAGGTTCAAAGCAAGCGCAATTAGTGTTCTTTTTACTTGAAAGAGGACTAGGTGCCCAAGTGTTCTCCTTGTCTTCAACTATAAACAAAGAATTATTAAAAGGTTCTCAAGGATTTGAGATAGTAATTAAAAGAAGATGAGTGATCTTCACAAACTACAGCACGGCTGCTTTCCAAATTAATGTTGCAGAGCTCCTTGGCTGGGATGTCACTGTGATTGCAAATTATCATCTCTAAGGCTAAAGATATAACAGGATTCCCACGCATCTCTCTCTAAGACAGCTGTACCTTGCCATGCACGAGGTACACAGCCGCTACGTGACAGACGTGCTACTTGGAGCCATGTGGAGGGGAAGGCAGCAAACTTGTAACCAGAGTGAAAAAAGGTGTAGATAAACCTGTCAAACCAAATACGGTGGGAACGTGGTGCCTTTCCCATGCCCTTCCTGCAGATCCCACTGATGAAATGTAAAATTCCCCACCAGTAAAATGGAGATAACGTTTTTCTTAGGGAGACAAGAGCTGTGGGGAGCAGCCAGGTATGTGCAGTTCCAGGAAATTGTTCATTGGGAACAGGCAAGTTAACCAGAAAGACCATTTTTAAGACACTGGAAAACTCCTCTGCTCCTTCTTGAATGGAATTTGATGTGTCCTTAGTCTGCTTAGTTCAAACTAATCCCTCGGCTCATTTGTAAAGAAAATAGTGATATAAATGGATAAAGCTCTCAAGATAGCTGCTAACAATCATGTTCGAAGCCAATTTTCTGCTTCACTAATACTCTGAAGCTAATCAACATTTTTCTAAATGATCTCTGTATAAGACTTGATTTTTCTGCCCCCAAAATATTTACTTGGAAATATTTATGCTGGTCACACCCCCTGCCATTTATTTATACTTACCAATTAAAATATGTTTTGCAGAAATATTTCTGCTAGCTGCAGCTCCCAAAACTGAGTGACCTTCTCCCAGGCTCAGTGTTTCCCTGGCATCCAAAGCTGGAGGTGTCTGCACGTGAGGCGAAGAACAGCGGGATGGAAGACGGGTGCCAGGGTGGATGCTGTCACAGCAGGTAGCAGAGGGGCAGCAGATGGCCACAAGCCGGGCAGGTGGAGGCTTCACAGAGCCCCTGATATTGCAGACAAATTGAGGGGCTTGAGCTGGTTTTGCCTGGAATCAAGACTGGGATCTGCAGGTGGCTGTGAAGAAGACACGCAGGTGATGTACCTGCCTTTCAGGGCACATCACGCATGGAGCTACCAGAAACTGAGTTTCTATTAAGTTTCACCACACAGATTTAGACTTACTATTGCATTGCCCTCTCCAGCAATCTTTGTAAAAACTGGTATTAAATTCACCAGCTCTCAGTTTTCTGATAGGGAGGCGTATGTAAGGAGGGAAATACACCATTGGTGGCAGTTCAGCTGTTTCGTCCTTGGCTTCCTGCTGCGCTCCTGGATGAATATCACCCAGTCCTGAGTGTTACTGCTCAATTTGCAGATGTCTTCCGTAAGCTTTTCTACGAACGCTTCAGTTTGGGATGAAGCCTCTGATGAGTCCCAAATAAAGGAGCTCCCCAAGATACATTAAGATGAACATAGATGAAAAACATTAATCCAGTTTTTCTGCAATGGCCTTATCTAAGTTCTCCTTCTATACCTCAGTCTTCTATGGGATTTACCACTCCTGGACAGGCCTCCTGTCCTGAAGTATTTAAAAAAATGTTATCATATATTTTTATTTTGATGCCTTTTGCAAGCTGTTCCTCAAACACTTTTTTGCCTGTCTTCTTTCATTTTTATACTAGCAGAGTTTAAACTACCCACCATGTGGAGAGCACTGGGGCTTCAAGGTCCTTGTGGAATGCCCAAGATAAGTCACCTCTAAACGTACACCTACTATTACTTCCAAAAGGGTCTCAGGTCTCCAGGAGAGCAAGATTGAGCCACAAAGACTACAGAAATAGTAGATAGTTTCTGAAAAATCAGAGGAATTTAGAGATATGAGGCCTCTGATTTTTCTGAGATGTTGATAATTTTTAGCTGAATTTGTGTTTGAACACCTCAATTTTTATTCAGTATCTCCATATCAAAAAGTATTTAACATATTTCTACATTCAATGCAGGACTACTGCTTATTTGGAGTCTTTCTGAAGGCAATGACTCCATTAAACAGCATCCTTTGCTATTAAATTTAATTGAAATACCACGTGCACGGTACTGCAAAAGGGTCAGGGAAAGTACTGCTGCCTACATCTTAAGAGCCTTGCAAGGAGAAAAATGATGTGGGCTGTGATAACACCACAGGAATCAGAGAGGAATGGGTTCAAAAAACTCTATAACGGGCAAGGTGTGGAAGGAATATCGAAATTTGCAGTTAACTTCACTTAAGAAAAAACTTAGTGAAGATAATTGAAGCATTTGCTATTTATATCTTTCCATTGACAGTAGAATTCATAATTTCCACAGAATCTGTTCAACATCATAATTTCCTTTTTTTCAGCTTCAATTCCATTCTCATCTGAATGAGATGTACTCCCAGAAACTGAAATCAAAGAAAGCCTGTACAACCCCTTGCAAATGGCATCCTTCAAAAGGTTCTTTCCACTACATTCCCTTCAAGCAAATCCTTCTCACAGATTTCTGAGACACCGCAGAAGACTCACAAGTTCTGTAAGCCACAAAAATAACTGATTTAATTTATGCATTTTTAGTATTTAGTGGTATGTTTTACTCATTGGAGCAGAGAAGTATCAAGTAGATATATAAGAGCAGGACAAACTGTTGCTTTGTCAGCAAGTTACACTGAATGCAGAGAAAGCGTCAGCCCTCGGACTATTACCCATTACTGCCCTTTCACATGGGTGGTGATGAAGCTGCAATGCGTAGTCCAGGGGTGATCAATAGAGACTTCAGGGTCTTGGTTGGTAAGGGAATCTGGAGCACAGGCTATTTTTTCCTCTCTCCTTCCAGCTGCAGGCAGCAACATTGGAAGAAACAGACAGGCCCAGTCTGTTAATACATGGCTCCATGGCTGGTGTCACCACCGCAATCTGGGGGTTTTCGATAATGGCATGGCCTACACTGCACCAGGCTTGCTGGCATCAGATGGGATTCACCTTTCTCAAAGGGGGAAGAGGGTCTTTGCTCACGAGCTAGCGGGGCTCATTGACAGGGCTTTAAACTAGACTTGAAGGGGGTGGGGGATAATATCAGGCTTGCCCATGACAAGCTGTGGGATGACACACCAAGGTTAGAGGGACAGGATGCTAGCGAGGGCCCTCAGCCTGTTGCTCTGAGATGTGCGGGGTACACTGCAGCACACTGAAAGTCTTATGAAGATGAGCCAAGGGCTCCTGAGGTAATAGGAGCCAACAGGGAAACACCAGTGAAATACCTCAAAGGAACTAAGGGGTGTTCCTCTAAAAAGGTGACACAGCCGACAGCCCAGCTGAAGTGCCTCTACACCAACACATGCAGCATGGGCAACAAACAGGAGGAGCTGGAAGCCACCATGCTGCTAGAAAGCTACAACCTAGTTGCCATTACTGAAACTTGGTGGGACAAATCCCATGACTGGAGTGGGGCTATCAATGGCTGCAGGCTGTTCAGAAGGGACAGGCAAGGAAGGAGGGGTGGAAGGGTTGCCCTTTACATCAAGAAATGGATAGAGTGCGAAAAGCTGTCTCTGGAGAATAGCCATGAGCAGGTTGAAAGCTTATGGATAAGAATTAGAGACTGAGGCAACAAAAGGAACCTTGTGGTTGGCGTCTACTACAGGCCACCCAATCAAGGGGAGCCTATTGACGAAGCCTTCTTACTCCAGCTACAGGAGGCATTGCACTCACAGGCTCTTGTCCTGCTGGGGGACTTCAGCTACCCCTACATCTGCTGAAAAAGTGGCACGGCGAGCTACAGGCAACCCAGGAGACCCCTGGAATGCATTGAGGATAACTTCTTAAGCCAGGTAATAGACAGCCCTACCAGAAGGGATGCAATACTGGACCTGTCGGTTACCAACGCAAGTGAGCTAATTGGTGACGTCAAGATTGGAGGCAGCCTGGGCTGCCGTGATCATGCACTGGTGGAGTTCGCAGTTCCGAGGGATATGGGTCAAGCGAAGAGTAAAGTCATGACCCTGAATTTTAGGAAAGAAAAATTCCAGTTCTTCAAGGAGTTAGTCAGTAGGACCCCCTGGGAAACTGCCCTCAGGCACAAGGGAGCAGAACAGAGCTGGCAGATCTTTAAGGGTGCTTTCCATAGAGCGCAAGAGCTCTCGATACCCAGGTGTAAGAAATTAGGAAAGGAAGGCTAGAGACCAGCATGGCTGAGTTGAGACCTGCTGGACAGACTAAAGGGCAAGGAGGAAATGCACAGGCAGTGGAAGCAGGGACAGGTATCCTGGGAAGAGTACAGGGACGCTGCCCAGTTGTGTAGGGATGGGGTCAGGAAGACCAAGGCACAGCTGGAGCTGAATTTGGCAAGGCAAGAATAATAAGAATGGCTTCTACAGGTATGTCAGCCAGAAAAGGAAGGTCAAAGAAAGCGTATATCCCCCCTGATGAGCAAGACTGGCAAACTGGTAACAACGGACGAGGAGAAGGCTGAGGTGCTCAACAACTTTTTTGCCTCAGACTTCACTGGCAACGTCTCCTCCCACACCTCTTGAGTGGATAGACCGCTAGATGGGGACTGGGGGAGCAAAGTGAACCTCATGAAGTTCAGCAAGACCAAGTGCAAGGTCCTGCACCTGGGTCGGGGCAGCTCCTGGTATCAATACAGGCTGGGGGATGAAGGGATTGAGAGCAGCCCTGCCAACAAGGACTTCGGGTTACTGGTGGATGAAAAGCTGGACATGAGCTGCCAATATGCACTTGCAGGCCAGAAGGCCAACCGTATCCTGGGCTGTATCACAAGAAGCGTGGCCAGCAGGTCAAAGGATGTGATTTTGCCCCTCTACTCCACTCTCATGAGAGCTCACCTGGAGTACTGTGTCCAGCTCTGGAGTGCTCGGCACAGGAAAGTTGGAGCAGGTCCAGAGGAGGGCCAAAAAAATGATCCGAGGGCTGGAGCACCTCTCCTATGAGGACAGGCTGAGAGAGTTGGCGTTGTTCAGCCTGGAGAAGAGAAGGTTCCAAGGAGACTTTATTGCGGCCTTTCAATACTTAAAGGGGGCTTATAAGAAAGATGGGGACAAACTTTTTAGCAAGGCCTGTTGTGACAGGACAAGGGGAAATGGTTTTAAACTAAAAGAGGGTAGGTTTAGGCTAGATATAAGGAAGAAATTTTTTACAGTGAGGGTGGTGAAGCACTGGAACAGGTTGCCCAGAGAGGCTGTAGATGCCCCATCTCTGGAAACATTCAAGGTCAGGTTGGACGGGGCTCTGAGCAACCTGATCTAGTTGAAGATGTCCCTGCTCATTGCAGGGGGGGTTGGACAAGATGATCTTTAAAGGTGCCCTCCAACCCAAACTGTTCTATGATTCTATGAGCCTATGATTCTATGAAAGAGCAGCAATACCACAGCCTTTCTTAATGTGTGGGTGCAGCGAGAGTGAGTTAAATGTTGGAGTTTCTGCTACATTGTCACTTCTGATAATTTTTTCTTTTGATTCATAAATCAGATCTATTTTTTAAATTCCCATCTAAGAACAAATTACTAAACAAAATCAATTTTGGAAAAAAAAAAAAAAAAGAAGAAGAAAAGAAACCAAGGAATGCCAAACCTTTTTTGCCATTTTGAAGGGAAGAAAAAACTTTGACCCTGGGACTCCCCAAACTGCCCTGTAAAATGCCTAGAAGTCCTGCGTATCTCACTTTGCAGAGACATTAAAGAGTCTTCCCACATCATGAAGCTCCTTCCTCCAGTACCATAGCAACCTTGCCTTCAGTTCAGTTTAATAAACTGATCTATCTTGAAAGCATTTGGCACTGCTCTGGTGGGAATGCTGTGGGAACACTACAGTTCTGATAATTAGAAACTTCCAATTAATTTCCGGGTTAAATGTATTTGTGGTCATTTTATACCCATTTGTTCTCCTGCCAACATTGCCTGCAACCGAGAGCTGGGAACCTTGAGAACTCCAGGGCTCCAGAGGAGCAGCACTGCCATTGTTTTTCTCACCTGCATTTCAGCCAAAGCACATCAAAATCAACACGTGCCATCAGAAACTTCCCAGTTAGCTCCAGTTGCAATCACCTGCTGATCCACCGATAATACAAACCAAAGGTCTTCGCATCTGGGAGATTTTCAGGGATATTCAGCTGAACAAATGTACAGAAGGGATTCAGTTGTCTAGATGTAAGCATTTACTGCCATTTCAGGCTTCTGTGAGGTCTAGAAGGTGCAGATCGACGTGGCACAGCACCTGAAAGTGTCTCACCGCTCTCTGGAAGCCAGGCAGGGTATGTTAGAGCACTCCCAAAACCTTCAGACAGCTATGTTAGGGACCCGAATCCTACCTGGGTGTCCACCATAGCGTAAGATGGATAGCTCTCTAGGATCTGTTGACTCAGTTTCCATTGACTTCAATGGAAGCTTAGCCATGGTGCTCACGAAGAAATACGGACATGTAGACACCTGAATATAGATGCCTTAATTTCTGACCTGAATCCCACCTGATCTTCCAATATTAACTGGAGAACCACTATTTTTCTGGACAACCTTATCAATGATTTTCTGGACTCCCTCATCGACAGTCTACCACGTATTGGGACACCATTAGACAATTCAGCATATTAACAGAAGAAGGGGGCTAAACAAAACGCAAAGCATAGACACACATTTTCTTCTTGCTTTCCTCAAAGGGGTCACAGTGGCACAAGAGTACCCCTAAATTTATGGTGGACATATAGAGGGTTTTTTCAGCCTAGATTTTCAATGTCAGAGTTTCAGAATTCAATTTTTTATAGTTGGATTTTATGCTCTCCCAAGGTGAACATATAAAAATTATGAGAAGTCTATTAGAAAACCCAGGCTGACCTAGTTTCAATAATCCTTAGAAGACATTAGTTAGAAAAGATGACATTGTAAGAAAGATTTTGTCCTTTAGAAGTGAGATTTCTTATGGCATTAGGCTACTGTTACCTGAGGCTCTTGCACTGGAGTCAGAAGGTGTCTCAAACACGGCAGGGAAGTAGGGGAGAGCACTGTAAGAGGAAGAGTACAGCCAGCATTGATAAGATGGAGACTTAAATAACACATTGGACACCTCTAAATATAGGTCAATAAAATTAAATGGAGGGATAAGGCAAAAGAAGACTGCAGCTGCATTTCATTATTTCAAGAACACATCTCTGATATGTTAGGATGGATTGTTTCTTCAGGGAGGTGGAAGGAGTATCTGAGAGGACTTGAGTATGGTGAAGGCTTTGGATGTCCTTGCCCTGTATGGCAGGTCAATTGGCAATCTGTCCCACCAGACAGGAGAAATGTCTGTAGGAAAGAGCTCCAGATACCTCAAGAACAGTAATGGAAACAAGCAGAGAGACAACAAGGAGTGGTATAAAGGAGCAGCCAGAGAAGAAACCTGTGTCTTTAAAGTGAAGAGCTGTAGTGATTGAAGCAAAAATTGCCAGTCATGTTTAGCCAGGCCTTGTTATAAACGCTAAAGCCAGCAGAAAAATGTTCTGCTGGCACATACATGGACATCAACACAGAGAAACAGGCAACAAGAGGCATGGACGCATAACTGCACAACAGATGTTTATCTTCAGCCCCGTTTTTAGTCAGGCAGTGCTGATGCTACCCATGGGCCAGAAGAAGGAGGAGGATGGAAACAAGAGCAGGAGCATGGCAGGGTCGGGCTGACCCTAAACTCCAGGAATTTCACATCCAGCAGCCAGAAGGACCCGCTCCCCTTCCTGAGTCCCGTGTGGCACCTCTGGGCAGCGACAAGCATTTTAAGCTAATCTATCTAGCCAGGAATGGCATCATACAACTGGAGAACAGCAAGTTTAAAAGGGAGAGAAGAAAGGGAAGGAGTAAAATGCTGTTATGTCTGACCTCAAAACCATGTAAGATTTAAGATCAAATTTTGAAGAAAAGTATAATGGAGATAAATGATATAACAAGCAGTACAGACTTATCAAAGTTAGCTCAGGAACATAATTGGCTTTATAGATGCAGAGAGTGCAGTAGAGCTCATCCATGCTGGCTTGAAGAAAGCATTTGATTAAACACCATCTGGGAGATTAGCTCAGATGGCGAGGGTGGAAACTAAATGAACTGCAAGCCGGGCGTGCTGCTGGCTGAAGGGGAGACGGAAACACAAACTGCTGCAAAGGTAAGGATCAGGCTGGAGGGAAATTGTTAATAGAGTTCCTTAAGAAACAGTCTTGAGACCAGTATTTTTATTAATTTCTTGGGCACAGAAAATGCCTGACAAAATCTGCTGAAGACAAAATTTAGAGGCAGTTTCAATATGGAAGTGGAGAGAGGCATTCACACAAAAAGAGACGAAAAGAGCTCGGCTTGATCAGCCTGGAAAAACAGAGGCTACCGGAGCAGGTCCCTATAAATGCACAAGGGATAAATAGATGGGAAGGGGGAAAGGTGTTTAACTGGCAAGGTAATGTTGGCAGAAGAATGAACTGGCACAAACTATCATGAATAATTACATGTTGGAGCATAAAAGAAAGTTTCTGATTATGTATTAAGAGGAATAGTGGGGAGAAATCTGCAAGAGGGAGCTTGACCACTTTATGGGAAGCATAGCATGTCTTTGCTTATGACCAAGGTAAGGAACTCCAGACATTAGTCCTTTCTGGCCCTTTACTCCTGAAAAGTGACCCCCACCACACGTGCATATTCTGCGGTTACAATGGGGCACAGTGTTTCCTTTTAGTTCCTGCCCCAAACTGCTGCACAGAAAGACATTGAGTAGCTGAAGTGTTAAATTATAACTTTCCTCAGTGAATTTTTATTTAACCTCCTCTTAAAGCAGAGCCCACACAGCAGCCTGGAGCCAGGGATTTTCCCCAGCAGTTCAGTCCTGGGCAGGGCAGAGCAGCAGCACTCGCAGCTCCCACCAGCCTTACTGCACAGATAATTCAGCGTTGACCATGACCAGCCACCATCTACACTGGCCTTCCCAATAGTACTCAGATTTTTGCACCCAAAATTGCCTGCCCAGGAGACCTCAGAGCAGGTGTCCTTCCTCAGTGACCAGTGTTTTATTTATCAGGCCACGGTGGCTCGCGTGGGGGCTGTTGCCATCATGCCGAGATGAGCAGCTCTTGCCTCCTTCCCAGCGGGAAAACCAAGGTAAGAGGGTATTCAGGGGGATGTGCCGCTGTGCCAGAAGAAAGCAGAAGGAACAATGTCATTATCATGCCTACAGAGGCCGGTGTGACCCCAAAAGACAGCGACAGTAATGGTGTTTTATAGCAATTCAATAACTGTTTGTGCCAGGAGGATGAGTTACTCTGACTGGCCTTATTTGCTAAGTTAGTAGATCACAAAAATAAGAGGGTTTTCATAGCTGGCACAGAAAAGAAAGGCACTTTGGCTGCCTTTCTTTTAATACAAGGAAAAATCAGAAGCTGGTCTACATGGGCAATTAACTGAATCCTTTGACATGTTGAACACTGTCCAGCCTCAGAGAGGCAGCGGGTGCTCTGCAGAGCACGCAGAGCTGGGAGATGCTGAGCTGGAGCTGAGCACACCAGGGCTGGGGAGAAGCGGTGGCCAGGGCTGAGCACCGGGAGCAAAGGCAGGAGATGCAGGAGCCTGCTGCTGTCTCCAGAGCAGCTCTGCTGCCTGCAAGGTGTCTCCGCCATCAATGTACTCCCACATGGAAATCGTGTTACTGTCCATTTGTGGTCCAGCAACTCTGTCCTCATCTCTCCGAAAGTAAAAAAATAGGGAGATGGGTGAAAACCTCCATTCCTGACGGCACGTCTTTCCTCCTCTGCTTCAGGAAGCACAGCAGCCCCCGGCACCATGCTCAGAAACACAACTGCTCCGGAGAAACACACGCAGACAGCAGAAATGCATTAGCCACGATGTGGTTAGCTGGAGGTAGGACACCCGTGAGGTTATAAAGCTGTTTGCAGGTGCACTGAGAGGAATCCAGCATGCTTTTGGCATAAATGAAACGTGAGGGGGAATGGGATGATGAGAAAGCACAAACACTGCCTAAAACTCTCCCCAAACTCACTGAAGAGAGAGAAAATTCTTGGAAAAACATGGTGGAAACAGGATCTCTGTTTGGCTTGAAGACTGAAAGGTGAGAATTACATTTCCTACTAAATAGCTCTTCATTTGTGAGTAGTAAGAGGTGGGACAAATCCTGGGAAACTCATGGGTCCTGTCCTGGCTGGGCACTGCACCAAGGTATACACAGTGCATCGCTCCCTCCGCCAGAGCCAGCCCTAAAAACACCTCCTCTTCAGGCTTCTTTTGAGGACACCCATTGAGCACAAGGTGTGCAGAGCCACCTGATGCCCCAGTGGCCTTGGGGGTCCCAGAGCTGGGCGCTAGGCACCATGGTCCCAGGGCCCCAAGCCTCAGACGTGCTTGAAGCTCCTTCCCTGACAAGCCTAGCCAGCTCTGCTCTGCTTCACCTCCTCCTCCAGCTCTTGGCAAGCAGCTTTGTTGGCTGCTGGTGAGCCAAGAGGTGCTCAGGAGAGTCCAAATCTGCACAACGTCATCCCCAGTTTTTCCTTTTGACTGGAAAGGAGAAGTACCCCTCCTCTGGGCAATGAGGTCTTATTAGAGGGCAGTTCCCTCCAGGGGCACTGCTATTTGGGGGAGATTTAACCCACAGGATCTGCCAAGAGCCTCTTTTTCTCACCTCAATGGGAAGAAGAAAGCAAAGTTACGAGAAGTCTATGGAGGAACCAGGAGCCAACCCTAGCTCTCAAGAGAAATACACAAATGCTTCATCTGCAAGACTCTCCTTCCTTGGGAAAAAACCAAAAACACACCAAAAAAGTCACACTTACAAGCGTTTGTAACATTCATTATCCAGATTTGCTGAAAGCCACTGAAATTAATCAAAATTCTGCATCTCATGCCATAAACTGGGCAGGGATGTACTATGCAAGTGAAAAATATACACACTCTGTTTGGATGTGCTGACACATACCCCTGTCAGGTACGATTAAGGCTCCCATTCTTCTTCTTTCCTACCACTAGTTCTATATATTAAGTTCCATTCTAATTTAATTACCATTATTGCAGCATTTCTTCATTCAAAACAAATAGCTCCTAGGAATGGTGCTTTCAGGGGAACACAGTGGTTTGGGGTTTTTTTTTTTTGACGCTGGTAATTGGCATTTGCAGTAAGCATGGGGAAATCCCAATTCCCAGTGCCTTGGGGAAGATAATGAAGTTTGCACAGTTCTGAGAAATTAGAAGGGAACTGGAGGTTTAAAACAACTTTTACAAAAGAAAACAGGAAACTTATGTTAGTTTTTGTTACAGGCAGCAAATGGGAGGCTCACAGACAAGCTAAACCCTTGTAAAGTAATTAATTCCTCATGTTAATGTTATTTATGTACCACACAGCAGCATCTGAAGGCTCCATCCAAGCCTGGGACCCCCCTGTTCTAGCACTGTCCAAATAGGTTACAGTAAATTATCCACGCCACCCAGAATCCACAACAAGAGCTTGATGAAAATTTCCCTTAGGACCAATTTTTCTGATGGAAATTGAAATACCTGCAAAATCATCTGTTTTAACCCAGCTCTGATTATTTCAGATGGGGGAATGAGCCCAGACAGCTTGTGCCCTGCACCCGGGTCCCTGCAGATACCTGCCCTCCTACTGCTGGGGAATGTCCTCTGGTTTGGATTTAAGGGCTCTGTGCATTTCCCTGGAGATCCTGAATGTGTTTTTTGTGCAAGGACAGTGTCTGGTGCCTCTGAAATATGCTGCAGCCTACAAGGAGTCTGTCCACATGCATCCAAAAACTTGTATGTGCAAGGCTCCTGGGTACCACATGAACACAGACATTTATTTCTGCTAGGGAAAGCCTTTTTCTTACCAGTGTGGCACATCATGGAGTACATGTCCCCTTCTCAAACATTTTACCAAAGGAAGCTAAAATACAGAGCAAGCGAAACAGGAGTTTCCAAAAGGGGACAAAAAGAAATGTGCCCAAAGTGCACCAGAAGTAGCTAAGTCACGATTGCAGAGATGACAGCAAAACCAAGAAACATCACCTAACTGAAAGGGCAGCCTTGCTTTTTTTTTTCTTCTGTAAGAATAACAATTTTTGCAGATTTTGTATATGCCGTTAACTTTTGATCTAAAGAGGTACATGGATAAGATGAGCAAACTGGGAGAAAAACGGCTAAAGGACAGTGTTCTCAGGAGACTCAAGCCCAAGCACCTTTTGTTCTCAATCCTAAAATTTAGACCCACTAATTATTTTGGGTGTTTCCTTTTTAGACACCCATGCAGCCTATTTGCTGGAAAATTGATGTTTGCCACTTCCTGTCAAACAACTTCTTTTAAGAGCTTTCAGTTTAATCGCCAAAAATTAAGACACACAGATCTCCAGTTGCTTTTGGAAATTGAGTATCTAACGATACATAGTTAAAGTATCTAACAATACATAGTTAAAGAAGAAAAACATCCCACAAAGTCTGTTCACTCCTTCCCACACCTTTTTCAAAAGCAGGTGTGGTCAATGCTCTGTCTTGGTACAACTTTTTCAGTGTCTTTAATGCTTTGTGTTAACCAAGGAAGCTGGGGAGGAGAGCTGATGCCACGGTCCTTTGTGCACGTACCTTCTGGGCCATTCGGATTTGAGATTGGATTACACAAACACCTTCCAGAGAGACAACCAGAGCTGAGATCCCCCATTCAGCTGCTTTTACCTACAGAAATAACTGCAGAGAGCAACAATCCACACAGGGAGCAGCAAAAAGTCATTCCTCAAGCTCTGTCCCTGAGCGTTGCTTAAATCCCCCAGGTTAGCATCACCCAGCCGTGAACTTCATCAACATGCTGCTGAGCCGTATTGCTGGCGTTTGAAGTATAGTAACACAACCAGTTATTGATATTTCCTTGAATATTATACAACCTCTTGACAATGTAATCCATCATGAGAGTGAAAGCAGATAATTTCTTGGGAGCTCATTGAATTCCTGTATTTAGTTTCCTTTCTGGTTAAGCCCACTTGCTGGTCCCATTGTATTGCTGCCTGTTCTTTGAATTGCCATTTATAAATTGCTCTGAGTACAACTAACTCTTGCGTAAAAGGCTTCAACAATAGCGATATACAGTCAAATGCACATAATTGCTTTTACAAAAGGAAAAGAAATCACATCAAGGAACACAAACCTCAGTCCCTGTATACTGCAGTTTAAAACAGATTATGCCCTATGGCTGATAATGTACTTCAGTTATAATCATTATGAGTCTACTAAATAAGAAGCCAATTATTGTTCTAACAAGGCATTCATTAGTAATCTGGACAGAGATCATATAGACGGTATATAACAGCTGGAAGCGGCAAAGAAAAGCAGAAAAGTGATGGGATGAAGGCACAGGTACAGCTGCAGCCCTGCTCAAAGACCTGGCTTTAATTAGGAAGAACAGCAACCCGCCACCAGCAATACAGGCTCCATCTTGCTGGGTTTCTGATGAGTGCTGTGCTTTCCCAAGCCTTTAACACGGGAGGAAACCAAACAGCACAGCTCCAGAAAAGCCACTGCTGCAGCCAGCACAACCCGGGCTCTGCCCTCCGGTCCAGGCACACTCCAGCTGATGGCACTTGCGCAAGCGTAGCACCAAGGTGCCAGGTCATGCTAGGAAATTAGCACCATAAGTATATAGGACAGGCCATCTGAGAATCGTTTAAGCTAAGCAGCACTATCATTTGTTCAGGTAACACCAGGTATAAGCTTCCTGAGCTCAAAGTGGTGCTTGAATGGCAGGTGAGTCACAGCCCTGTGGAGCTGTGTGATGGCCACCACGTGGTTCAGACTGATTCCCACCGCTGAGAGATTTCAAGCTGCTCTTGCAAACAGCAGGTCTATAAACCATTCTGCAAACTAATAGCAAGCTTCTGCCCTAAGGGTCTGGGTGCCACCATCGCTGAGCAACACTACAGGCCGAGGTGAAGGTGGCAGCCAGTTTGGTGGGATGTGCCCTCTGCAGCACGGATGCATCCAGGGAGCTTGACAGAAGAAGTTGTCTCATTAGGGCTTTTTTCTGGTGCTCCTACCCAGGTCAGGAGCATAAGGATTGGCCCTGGGAGCTTTGTGGGAGAAAACTCCTCTCTGGGAATGCAGTGTTAGACCAGTGCAGAAAGCTCTCTGGCAATCAGGTGTTGCTTTTAAGCTGCCTTCAAGTAGACAAGAGAAATCTCCATCTGCACTGGCATGTGGGTGAGCGTGGAGATGACACCCTGAGATCGCATGGAAGTCGTCGTCAGTCACATGGGGAAGGCTGAAAGTGGACAGAAAATGTGTCTAGTGGGGCCATTGGAGGGCAATGAATGGAAAGCCCTCACCTTGGTGAGGAGGAGAACTGCCCAGCTGGTCTTGCCTTGGCTGAGAATGACCCCTGGCAAACCCCTGAAGCCAACACCCAGAGCACCACGTGCTCGTGGTGACCAACTCAAGGGGCAGAGGGAGGTTTGCAGTGATACAGCCAGCTCTCCGTGCTGTCTCTGCCAAGTGTAGGATGCATGTCCCAGACCGTTCCAAAGGCTGTCCCAAGGCTTGCTTGCTCCTGCTCTTGCCACAAACTTGGGTAGGGCCCAGCTCTCCTCAGGGCTGGTGAAGATGTGAGTATGGCTCAGCGGAACTGAGGTTCCCTGGTGAAAACTGGGGATAGCAGAGGACTATCTAGCATGTGTTTCCTGATCTCAGTAACGCCTGTCTGCTTGAAGGTCCTGCCTCTCTCCCCATGCTGGTGCAATGTGCATCAGGCTGCCATGCCAGCAGTGAAACCCATGTCCCTGGAGATGATGGCCAGGGCCCTTGATTTTGGTTGGGAACAGCAGGTTTTGCCAGCAGAAGGTAGGAAGGTAAACGAGTGCACTGATCGCCAGTGCCCTTTCCTTTGTAGGAGAGAGGGAACAGAAAATTGCTGTCCTGTTTGCCTTGCAGCATGGCAGTGAAAGGATGGCTCCACCATCCCTCCACGGGCACTTCTGAAGATGAAGGGAGCAAAGTTTCCCCTCCAGGAAGATTTCATTTTGGCATCACTAGCACAGGGCTGACCACCACAGCGGCCCTTGTGTTCTCCTCGCCATTCCCACCTAGTAGCTGTAACCACCATCTTACTGTTGGAGAAGGGCTGGAGGGCAGCGTCCACCCCACGTGAGCCCACCTTCATGAGGTGTCTCCAGGAGGTGAGCCCAGTAAGGCACCAAAGCAGAGGGACCTTCTCCCACCTCCACATTGCAAAGGGAAAAAAAGTTGGTAACTGTGGTTATAAACTGAATATATTTTATAATGCACAGGCCAACAGGCTGTGGCTACCATTAAACTGGCTGAAGGCGTAACAATAACCAGTAGTGGTGCATGTTCAGATGCATCTGGGTGAATTACCTACAAATTTGGGACGGACTTGCAAGATTTTGGGGGGAAGAAAAGGGGAAGGGAGAAAAGGATGGTGCCAATCACCAGCTGCTCATTGGTTCTCAAGCTGGGAATGAGACCTGTAGTGAAGGCACCAAGGCAACCTTCCAGTCTGATTAAAGGGGGAAAGGTCTCCTGTTCGTTTGCAGTACTTGGCACACCAACATATCAGTGCAAACGCCAAACACTTACCCTTGGTCTTCTTACCCTTGGTCTTTTTTTTTTTTTTGCCTTGCATACTGCTTTGCTTGGAGTGGAAAATGCTGCGAAGGGAAGGGAAGGCAGGGGTTTCTCCAGAACAAACGCTTCCACAGAGTACAGAATGAACCTGGACCAATGGAAAAAGTGAAACTCAGCTAAGAACCAAAGACTTTGCTATTTAACCTGTGAAGGTGTGGTAGGAGGTTGTCAGTCAGATGGATCCCCAATGGGAAACAGCCTAACAGTGCCTCTGCCCATCTGAGAGGGCAATGGGGTTTGCCAAGGGCAGCTGATTTCAGGCCCCCCTTTTTTATTGGATTTGCTCGTATCCTGCAAAGGGTTTGTTTTCTGTGTCTTTGGGAAGCCAGAGAACTCTCTGCTTATTTATATACTCCGAATAACAAAGCACACAAATGCTGAATTTTTAAACACTGTCTTACGAAAATCTTTCATTGAAGACAATGCACACATTGTCTCGTTAAAACACTGTCCTGTGGACCTTACTAGCGAGTGCTGGAACACAGGCACTAAATCTTCTCCGCTGCCGAATTACATGTTTGCAGGAAGACGTTTCTGACACTAACTGACGAATTCAGTTGCATTTATTGCCTCTGGGTTTGTTGTTTTTTTTTTTTTTTTCATTTTCTACAACAATTGGTCCCTTTGTGAGGAATTCATCTTTCTTCATTTTAGGGGACTGATTCGGTGTCCAGCATACTGACGTTGCACTTGAGATGCCCACACAGGACTGACCGATCCCCACAGACCCCACCGCAACCCACACCTCTGGGACTGGCAGCTGTGGGACACCCCAATGCAGATCAAGCCAGCCTGGAGTCCTCCCATGCAGTCAGTCTCTTTCTCTGGCTCTCTCATTTAGCCGAATGTAGCATGGTGCAGCGCAGCACCTGATGTACCTCTTGACCCACCAGCATTCAGAGAGTGATGGAGAAGCAGGCAGGGGTGTATGAGGATCTCATAACAGCCTCCACTTAAAAATAAGGGGGGGGTGTGGGGGTGTGTGCTAACCCTGTTCTCTCAGCCTCTTTTTTTATGGTTTTACTGGGTTAATCCTGCCCTCTTTTCCACCAGTAAAGATATAGGGGTCTGCAGGAGCTTCCAGAGGTGGGAATGACCGTGATTAACTACCATTGCATGCAAACCCTGCTCCTTTCTTCTGGTTTCAGCTCTTCAGGAACAGCTAGGTAGGGCATGGGAAAGTGCAGAGGGTGGGAGCCCAGAGATGCAGTGCAGAATCATAGAATCATAGAATCATTTGGTTGGAAAAGACCTTTAAGATCATCAAGTCCAGCCGTACCCGTCCACTACTAAACCATGTCCCTAAGCACCTCATCTGCCCGTCTTTTAAATACCTCCAGGGATGGGGACTCCACCACTTCCCTGGGCAGCCTGTTCCAATACTTGACAACTCTCTCCATGAAGAAGTTTTTCCTAATATCTAATCTAAACCTCCCCTGGCACAACTTGAGGCCATCGCCTCTCGTCCTACCACTTGCTACTTGGGAGAAGAGACCAACCCCCATCTCACTACAACCTCCTTTCAGAAGATGCTCTGCTGGGCTCCGGTATGGTCCTGAGCCCTCCCATGCCTCAGTTTCCCCATGAGCGTGACCCAGAGTTCAGCACCCCTCCTTTGCCAGTGCTCTCAGGCCAGATTGGGTACTTGCAGAGTCGCATGGGAGAGGAGATGAAGGGTTCCACATCAGTGCAGAGTAAATCATGATTAAATGAGAGCTAATGAATGATCACATGAATCCCAAACTGGAGCAATTAGCCACTCTGCTGCTGCCAGAGTATTTTCCCTGCTGCCACCGTTGCCTCTAGGTGGCTGATTTTTAAATTACTCTTTCCTCATCACCTCAAGACATTGCCTTGGGAGCCAGTCAAGCCTTTTTTTCCCCAAGTATGCCTAAGCGTTCATTTACATCTAAAAGCCACGCTCCTGCTGCATCTCAGCTGGGGCTGACCCCTTGGTCTGGATGCAGTTTGTTCCTGTTGAAAAAGCTGATTTGCTTGAAGGGAGGATAAATGCTGGCTGGTTACGAAGCACCTTTGCACACACACACACCTGCATGAGGAGCTACAGGACCTGCGGCTACAGCACACACCGGGTCGTAGGTGCATGGGCAACTGTTGGCTTTGTCTGTGCAGGAAGATATTCATTTCTTGCAGCAGAGACCACACCAAAATGGTGACTCGCCACCAAGATTTCTGCAGGTACCCTGGCCACATGCAGGAACAAGAGTCGGTATCTCTGGCCAGCTTGTTATTATTATCCCTGGGTGCAGGGAAACTGAGGCAGGACAGGCAAGGGAGTCTCCAAAGTCCCTCAACAAGCAGCAACAGGGACCCTGGAGTCTTGCCATGAGCTGGGATCACACGGCTACCAGCCACGACTGCTTCAAAATACTAACAAAATTCAGGCAGGGAGCCTGGCTTGTCAGGAGCTTGGCTTGAAAAAGTCATAGGCTTAAAAAATATCTTGCACAAAACGCAGTCACCGGTGCTGGCAGCTCTGGGCCTTTTGCCTGAATGTTTGTATTTCATCCACTTTGGGTCCATTTTGGGTGTATAAGAGCTCGGCGCATGTCCCAGCTGGCAAGCGAGTGCAGCAGAAAGAGATTTAGGCAACTGGCTTTTTTTATATTGCAAACCTGGCAAATGGCAGCTGGAGGGTAAAAAAATCTTTGCTGCCACGTCCCTCCTGAAGGCATGTCTCATAAACTTCTTTATGGCTTGTGTAATTATTTCACTCACCCATAATTAAAGCCCTTTTGCTCCCCACAAGCTGGGTAAGACAGCTTTTACCACCCACGGCAATGTGCCCGTGGCTCACGTCTATGGCTCTGCAGAGCCGCTGCTCCGGCTGGGAAGGGGTGCGAGCAGCTCCCGCCAGTAAACCGAGCATCACTGGTGGGATCTCAGCCATGAACCAGTGGTAACCATGTCACTTCAGCCCGTTTTTCTTGATTGACTGCACCTTTTTAAGTACTTACCTCAGTCTCTCATCATCAGCATGAGTGCTGAGACCTTGCCGTGCTCAGAGATCTCCTGGTATGGAGGTTTGCTGGCGTGGGGAGACGGGGGCAGAATTTGGCCAAGCACTGCTGGGAGCTGTAGCCAGCCCTGACATTTTTTCCTTAGGTTATAGCTAGTTCAGCTGGGCACATCCAGCTATGTTTGTATTTCATCAACACAAAAGAGTGACTTCATCGCCATGGAGACAGCTATGATTTGCATCTTAATTAAGCAATGACAGATGCCCTACTGATAAAGGCAATATTTAACTATGGGTCCCCATTGACTTCAAGTTCCAGCATTCCTATTTATTATCAGGTGCTTCTGAAATCAAAATTTTACCAGGAGATTGGCAGGGAGTTACGTCTTAATGTTTTTGCTGAGCTGATGTTCTGATGTGAATAAATATTTCTCTCTGGTGAGACAGTCAAATACTCTGGGCTGAAGGAGAATGGGACTGGCAGAATGCTGGCTGGTTCTGCATAGCATAAACCCCACCACCCAAAGTGGGGGGATTTGTGGGGGGGCACAAAGTGATCAGCAAGAGAACGGCCACGGACATGTGTATGGTGCTGGCAGTGCAACACCAAGCTACCCAAAAGGTCTCCAAAGGCTGGAGAGTCAGGCATTCACAGGGCAGGCAATGCCCATGCTGGATTTCCAGCCCTGGCAGCTCTCACCCAGTTGTTGGACACTGAAATCTTGTTTCCACCTCCTCTGTGCTGAAGGAACACTGCAGAAATAGCATTTTCCTGCTGCCCTGTGCACGTGGTAGCAAACAGGCTGCAAGGAGTCAGTTGCAAGGGTGCATGGAGCAAACAAGGTGCAAGGAGCTGGTTGAGCCATGGTGCAGGGAGAAGGGGAGCGACGATGAGTGAGATGGAGCTAACCCAGGTACAGTGCGTGTCCCAGGCATTTGGCACAGCCCATGCCATTGCACAGCATCTGCTCCCACTGCAAACTGCTCCTGTGCTCAGGGATGTGTCCACAACCCTCTCATCTGTGTCTCAGAGCTTCACTGCCATGAGTGGATCCAACACCACAGCACTTACCACGCTCAGCAGCTTTATCATTCTTTTGCTGTGCATAGGGCACTGGGGCAGAGAGAGGCACGCTGTAACTGCCAGCAGTACCCACTAATTTGGGGTGCCCAAGGAGTAAGGATGGGAAATCCAGTGGACCTGGCAAAAACATGATCCAAACCTGTTCTTGTTCAATGACCACATACTGGTCTCAGGGAGTGCATGGTTCAGGTGCTAAACCAGACAGATCAGATCCTTAGAAATTAGCCTTGTGGTTCACCTCCTCCTGGTGTATAGCATCAGCTAAACACTTAGGAAGACCCAAACCTTCAAAACAGGAGGTAACTTGGCCACAGGGAGGGCAGAGGTGGGTGCCTGCGCTTTAGGTAAAGGTGAACTTCTCCTTGAGAGATGTAAAGGTGAGCACCAGAGCTTCCAGAGCCTGGGTCTTTCGTGTTTTATCCCATAGGTGATCTGCTGGCCTTAGAGAAAGTGTGAGATTAAATCAAAGCTCTTTGCACTTCAGTGGGTTTTACTCACATTTCATTCACATTTACAAGGGCTTTTTGCCATGTGAATTTGCTGGCACTTGATATGGTCTGAGCACACACTGCACTCTCCCTTTGGCAAAGGTCCACAAAGCATCTTCCTCCTCTGTCTGGCCACCCATTTTCCCCAAATTCAGACAAAATCACTTATCTTTGCAACTTCTTCCCACCTGCAGAATTTGCTGAAACCTGGCCAAAGGCTCAGGAGGAGTGAGAGTGAGGACAGGCAGGCAGCGGACTGATGCCTGTGCATGTTATCAGAAACCAATATAGGTCAGTTGTCACAAATTATTTATGGGATTTCAGTCCAAATGGTTATGCCTCTGCAGGCATATTTTGGAAATATTGAATGCAGTGCTCTGTCCTACAAAAGATGGTGGCTCCTACATCAGAGACATGGGTTAGGCCAAGCAGATAACAGACCTGGGAGGGGATGTAACTGCAGTTGATAACAGAAAACCACCATTTTCCCACAGAGCTGCTTCACTGTGGTGTTATCTCTGCCTTTATGGCAGAAAGTAGAGAGGACGTTTCTTGTTCCGCCAAGTAAAACCAGAGTTAGCAGTCAGGTCACGTGCCTCCCAGGAGGATCGTTTAGCCCCCTGCACTGCTTCGAGCTTTATGGCATGCTGAGCATCTCCCTTGCTTGAAGGGCAGTAGACCTGTGCCCGAGTACACCAAAAAGTTAATTGGAAAGAGCAGCCGTGGAAAAGGCCTGACCTTTTCCTGAATCGCAGCCCAATGCTGAGTAGCAGAGGTCATCCAATTAACGGGGAAAATGATGCTGGAAAAGAACTTTCCGCCTTGAAGGAGTGATGTTGAGACTTGTTAGCGGGGCCCCATCACAGCATGCTCGGTTTCAAGGCAAGATGGTCTTCGTAATGAGAAAACAGATGCTCCAGCCTTTGGACGTGGACAGTCATCACCAACACTGATATGGCTCCTTGAGCTCCAGCAGCATTGCCAGAGATTGGGCATGGTCCCCAAAGCCTGCTAAAGTGATGCTCCTGGTTCCTGAGGTTTTTACTGTCAGTAAATTTGAACTTTGTTTCAAGGGAAACAGCCAGGTAGGATGAAGTTTTTAGACCGAGCAATTGCCCGTGCTAACAGGAAAGAGAGAAGATCTTTTCTGTATCTCATACTCTTAGCATACCCAAGCCCTAACAGGTTTCCTGCTCTCCATGGGCTTCATTCAATTTAAAAAGAAATTCCTCCCTTGACACTTCTCAAAGCATTCCCAAGGTTATTCTCCTGGCTCCAGCAGACCGAATCAACAGGACTCCTTCGGGCTGGTTCCATGGACCATGTCACTAAAGCATATCCATTGGGATGTTTCTCATTTCACTGGTTAACAAAGATGTTCCTCATCTATTTTTCGATGAAGAAAAGCAAACAGTCACTGCTCAGTATCACAGGATATCAGCTAACAGTGTAACTGACTTACGCAGATAAACTCAGCTCCTTTGTGCTTCAAAACATTGAGAAATTGTGTCAATCTTGAACAAGGCGCTGTGAGTATTTTTACAAGGTGTATATTAAAAGCAGTTGAATCAGGATACTGAACTTTCCTCCACGTTGACTTTCTGTATATAGCATAAACATTTATAACCAGCCTGACCCCCAGGCCTGGGATTGTCTGTCCTTGGGTGTGATGAGATATCCCATACTCAGATCGTTCTCCACACTGTACTCACCAGACAGTCTTAAAAAGTTCAAGAAAGAAGTTCAAGGGAGAACCATGATTCACCTTTTTCACCTTCTACAATCCCATACAAGGCTAATAGAAGAAAATCAGTCAGGGTGGATATAATTACATTTTCTCTGAATCAGAACAGCCTTTTGCTTAGTCAGAGGTTCAAAAGAAATCAGTCAGGGAATGCAGAAAGTCAAAAAAGTGAATGGACCTGTTAATTTGTCCGTGAGTTTCCCACCAGCCATTACCAGCCACTCCAGTCATACAGAAAACAAGAAACCTGGCATGAGATCCTCCACAATTCGTCGGTGCCAACTGATGGCACTTGAGAGGAGCACCAGAAAAAGTGGGTAGGAAAAAGAAGAGAAGTATTAGATGAACTAAGAGATGGAAACAAATGCTGACAAGTAAACGGATGGCTGTTCAGAGGACCACGGGAAAACCAAGCAGCTGGAATCTCAGATCGCAGAAACGTAATTCAGATAATACTTCTTAGAGTGCTTTCTCCAAAGAGGTCTGCTATTCTCTCACCAATTTTGTTTATTGTGGTCATAAAGAGAACAACCAATACACGTGGAAATAAAAAGCAAACAGGGATTACCAGAGCAGTATATTAGAGACACGCCAGATTTACTACAGCACCTGTTTAGCAAGCTTGAAATCACTTTAAAAAAAAATCTAATTTTCTCATTTTTTAAATAAGTCATTGATTACAGCTGTTTGCTTCGAGAAGAAACATAAGCAGGTGTTACTGAGAGATTTACTCCCTTTGGCAAGAATTATACCTGTTTCTCTAACAGAAGCGTATGAGCCCTGTGTGATGAGGGGGGGTCTGTCTCCCAGTTTAAATCAGGAGAGATGTGTAAATAAATGCTGTAATTAAAACTGTCATTTTTTGCTTGACTGCTAACAGTGACCACAAGGATGAAAAATGACATTAGTTCCACCAGGGGCAGAGACACCGCTCGCTGTAAGAGATTAGGGGAGAGCATTAAGGCAGTAATGAACTGACTTGCAAGCTCTCGCCCGGGGATGCTGGACTGCTCCTGTGATCCACGGTGCCATCTCCAGCATGATGACTGTCACCGGCACTGGCGGAGAGGAGGAGTGCCAGCTTTCATGAGAGCTGTTATTTGCAAATATACTCCATGGCTGAGATGTCGTGAGAAAAACTCTACTTGGTGAAGGCACGGTGCCGAGAGCTTCAAGGCATAGAGAGGGGTGCTGTGACAGTGACAGGGTGGTGGGCAGAGTTGGTTGCTTTAAAGGGGACAAACAGATCAGTGATTCAAACACTGATGGGCTGGCATGGAAACTCCACCGCCAAATATTCCCGAGGCTGCAGTCTTGTTCTGCATCTTCTGTGTTTGTCGTAGACCTAGGGACAGGCCAACTGCAGAAAAGTCGGAGGCTGCGGTTAGGTTACACACCCATATGTTTCAGGAGCAACCTTGGGCACTCATCTGGCATCACAAGTTCCCAAGGGCTGCACAAACTTCACCCGGGTCAGGTTGCTGGGGCCAAGGGGGTGATGTGGTGCTGGAGAGGAGTGCGGTGGATGGGGAGCTCTGGAGATGTGGGAACTTCAAAGAAGGTGGCACCAAGACGTGACTGCTGCTCTGGGTACCTGGGACATTCACACAGAGTTTTCTATCCATCAGTCTACACTCACCTCTGGGGAGGAGTCCTGCCAGGGGACGCAGGGGAGAGACCTCAGCTGACGTTGTTAGCCTGCACGTTGTCCAGGTGCATCCCAGCCATGGTGCTCATCAGCTCCTCTCGGTGTCCAGACAGGGAGCCCGAGACACCGTCCTTGGCAGCCAGGTTGGTGCTCATGTGCAGGGGAATTAAAAAAAGATGTAGCAATTTCACAACACCGTGACATCAATCAGAATTCATATGCAGCTTCCCGAAATTATCACATATGGTAACTACATTGCATTTTGCCAGTTATTAGATGTCAATGTTTAAGAAAGTGTGGCTGATTCAGTGTCTCTGGCTTTGTGCTTTTTTTTCTGCTCTTGTTGCCTCTTGAAGTGGAAATTTAGCTAATTTATTCTGGCCAACACGGCAGCATAAAAGCTTGGGTGTGAGTGTTGCATTTGGGTCTAACAGGAGGCTCAGGTGGCCCCAGTCCAGTACCACCTATTGAACAACCAGGTCAATAATACATTTTCTCTAAGCTTTGCATGAAATTTCTGAGTGCTACCTATCACATGATCTATAATTAGGTGCTTTTCCTTTCCTCTGAAATGAAACACAGAGTTTAAATTATGCTCGTATATGGTCAGCTCTGTGAATTGCACCCGGGGAACTGGTGTGGGCCACCCCACGAGGAGCTAAACAGCATGAATGCAGTCAGCACCAGCCCATGGCTTATAAAAATCACATTTTATTATCTTTAAAAAAGAAGGTAGAAATGTCTTTAAATAAATGCTCAGCAGAAGATTGATCAAAACAACTTTAATTAGAGACATGAGGCTATTTACATTGGCTTTTGCTTTTCTCATTTAGCTTTAATTTTCATGCTTGAGAGTAACCAAGCAAACCAAAACTCATGTGGCTTAGTGGAAGCTTGTGCTGTTAATGAAAGCATCTCTCACCCTGTGCAGCAAAATAGCAAAGGAAACTAGGAAACAGCAACCCAGGTGCTGACACTTTTCGAAATGCCGCAGGTTTGTCGACATGCTCAGGTGTCCCTTGCTCTGTGAAGCGGTGTCTGACCCTTGCTCCAGCCTGGTGATCTCCTGTCCAGGCATGGTCCCTTCCTGGAGATGCTCAGAGCTGGTCCCCAAGCAAGTGAGTCAATGTGTCCCCAGCTCCTGGGTGACCCCCGGAGACTTCCCATGGCCTCCACACTCCCTGTCCACTATCTGTGCACCCAGCAGCAAAGGTGGCCTTTGCCACCATGCACCCAAATGGAGCTACACACTGGAGGGGGGCCTGCACCTTGCCCAGACCTCACGTGTGTTTCAAGCTTGTATTTGACCTAATTCCTTATGGAAACACAGTCTGCATACCCCCCAAAGCACCTGCACTTTACTTCTGGTGGTGCTGGCTGAGAATTGTCTCTACATTACAGGAAAATGGTTTCATCCCTCTAAACCAACCATCTCCTCCTGCGCTAGTAGGTTCCTCTGTCATTTGGAAAGGATGTGCAATACAGGAACATATAGGAATATAGCATTTGGAAGAGGGGAAACCATTCTTGGTAGTATGAACATGTCCAGAAAGTTGTAGAAGTTCCAGAAAGATGTAAAACTTCCAAAAAGATTTTAAAACATTACGGGTCAGTTTGATACAACCAGAAACACAGTCCGCAGTGGAAGAAGCTCCATCCACCAGCAGCATACATGCCACGGGATATCCCGTTGCTTTCATTGCCTGTGCAGCAGCAGACTGGCACCTTTGTTGATTACAGCCATAGGAAGAGATTTTCATAAAAATTGTTTCTGAAATGGCTTTTCTTGCAGTGAAGATTTTCTGACTGAGATAGCACAGATCACAGAACGCTGGCCAGAGCGCCTGTACCCATCTCTGTCATGATGTGGGCATCAGAGTCCAACATGAGATGAAGGGAGCAGAGTCCCTGATCACCTGGTTGAACCTGAGTGCTGCATCCCACCTGTCCTCACCGTACAGCTCTGAGACAACTTGGGATGGAAGACAAAAACTCAAAACCCCGGAGGTTTCCTCCTGCCTGCAGCAAAAAGCAGAGATAAAAAATGGGTCAGGGACCATTCCCCTAGGTGACCAGTTCTTTTTAAGATAAATTCAGTAAGAAGGAAACTGCACTGCCTGTTTGGAAAGAAGATAGAGAAGGAAATGAGCTGGTGAGCTAGTCAGGATCCTGACTAGCTGGTGTTCAAAAGTCCTAGACATGCAAACAAGATGGATAATCTAGTCCTGTTGGCTCAACTTTGAGTGTTACAATTTTTAAACTATCTGAGCCTTTTTGAAGAATGGCCAAAACGCTAAAACTGGAACTGGGTAAGAGCCAATCTCTCCCATTTCCTTGGGGGACTTCTTGCTTTTTCCCAGCGGGACCCACAGCTTGGGTCCCTTGCCTTACCTGCGTGGGTGGAAGATAATCCTTTTTAGGCATTTTCTTCCTTTCTTTCATTCTCCGTTCACCCCAAAACAGTAGAAGCTGCAGGATGGAGAAGGGGAGATGGACAAAGTCCACACTGGGTCTGCAGTCCTTCTGCACCCCACCTCTGCCCACCACCCCATGGGAGACTGCTCTGCCTGGGTTTAGTCCATCAACAGCCAAACACCCTCAGCTCCTGGGGCCAGGGAGTGCTGAGGACACTGAAGCGGGGTGGGCTCAGGCTCCTGCTAACAAGGTTGGTGCATGGCAGCTACCGTGCTCCAGCAGATCGAGTCAAAACATGCCGAATCCCAGAGACGGGGTGTTCCTCACCTTCCCACACGTGGCTTTAGCCCCCGTGTGCTTCCTCTCCACCTCACAGGAGAGGAGAGGTCAGACCCCTCTTTGCTGGGGAACGGTATTTGCTGGGGCGGCAATAGCCCCCACTCGCAGCTCATGGCTTTTGTACTGATTATACATTCATGCTGGCATTTAATCAACTCCAGCAGCTGTTTATTCCTACATAACTTGCACAGCAATAGAAACCCTGCCTTAATCCTTCCCGGTGAATCGAGGCTTGCCACCGCTGCGCTCCTTGGGGTTCCTCTGGGTGCTTGCATCGCTATCAGCACATTCGTCTGCTCCATCTCCAGCCGGAGGGTGGCTGCGAAAGGGCGATGGTAACCAGGAGAGGAGATGCCTTAAAGGTCAAACAGCAAAGCTATGTGTATTGATGGGGGATTGAACAGCGAGGCAGCCGGTTCCCCGAGCTGTGTCTGTGCTCTTGCGAGGCGGAAGGGAAGGTGGGGAAATTCTAGTGAATGAAATGTGAGCGAGACGTCTGAAAACATTTAGTGGGAGAAAAGGAACATAACTATGCAGAAATGGGAGATGTATCAGAGCTGGGGTAGACAGACAAAGGCCATGGATTTCAGGGGAGTCCAGGTGTTTTCCAGCTGCTGAAAAGAGAGCTCAAGTGCATCCCTCTGCAGCACACACCACCCGTCTCTGATGTGTCTGAGCACCTCCATGGGAGTACAGTAACCTTGCTCTGGAAATAAAATTGCTAGTTTCAGAAATGGTAAAAAACCACATTCAGACAGCAGCTCCATCCCACCCAGCTTTTCCTCCCCACCCTTTGGCATGCAGGGTAGCGTTCAGGTGCCCTATGGAAGCACCTAAACCCAAGATACCTCTTCCTAAGCCAGCCTCCCTCATGGTCTGTGGAGAGAGGCGAGCACGTGCCGTAGCCCGGGATAGCATCGGAGTACTCACACGAGTTTCTCTCTGGAAGCATCTCTTCCTTTCTGCTGGCTGTACAAGGAAACGAGAGTCACTGTCTGAGTTTACCACATCTCAGCCTCCTCCTCCAGGTCTTCTCAGAAATTCCTGCTTGGCCACAGAAGAGCAAACCGCTGGTCCACCAGGAGACAGGATCCTGACCGAGCAGAGATGGGGTCACCCCACAAGGACAGTCCCTCACGGATGGGGTGGGAATCCAGCCTGGGAAGCCACGACTGCCCTGCTCTTTTCCCTCTCCTTCTTCAGCTGCTGCTTCTTCTCACCCCCTCAAATGCTCGTAAGTTTTAGTCTGGCCATGCTGTAAGTGGGGGGAGAAAACCTCCAGCAGACAAGCAAAGCATTTAATAATTTTTCATATTTCTCCCCCACACCAAATCTAATGACACTTACAAGACCAAACTAATAACATGACGGATGCTACCTGTGATTTCAGTTTCAAGCAGAAGCAGTGATAAGAACCAGGTAAGAATAAGTAAATAAAACTTGATTTGGTCAAATACCTGCAAGTGATGCACACACTTTCTGAGCACAGCTCTTGCGACATCTGCATGAAGGACGGCATCCCTGCCTGCTTGCACTGCATATCACAGCCCGTGCGAGCACAAGCTAAGCCTCTTACTTCAAGTGATAAAGCTTGATTAATAAATCATTGCAGACAAAATGGTTGGTAAGCACTTAAACATTACAGTATTTATCAGCTGGGCTGCAAGGATTGAATTAGAAATTAGTTTATACAGTGAGATTAGTGCAAGTGACTCTCTCTGAAGCAGGAGGGAGAAGGACTTCCAGCGCAAGAGCACAGATGCATGGGAGATGGGTGAAATGTGACCTGTAGGAAAGGCTCATAAATCTGAAGGAGACCAAAAACCACACTGTCCTCTCAGAAACCTAGAACAGGCATAAATATCCCTCCTGAATCCTTGTAGCACCTGGTTTGAGTGATCACCTGTGTGAAACAGGAGGCATGCTAACGCGGTGACTTTAATTTTGGAAAGAAGGAATCATTTTGAAGGAGATGCTTCATGTCTGAGCAACAGCCGCTGTGCCTCACTGATGAATGATAGCAGAGGAGGTGAGCAGGGACAATGAAGACCCGTCCAGGACATGCACCTCTTCGCTGTCTGCTCCACCAGCCGCCCAAGTGTCTGACCCCGCTCTGGGAACCGGTGGCAGGGAGGTGACATTCAGACTTGTCCATAAACATTTCCATAGCCATCAGTGGAGATGTCTCGGCATGCAGTTCAAGAGGACACAAGCTTCTGGCTCCAAGGAAGGACAGAGAGGACAAATAGTCCTTTAGCAAGGTCCAAACCAAAAAACTCAGGTTAGTTTTCCTATTGTAAGAAAGAGGAGGTTTATTGCTTTGATCTCACTAATGCTTTGAGCCCAGAGGGCAAACTGGAAAACCTAAGTCTACTGTACACAATAAAAATGATTGAGAGAATTTCAGGCTGATATAAAGCGGGAGAGGAAGGCAGAAATGCAATGCTACATCAGCATGAACATGGCACAAGTGAGCAGAGAGGGACTAATAAACTGGAGGCTGGAAAACAAAACCTTATTAGATACGTAACTTGGAGCCAGAAAAAGTCTTTGTCAATGAAATAAAAAGCACTCACTTTTCCTTGCTTCGAGCGTTACCCATAAAAGGCTGCACCTATATTGCCTCTAGTTCTGTTATCAAGTCTATATGCTCACTTATTTTTCATTCCCCCCCGCCCTTATTCCATAATCTTCTTGTTTCTAAGGATAAAAAATATATGTAATCAACTCCTGAATTTTGCTTGCCTTTTACTGAAGATGGACTTTGTCAGAAATATCAAATAAAGTAGAAGAAAATGTTTTGGAAGCAATTTTTTTAAGACTTTCTTCTGTTCAGGGTCTGATTAACACTTGGCAATCAAACCACCAACGTTTGCAAAGACCTGACTCATGACCGGCCATTAAAAGTAAAACGCAAAAATCATAATAGTTGTTGCAAACACTTCCAGCTTTCCCAGGGCAGGTGGCCACCTCTCCCTGCCCCTCCAGCCCACATCCGTTCCCAGGCTGGGCAAGGAGAGGCAAGCCAGCCATGATGCAGAGGAGATCAGAGCCTGCTTTGTGGGACTACCTGAAGCCATCCCATCTGGCCCCACGAGGACACCTCCCCAGGGACTTGAGCCCCACTGAGACTCCTTGTGCAGCTTGGCAACAGGCAGCTGAGCCCAAATACTCTTTCCCGCTCCTGCTTCTTCAGCAGTTGCATCCTTTCTGATGGATTCCCCCTCCTGTGGAGTAACTACTCTTCATGTTATCTGCACCTGGAGGCGGTTCTTTAGATGTGTGCCTGATGTGGCCCTTCAGCCCAAGGGCAGGCTTGAGCCAAGGCAGCGTGTTTATCTATAACCAGGTGCTGAGCTGCAACACACCTCGTGCTTTTCAGGGCTGTGCTGTAACACCCCATTGACCATCCAGGTCCAACAGTCCCCCAAATTCTTCTGCAAATGCCTCCTACTCACTTCCCTTATCTCTTTAATGGTCTCACAATTATTTAATTTAGCTCCTTGGAGTTTCATTTTCATTTTAATTTCCCCAAGGTTCTCTTACTTTTTTTTTTTACTGCTTCTATTTCGACATCTGCAGTCAGCCCTAATTGAAGTTCTTTCTGGGCCGAGCCGTGAGATGTGTAGCTGGTGAACATTGGTCTAAATAATCCCTCTGCTTTTTTAATTCTGCAATTAAAGACATTGTATTATTTGAAGAGGTTGTCTGAAGGCAGAAATTCCTGTTACTTGAATGCTCTGCTTGGACGGGGAGGCTTCTCGACGGCAGAGGCTAAAGCATGAACACAAACATGTGTTGTGTAGCCGCTGACCCAAGTTCACGAAGAGTCACATGCATATCTATGTAACCATTTGCGTTAAGTTTTGCAAGATCTCAGCTGCTCACCCCTGGCTGATTTTGCTGTGACAGAGTCTGACAGAAAAAGAGCAAAGGGTTATGACCCAAAATGTGCGGTCAGTGACTCGGACCAGAAGTATCTCCTGGGTACCACAGGACAAATTCTAGAAAACTTGGTGAATCTGAGACATTTTGTCTCTGGAAATTATTAAGCCCCAGAGAACCAAGATAATTCTAAAGCAAAATATGATCCGTTATCTTTGAAGTGTTGTTTCTAATTTAATTTTAATGATGCTTATGAGAAACGTGACGCCTGTGTGTCTGCTTTATGATTGCAGCATATTCTATCTCCGAGGCTCTAATGTCATTTTGCGGAGGGTCTGTTGATTTCCTGTTGTATCTATTGCAATGCAGCTTCAGACTATTTGGTAGATATTCTGGAAATTACATATTATATTATAACTTCCCTCCTCAGACATGGGTTATGTGGCAAAACCTAGTTTATTAGCTCTGTCGTAAAAGGCAACAGCTTTGTCTACTGTAGCTGAGGCTGAATTATGGATCTGAAAGTATTAGAGGCTGTTACTGAAGTGTGTAAGGAAGTGTTACACCAATAAGATATCCAAAATTATCGGAAAAAATTGAGCTCTTGAGATGTTCTGACTTTGTCACATTCATTGTCCCAGCAGTCATATTATCTGTATTTAATTTGAGATTGCTGGATTAATTCACCTTTTTTTTTTTCCTGTGGGTTGCCAGACAATCGAAGATCTCTCCGCTCTTCCCATTTCATTCTGCCTTGCTCTGTGAATGAAAGCCCTTTAGGATCTAGCAGCGCATTTTAAGAGATTATTTATTACTCTCTTCTGTTCCAGTAGTGTTTCTCTCCGGACAAGAGAACACTCTGATTTTAGTTTTCATCTCTCCACCTTCCTGGGACACACCAAGAATTTTATTACAACAGTTTTTTCAAGCACCAGAAGTGTTCATTAAAAGCATTTGTAGATGTTTTTGGAGGCACTTCCAACAACCATTGCGTCTCCTAATTTCAGGTGCTCTTCTCAACCTTGACCGCTGATCCCTCTTCTTAACTGTGCATAGTAGTAAAGCTGCAGAAGAACCAAAGCAACATGTAAGAAGTTTGCATTCAATCTCAGATCTGAGTTTTTCGGCAGCCAGGTGTTCACCTTGAAATAAAATGGGAACAGATCTTCTACATCATCTGAAAAGGTCACCCCTCACTTATACCCCCCCCTGCAGTATTCCTCCATGCAAAACCTTGGTGCCAGCGGGCTGGAAAGCAGCTCTGCAGAAAAGGATGCAGATGTCCTGGTGGACACCAGGTTGAAGAGGAGTCAGCAATATGTCTTTGCAGCAAAGAGGACCCCTTGCATGCTGGGTTGCATTCGCAAGAGTGCGGTCAGCAGGTCCAGGCAGTGATTTTTCTGTTGCACTCTGTTATGGCTCTGGGGGCACTCAGGGCCCTGCCAGAAAAGAAGATGAAGCCAAGCTCTTCTCGGAGGTGCACAGGAGTAGGACAAGATGCAGCAGACACAAGCTGGAGTGTGGGAAATCCTGATTAGATGTAAGGAAAAAAAAGATTCCCAATGAAGGTGTGAAGGGACCCAGAGGTACTGGGGAGTCTCCACCCTTGGAGACAAGCAAAGCCTGACTGTACAAGGCAAGCCACCTCATCTAGGTGTGCCCTGGGACTAGATGACCTCCAGAGGTCCCGTCCAGCTGAAATCTCTCCATGAGTCGGTGATCCCACACCTTGCCTGTCTTTCCTGACCAAACAAACCGGAACAACGAACGCGCGTGAGTGACAAAACCAGCAAATCTAAAGCAACTGCTGTGAAGTCAATAGTGTTACACTAGTATGAAAGAAACCTAAACCCTCTTTGCACAGGAAACAAACTGACAAGCAGTTTTATGCCCATCAAACACTAGAAAAAACCCTCACTGACTCCATTTCTCACTGCTCTGTTCACACCAACATTTTAAGCTATTAGCGCTGTAATACATAAATAATACTTTCTTATTTAGCAGCCTTATTAAGCCCTGGAGACTGACTTAAGCTCCTAGTTTGTTACATTATTAAGCTTGTCATTCATTATTAGATCAGTCTGAGTTTATTGTAGCTCTGAGCTACAGACTACTAAATGCCAAAATCAGCATTTACATAACATTAAGGCAGCACAGGCCAACGGAAAGATGGAGGAGTCAAAGTTTAAGCTGGCACTTCATCTTTAAAGTTTGTTGAAGAGGAAGAAACTGGTTAGCAAGAATTACAGTGACAGAGTCTGGTTCTTCATGGCCTTCCACCCAGGAGGAAGGGCCATGTCACAGCATCCCCCTCCACGGTGATGCATGAGGTTGTGTTTGTTGGCTGGGGGGACTCCAGGTCCTGGAGGAGGTAATGGCCAGAGAGCAGCTGGGCTGTCCGAAGGGGAGCTGGAGCAGTATCTGTCCTCTTGGCAGAAGCAGTTTCAGCCCATTTTTCTCAGGGAGTTCCCTGTCTGGCTCGTCTGACGCTGTTCCAGATCCCGCCCTTGCAATATGAAGCAAACTGTGGCAACCAAGACAAATTACATTTTTAAGGTGAAGCTTAACCAGTCCTTCAACGTCATCAGGGTGGTGGTATCTTCTGAAGAACAGACAGGAGGTGTCCATACCAACAGCCAACATTTTTTTTGTGCTTTGCAGGGTCTGGCATGCAGATGCTGTGGGTGCAGAGCACCCATTTGCCTGGGCCCCCCATCCAGCTGCGAGCGGGGCTGCAGGGCTGCGCATCTCTGGGGCTCACAGCTGGCGAGCCAGCCCCTGCCTGGCAACGAGAGTGGCTCTAACCCTGTGCATCGGTGAGAGTGCAGCTCACCTGCTGGCAACACTCGGGTGTGCAAAGTCTGTGTGCCTCTTTTTTTCAATAGGAGTGAATAAATGGGGTCTTGGCATAAATTCAGGTCAGCCATGGTGCTGCAGGAGGCAAGCTTTGGCATATGCCGGGAAGGAGAGCAAAACACAGAACTGCTGTTGTTGGAGGTGCTTAGAAGGAAAGGTCTTACATGGCCTCTCTGATGATGGACTTTACCTCATTTTTAACAGGTTACTTGGTTTGCAGGCAAAAGAAATGTTCAGTATTTGCATTTTTATTATATAACTTCAAGTTTCTATAAAAGGAAAAGCAATTTCTGACCATCTCTTGAAATACTGCCTTTCCAGGGTACATCTTCTTATATTTTTATTTTCAGACCTGTCGTGGTTTCACCCCAGTTGGCAACCAAGCACCACACAGACGTTCACTCACCCTCCCCTGCCCTGGTGGGGAAAAAAAGGTAAAACCCGTGGGTTGAGATAAAGGCAGTTTAATAGGACAGCAGGGGAAGAGAAAATAACAATAATAACAATAATAATAATGATAAAAGAATACACAAAACAAGTGACGCACAATGCAATTGCTCACCACCTGCTGACCAATGCCCAGCCAGTCCCTGAGTAGCAATCGCTGCCCCCCGGCCAACTCCCCCCAGTTTCTATACTGAGCATGACACCATATGGTATGGAATAGCCCTTTGGCCAGTTTGGGTCAGCTGTCCTGGCTGTGCCCCCTCCCAGCTTCTTGTGCACCTGGCAGAGCATGGGAAGCTGAAAAGTCCTTGACCAGCGTCAGCACTACCTGGCAACAACTAAAACATCAGTGTGTTATCAGCATTGTTCTCATCCTAAATCCAAACCACAGCACTACGCCAGCTGCTAGGAAGAAAATTAACTCTATCCCAGCTGAAACCAGGACAAGATCTTACTAGTTTCTCCCCCCACCCAAATTCTCTGATGCTTTCTCAAAAGGGCCCCACAAAAACTGAAATCCCCACTTTTAAAAGAGATTTACATAAGTCAATATTTTTTTTCTACAGAATACACCTTTGATCTGTCATCCACATTTCATTTCCTTGCCATGACAAGGGTCTCCTATTTGATGTTAATAGGGAATATTCTTCCATTCTTTTCCTAAACTGTTTTTCTTCACAGTTTATCAGGCTCAAAGAGCAAACATTATAGCTTCTGATCAAACACGGACTGATGGTGTGGCTCTCATCTTCTCCTTTAATTATCTGGCCATTAAGAGAACATGTCTAATGTGCTCCTGGTGGGGTTATCATCTGCTTCATCCTCCTGTTTGGTCCTTCTGGTCATGTTACCGTCATTCTCTTTAATTCCTCTACCGAACTGAGAAAAAGTATGTGAATAAATTAATGTGCAAGGGAAGGTTTCACATACTGTTTAGGAAGTCAAGGTGAGCATATATGGCAGTGAATCAGCATCTGAATGAGCACATGAGCATCAAAAACACCTTTTGCTCAGCCACTCAGCGGCTCATCCACAGTCACATCAGCTTTTCCTGTCAGAAGGTCCCAACAGCATCATGTTGGCTGCTGACAGCATCTAAAGGTCAAGTCCCTGTTTATGAGCACTGCTTCGTCCATATCTCAGGGGATGGGACCTGGGCCTTCGTTAACCCTGCCCCTCCCTACTGTGGTACTGACAGTGATGAAGTATTGGGTGGCCACATGGTTTTTACTGTTATTTTATCAACAGGTGGCATTGAAGGCTCCAGCATTTGTATTCAGAAACTCTCTCATCAGCCCTTGTGCTCAGCACCATCAGGTTAGCAACAAATCAACCCCCCAGGGTCTTATTTCGTGTCTTCTCAATCTTTATTTCCAGATTGGTCTGAAGATTGACAAGGCCGTACCAGAAGAAGGAATAAGCCAGGCTCACATTTCCCTTTCACTAAGTGCCAGGAGATTTGGACAAGGAACAAATCAATGACGTAAAGTTGAGATATTTTTGAGAAGAGTGACTTTAATTATAAAATCAAAGCTGGGCCTGTGTGGAGCTTCTCAAAAGCAAAGCTGTGTATGGAAAAACACCCTGTGTTTCAACAAGACAGTTGCTAAAGGGGTTTCTCAGGTTTAAAACCACATCCCAAGGACACTAGACATTTTGCTAACACCCAGATGACCTATGTCCAAATCCATCGTGCGTCTCAACACGTATGACAGCAGTGTTGCTGTAGCTGTCAGGTTTGGAGGTTGCTGCTTTATTTCATAGTTGAAGTACAGTCTGTGTACCTGAGACCTTTTTAGGGTTTCACCATCTTTTTCACTTGGTCTAAACTTAACGTGCCTTGTCGTGTAGGGTTTTGAAAGGCCTTGGTTTCACTCTGAGAGAGAACAGCTCGACCCTGTTGTGAAGCATCATACTCCTCTTCCAGCTTTCTCTGTCAAAACCAGGAGTCCTTAAAAACACCCACAAGCAGTTTATTGGCATAACTGCAGCTAAGGCAGCCTGCTTGGTAATGGAGACACTATGCTCTGTGCAACTCTCCGGCATAACACACTTTCCTCTTTCAATATTTCAGCCCACGGGGGAACCGTCTCAACAAGTAATTCTGGGTATTGAACACCCCTTTGCGCATCTTCTCTTCGGTAGAAGGGAACCACAGAAAAAATGTGATAGACCATCAGGCAAAGAGGAGTGTTCAACAAACATGAGCCCCTTAAACATATCTTGAGTGCTGTCCTTACTTGGAGTAACTTGGATTTTGTTAACGAGGTGTTTAAACCCGAGTGTTTATGAATTTTTACTGTCAGTGCCTTTAGCAACTCCTGCCACTAGAGCTGATTTAAAAATTTAACATTTGAGGTCTATTTAGAACTATGCTTAGAGTTTGAACATTCAAAATGTGAGGACATAAAAACTAGGAGAATTGCAGAATTGTTAACTTTCAAATGCCCTCTCATTTGGCAGTGTGACTGCAAGGAAGACAATAAGGAAAAATCAGTGTTATTGCCATGGCAAATCAGTTGTGTGGCAGGAGAACAGCAGGTCCAGTCCACAAAAACTTCATTGTTTATTTTCTGAATTTTCCAAATGACAAAATCTCTTAATTTTACAGCTTTCTCTGTGTTCCTGGATTGAAGCTGTTTAGGTGCAAGATCATATCCACTTCAGCTCTCGTTTAAAGGTGGGCATCCAATTATTTTTAGCAACTTTACTGATACTTTTCTACTAGGAAACTCTTTAGGCAAAAGCATTAAAAATTAAAAGATATATATAGAAAAGAAGAAGGGCTGAAAATATGTCTCAGATAATTAAACAATGTTATTCATTTATTTTCCCAACTGGCTTTCCAGATCGTGCTGACGCATTGCTCAGGGCATCTTCCCCTTGCCTGTTCCTCTCAAGAGCATGACTTTCAGAAACTTCCTAATTTTAATCACATCCTGCGACAAAGCTCTGAATAGGAAATTAGAAGGGCTACAAGAGACAATGTCAGTGAAAAGTGACAGGCTTGAAAGACCTTGCTGTGAAATTCAGGAGACATTACGGCTGATGTCACCAAGCCCGTGGAGTCCTTGCACGTCCAGCTCATGGTTACCAATGAAACCGGCCTGCAACACATGGCCCAAAATCTTCATGTGCATCCTTATGGACTTCACAGACGTAAACATGCACTGAGCTACTTCATAACCCAGCGTCAGAGATTGTGGGTACTCCGAGCGTCCCAGGCTGCCCCATGTCACTTCCACAGGACCACTGCATAAGTGGTCTCCTACCTCAAGTGACTTCAAAGCAGCTGCTTTAGCATCTTCAGTTTCTCCGGCATTCAACACTGGAGGTGGATGCTCCCGGAGACCACATATGCTGGCAGTGTGGATAAGTGCCCGTGTTTTCTTGAAGGGCCATACAACTCTACGTGTGTCATAGCGATAAGCACCGTGGGGCTGCAGTGGTGGGTTTCCTCCATGACACCTCTCCAGCGATGAAGGCAGAAGCCCATGTCTCCTGTTCCTGCATGATGCAGCAATCTGCACATGAAATATTAGCATGGTGGTAAACCAGAACTCATTGAGAGGAGGCTCTATGTTGCAGGTTACCCCACAAGCCAAGCACTGGGAATTATGCACACTGGTGTGTCATGGAAAGCTGTCAAGAACTATTTTTGTGAGAAGACCTTGGCTGCGCTGGCTGAAGGGCTAGAGCCATCCTGGGACACCACAGCATGAGGCCAGAGGTGGAGGAGGAGGGTGGAAGTGTGAGGCTGAAGCTAGGTTTTTCATTGCTGTTGGCGGGTCCATCACTAGAGGGAGACCAAGATCTACCCTATGGTGGGCATTCATCTAGGAAAGATAAGCTTTGACCTAGCATTTTCCCAAAAATATTTGGAGTTCAGCTCAGGGAGATAGTTTGATGTGATTACTACCGTCATGCAGCACAGTCTGCATGGATGGTGCATCATACCCTCAGGGTTTCCTCCCAGTTTAATGCCATGGACTTGGTTCAAACTTACTAAGCACTATCATTTGCCCGGTTTTATTATATGGCTTAGAGAGGAGGATTTGGTCTGGTCTTGGGGGAGAGATGTCTACATCTGAAGTACATCCATGAGGCTTCCAATACCAGTTGGGGCTTTGCCACTGGGAAAAATGTGTTGTTGCTACACTTCTGTGCTTTAAACAAAATGGAATTCAAAATTTTATACAGTAGGCTTGGAGTTTTTCTCTGTTTCTCATGATGGTCAAAATGAGATTCGCTCTGAAGTTTAATCTTGCTTTTGTCCCGGTGCGTGCCAGCAGTGTGTTGGAGAGAAGACAGTGCTGAAACACGCTGGAGGTGTGGGCCAGGGCACGGGGCACATCCAATGCTCTGCACCTCTGCACCTTTGGCTGGTGCCCTGTGGTCAGCCCTGGGGGACAGTGGAGAGGGCCTGTGCCAGGGCTGCTCCCCCATCATAACCCCAACCATCACACCCGAAGAAGAGGTGGCTAAGCAACGACCAAAGTCCATTTTAACCATAGCAGGATAGCCATACCTGTACAACGGGTAACACAAGCTCTTTGGTTCATGAGCAAATGGGGAAGGATCTCAGCCAAAATCTCATGCCAGCTGGTCTAAGTGAGGTGCTATTTTTGTAAGAGAACAGTTAGATACACTGCCTAGTTTGAAACCTATATATCTATTCTAACAAGATATTCTGGTGGTTGAAGTTTCTTGCCAATGTCTTCAAGCTTCTTTGTCTAAGTCCTGGCACACTTCTATTTTCTGGAGCACGTGCATGAACTGAAATTTGTTGCAGCTTGTGTTTGCTGGGTGCTCATGGCCTCTCCACCACACCACTCCTCCAGAGGCAGCTGCTGCAGAAATATTTGCATTGCAACCTGACGAGGCTCATAGAACGCTGTTAGTGTAAACACAATCAGATTCACAAAACGATATGTGCCCAGCAGCTCCTGGGGGCTGCTATCAATGGAGGCAGTGACAGCCTCCATTCATCATTTGGAAAAAGGGCATGGCTCACGTCTCAGTCCAGCCCTTGTTCTTATGCAGCCGGTGGGATGTCTGTCCTGCTGGGATGCAGCCAAGGCTGCAAGGGACGGGGACTGCTGGAGAGATGCCACCGAGCTTTGCTCCTCTTGATGTAAGCAGGGGAAGCAGCAGAGGATGGTACGGGGCTGGGGGCAGAAAAGCGCTGCCTTGGCCCTGGCTCCAGCACACCGTGCCAGTCACTGGTGGAAAAAGTTATTGATTTATTAGCTTTTGCATCAGATTTCAGTGCTGCAGCTGGTCTCTGCTCCTGTGTTCCCTAAGGTCCATTCTCCCATGCGCTTGGCTCCCTGGCAGAAAGCTGCTGAATGTTTGTGTCCCTCACTTTTTCACACTTAGGCTGTTTTGTCATTTTTTTTTTCCTGGTGCTGCTGATGCTGCGATATGTTATCTGTCCAATGAGATTGTCATGGTTTAGCCCCGGCTAGCAACTAAGCAGCACACAGCCACTCGCTCGCTCCCCGCTTGGTGGGATGGGGCAGAGAATCGGAAGAGTAAAAGTGAGAAAACTCGTGGGTTGAGATAAAGACAGTTTACTAGGTAAAGCAAAAGCTGCGCACACAAGCAAAGCAAAATGAGGCATTCATTCACTCCTTCCCATGGGCAGGCAGGTGTTCAGCCATCTCCAGGAAAGCAGGGCTCCATCACGCGTAATGGTGACTCGGGAAGACAAACGCCATCACTCCGAACATCCCCCCCTTCCTTCTTCTTCCCCCAGCTTTATATGCTGAGCATGATGCCATATGGTATGGAATATCCCTTTGGTCAGTTGGGGTCCCCTGTCCCAGCTGGGTCCCCTCCCAACTTCTCGTGCCCTCCCCAGCCTGCTCGCTGGTGGGGTGGGGTGAGAAGCAGAAAAGGCCTTGACTCTGTGTAAGCACTGCTCAGCAGTAACTAAACCACCCCTGTGATGTCAACACTGTTTCCAGCACAAATCCAAAACACAGCCCCATATTAGCTGCTGTGAAGAAAATTAACTCCACCCCAGCCAAAACCAGCACAGAGATTTACAGGCACATGCCCCTGCCTGGCAGGTAGAGCTCGCCTGAAGACTTCTGCACACACGCTGCACCAATGCAGTTGTCTCTGCATAACGTAACTGGGAAACCAACCCAGTGCTACCTTTTCTATGATCACTACATAAAAATAAAGTGCTGGCCTGTAAATCAATTCACTGTGCAGTCCTTAGGAGAGGTTTGCAAGGGAAAGAGTAGAGAATTAAGGGTTTAAAACAGTATCAGGATTCCTGCACATAATTCCTTGCACAGTGTTTTTAAAATGCACCCTACAAATCACACTCTTTCCAGGTCCTGGCAGAATCTGATCAGTAGTTCATCTTGTCACAAGATAACTTCATCAGCCAAAGTGACTTGTGCTGGATTCATTTAGCCACAGTATTAGTTCATCAAAACAGTCTCACCGCAGGCTAATCTCCTCCCTAGCCAAAAGGAGTCATGGAGGCAATAACCCATCTCCTTCCAACTACAGCGGGGTTGTGGAAATACCTGTCTGCCCATGAAAGATTCAGTGTGACACCAGCCATCCTGTCCAGCCATCTACCTACCTCACCTGTGTGCCCTGGGCTGAACGGCCCCACTGGGAGAAGAGCAGATAACACTGGGAAGGTTTGTTTAAAATAGCTGCTTCACTTAATCCGCTTCTTTCATGAGCAAGGCACCTGAGCATCCCTGCGGTCTTGTTGGGTGCTGCCAAATATGTCGGTCATTGCTGCTGATCTGGACTTTGCAGTCCAAGGAATCACTTCAACATCAGCCACGTCTCCCAGCACTGCTCCTGGCCCCTCGGCTGGTCCCTGGGGGCTGTGATCTCCATGGAGCTCTTTGCAAGCCATGCAGAAATCCAAGGCACATCCACACATGCCCTGCCACGGCAGGGCACACTGACTTCTTCTAGGGCTGCGGGGATCTTTTAGGTCCCTCCCTTCAGGACCAGTATCGCCAGCCGGGCCTATGAATCTGGAGGAAGCGCGGGGTTTTCCTTGGTCTCAGCTTGAGACTCATCTGCTGAGCCAGGGAGGGGTTTCCTTGCTATGAAAAGCTCCTAAACCAAAGCATTGGACCTTGTATCAGGGGGGTATGAAAAAGCATACCTGAAAACTAGAGATTTTTTGACAAATAGAAAGGCTTATGAAAGACCTTAGTGAAGAAAAGCACCACGAGGAACAAGTCACGGTGAGACGGAGCCAGTTCACGGGTCAGCTCGGCTGCTGTAGCCCACAGCATGGCAGCTCACCACACAAAGTTTGTTTCTTGTCTCCATCTGCTGTCAGGTCAGGTAACCCACATCACGGCCTGGGTTTTCTGGAAGTTTAAAGATGCCCGAGAAGTGTCATGCCACTTGTTTCAGAGGGACACTTGCTAGCTCAGCGTTAGTCTAGATCAAGCTGCTGGCATGCACAGACAAAACTTTCCTTGGAAATGTAATGTATTGCTTAAAATAAATGACAGCTTGTTTTATTATTACTTAAAATAAATGAGAGTCAGGGGATTCTCCACAGATTTAGCTTAGCAATAATTCCCATGGAAGTCCAATTCGGAGAGGCTTCAGCTGGGAATAGTCCTTTCAATTTAAGATGGCATGTCGTTACTGCAGCAAAACTGCAGGAGCTGCTGATGGAGCAGTTCTGTACTGCTGTCAACCAAAATGAGAGGTCTGAGAGCCCAACATCCCGCAGGAGGAGATCCGACCTCAGAACCATGCAGAGATCACAGTCACAATGGATAGCAGCCAAGGAGATTGAGCATTGACATTTTCAGGACAGAAAATGGAGTTTTCTCCATTTTCTAGAGTTTAGGCTTGAGGACGGCATGAAGACCAACCCAAAATTCAGCTGGGATGGAAAAAAAAGACAGGACTTTGCTATAAGCACCACCAGTGTCACATGCTGTAAGAAAATTCAGTGTTTCTGGATCTATGGTTGCAGATTCTTGTCTGGCTGCAGTCTCATGTGTCTACCATCAAGTTATAACCTCAGATCAGAGACGGCAGGGTTTGAAGACAAAGTTCAATGACCAGACAGGTTGGCGAGGGGGAAGGTTGATCCAGCCGGGCACTGCGTGGAGGTCAGCAGTTCATTGTCAGAAGCAATCCCATGGCAAACATGACAAACCCCAACTTGTCAAAGAAGTTGGTGCTTTGGGAAGGAGTTGGGGTGGAGCCAGTAGATGATACCTGCGGGAAGGAGTGTGAGGAGTTGCAGTTTTGCTTGGAAAAAGCAGAGGATTTGAAAGGCAACAGGGCAGTGGAGGTGGATGTAGAGGAACCTGATGTTTTGCCCTGCCCTTTGGGGAAGGTTGCAGTGTTGCATGTGGGGGATGTGGCCATTGCAGCAGCACAGTGGCATGGGATGGGGAAGCAGAAGTAAGCACAGCGTTTTCCCAGGTGCCTCTGGGCTGTGGGCTAGCCAAGCTTCATCCCAGCACAGTGAGTTATGGGCTCTCCTGGGGAAAGGCTGCACTTCTTGTGTACCACAGCTGCAAATATTGCATGTCAAAGCCGTCATCACCTTGTCTTCACCCATGGTGTCTCGAGTAAATCACGTGCTGGGTCAGAGCATCGTTACTTAGAAACTTCAGCAGACTTTGCAAATGAAGTGGCATGGAGGACTCTTCTGCAAAAGGAGAACAGTATTTGTAAGTAGGCTCTGGCTCTCTGCTTTTACCTAGGCGTTTTCTAAAACTGTTTGGTTTTCTTTTCTCACCTGCATGTCAGTTTTTCTTAGTCTTAGACCACAAGCTGTTAGCAAATTCCACCAACTCATACACAGGCTCCGCTTTCCCCCGCTCGGTCCAGGGCAAGGAACTGCTCTCTGTTTCTTATTTTAGGGGATGAGAGCCTGTGCATCGAGGAGCTATGGAGGTAGTGCTATGGGACGTGACAGCCCCCTTGCAGCCTTGAGCCTGAACGTGGGAAGGCATCAATTCACCTCCAGTGAGCGAACAGCCTGTTGATCTGCCTGCATGAGACAGGAAGAACTACAGCCCAAAATCATGAGGTTTGGCAAAACTTACGAAGTCATTCCAGCAATGCCGAAGTGCACATTGCATCAAGCCAGTGATCTTCATTTCAGCAACCTAAAGGTCATCAGAAGCACTACGTGCACTTAAGCTACTTAAACGTGTCCATATAGAGGACAGTCCCTTTCCCTCATCTCCAACACCTGACGCAAGGCCCACAGGACTTAATTCAAGGTCCACAGCCCTGAGCATCACCCTGAAGGTGAGCGTGTTTGGTCTTCAAGAACCAAGCCGGTTGTCCCTTCTCATAAAACGCAACAGGATACAGTGAGGCAACACCACACATACTATAAATGCTTGGAGCACTTTGTCAAAGGGCTGAGATAGGAACTAAATTAGGCTGCTCCATATTCTGCTCCGCTCACCAAGCAGCAAGATGTTGCACAACTGCCAGTTCCTTTTCCCAGCCATGTTTCAAAAGAAATCGGTTACTGCTGATTTTGTACAGAGCCCCATCCTGTTAGAGCTAGGTGTTCCCCGAGGGTTAGGGATGCTCGGGGAGCACTGTGCAAGGGACCTCCTTTGTGGAGGAACTTGTCTCAATCCCAGCATCAGGATTGCAGAAGACACCAGGCAAGAGGGAAGGCAGAGGTCTGTATGAGTGGCACATGGAGCAAGAACAACCCTTCCCATGCAAAAACTGGGACCGGTTGAATGAAACAAGTAGACAGCAGGTTACAAGGAGGTTATTATTTATGCACCGAGTCATTAAGCTGTGTTTGGCCACAGGATGTGGTAGGTACCAGAAGTTTCCAAGGGCAAGCAGACACAAGCATGGCAGAAGAACCCTGTATGGGTCATTTGACACAAACACTGGCTTAGGGAGGTCCTGAATCACAGATCACTGCAAAGTGGGGAGTGCTTTGGGGATGTATCACTGGAAGTATCTCTGCTGGAGATGGGATACAGGCCTGGGTGATGCTTTGCCTGACACAGTCATTCTTCTATTCTCACCCTAGGACAGTCATATTTTAAGTAAAAAAGTACAGAACTTTACAAGTTACCAAAATGCTATTTACCTGCTGAGAAGGGCAGTCAGAATTGCAACTTTGAACTCAGGCACCTAAATTCTTTCTGTGTCTCACCTGAAACACACTGCCTACTGATTCGCTGAGGACTTCACTAATTCTCCTATATTTTTGGGAATCCGTCTTTTCCAGGATCCAGTCCCTTGTTTCATCACCATGGTATACATTCTTTAATCCTAAAATTATAAGTTTACTTTTACTGTCTTAAAATATCTTTTTAATTATGTTCAAGCTACTGTGTGATTAAAGTCATGCTATATAAATGATATGTCTGCCCTATCATCATGCCAACAATCACTGTGTCATCTGGATATTTGTCACCAATCACTTATATTTTCTCCTCAAGTTATGATAGCTCTATGATCCTATGATGAATATATAGATACGTCTTGGGCAGAGGTATAATGCCAAATGAAAATATTGGCTGATAATTCCTAACTAAAAATATTAACTTATTTTTTGAGATTAGCCAGATAGTTTTTAATTTATTTAATGTGCTGTACCATTTTTTATGCAAAGTTTTAAAAAAGTTAGAGCATTCCAGGTGATGATGACACTTAAAAAAGCATAACTACAGTGCATTCAATTGACCTCTATCAGCTAAACTCGTTAGTGCCCTGAAGAACACTATCAAAGTAATTTAAGAAAGAACTATTCTCTGTGAAAGCATCTTGATTGTTGCCAGCATTTTTCAGCTCATAAATTCAAATGATCATCTAATTTTCAGGAGAGACATGAAGGGTGGCTGCTGCAGGAGAAATCAGGGAGGAACACAACAGCAGCTGCACTTGCAATAGTGTGTAGAGGTGTCAGGTTCTCTTGGCAAGCTGTATCTATTTACATAAAGCCTGCTTTATCTAAATACAAATAAATAAAATAAAACTAAATTCATAAAGGTCGGAACACAGCTATCAGGGAAAACCTAAAGAATGGGAGATTGTATCCTGTAAAACTGCAGCTCTGATGGGAATTCATAACTTGCAATGAATAAATCGCTCAATGTTATATTTCTTAAACGATGTGAAAAAAAAGCCTCACAAAAGGTTGGAAAAATAAGAGACCAGAGGGGTAATTTTTACCTGCATATGTATACCATTGGTGAGATTACGTAGGGAAACTAAAATACTGAATGCAGTTCTCACTGGCAACATTTTTGAACGGCTGATAATGACGGGAGAGGTTTTAGTAAGAAACTACAGAAACATGTGAGAAGTGAAAAAGATGCCTAACTAGTACGAGAACCGAGAAGCTCCATCTGTTTGACTTCATCAAAAAGATCAAAAACTGGTTTGATCACAGAGCATCAATACCTTTAAAGGAAGGAAATCCTCAGAAGAAAGGGGAGTGAAAACCAGAACCAGTGGCTGGAATTTAAAGCCAGACAATTACCAGTCAACTACAGAGCACAATTTTTTCATGGGAAAGGTGATTAGCCACCGAGGCAAACTAATTAAGGAAGGGTTCATACCTTGGTGGTTTTCTGAGTGAGAAGCAATGCCACCATTTCCCGCAGTCAATGTGATAGCCAGCAAGTGTATTCCAGCCCAGAAATTGGTTTCTTCTGCCCTTTAACTATTCTGAATCTAAGACCCATCTGTGCCTCCTCTCTAGAAAGCAATGGACAAACAACATCTTGACTTCCTAGCCGTAGCTGACCCTGCTAAAGCAAATCCACCTCTTCTGGCACCCTCTTATGAAGGAGCTGGGGTTTGCAGCCATTGACCGCAGAGCGATGCCAACTGGGCTGCTGCAGGCAATGCTGCAGAAGCCGTGCAAGGGGCCTCAGCAGCAAATGAGGCTCTGGGAGATGCTTACCAGGAATCCCGTCAGGACCCACTCTGCAGCCTGCATTAAGATTCAGCAAAAACTTCTCCACAGAGAAAAACAAAACACTTCAGGCTCAACAAACCAGTGCTGCGTGTTGCAACATTATTTTGGATCTTGCCAAGCAGCCCTAGTGAGCAGCACAAGTGACAGGTCACTGGACCTGTGCACAACAGGAAAAAAGAGTGATGTACCATCAAGTGAGAGGCATGGCTGAGGTTTTTATTAGTTCCACTGAGCCGTAGTCCCCCACCACGCTCTTCCCCTTGTACCTAGGAATTCACATCTCGCCCTGCCTTTTTTACATAACAAATCCTATTATTATTTGGTGTACAAAGCAAAAATGTATCATGCTTGTGGAGATGCCTACACTACATCTTCGCAGCAGTCAAATCCACTGTCTGCAAAGCAGGTGTTATTTTTACCACATGCACTCAAGGAAACAGCTTACTCTAGCTATGGTTTTCAAGAACGCAGCCATAATATTTCAAATATGTGTACTATCATCATGACAAGTCTGTCAGTCAGTCTGTCTTGGGAGCAGCTTTATTTTTCCTGCATTAGCTGTACTGAGATCAGACCTAAGAGCTTCAACGTGGCAGACGCTGCGCAAAAAAAAAGAGTGAAAACCCAGTTCCTGCCAAGGTTCCTTGCATTCATTGCAGATCCTCTGAAAAGGCTGCTGGAGAAGAGAAGCTCTCACAAAAAGTCTGTTGTGGTGGTTAGAGAGGCTTCATGGCTCTGGTACCCACTGCCTAAGGTCTTCTTCAACGGATAGGTGAGGGAAGAAAAGGTTTTTTGCATGGATGGGATGGGATGTGCATGCAGGGGCAGGAAACGTGTAGGGATGAAACATCAGCCTCCCTGGTGAAGTCATCTATGTCCATGCAAAGAAAATACAAGCTGCTCCTGAATGAAAGTGCTAATATTTTACACTTGTTTATTCATGTGACAATTGTGTCAAGCCTGACATGGGGGACAGCAAGACCCATTTCCCATTGGAGTGTGACCTGAGAGCCTGCCGCAGTCGGGGCTTCCCTCCCCTCTGCAATGCCACGAGGGAAAACATCCAGCCTGCAAACTGATGGAAAACTAGCAAGAAAGTCTTTAGCTGCCTTCCAGCCTTCCCCCCATTAATCAGGAGCCCATATCATACAGCAAGAGGGAAAACCTAGCAGAGATTAACAGATTTCTTTCCCATGCAGGCACTTTTAATGAAAGATGCTTCTTGAAAATCCCTAAAAATAGGTTATGACCTGTTTCAAATTCTGGGACATTGGTACAGACTCTGTTCAGAATTGAAATGCACATTAAGCCTGTTGCTGTTCCCACCTCTCCGCTGATAAGTGTAGGATGCAGTACTCCATTAATTCTGCTCATCTCCAGCATTTGTATCCAGAATTAGTAATCCTTGCCATCCTCTGCCTGGCATCACCCCAGTATAACCCCAGTAGAACCATTCATCATTTACAGCTCTGTCACCAGCCATGTAAGGATACGAAAGTGGTATAGCCTTAGTTCATAGCACGAATATGCTCGCATTGACATGAGGAAAAGGTGAGCTCACGCTACACGGTCTCCATGTGGGACTGGGGCAACGTTGAGCGTGCACTCAACTCTGGCTGTACGGAGAAGGGCACTGTTCATGACTGATCTCGCAGCCCTGACAGCACATGGATTAGTGCAAAGCAGAACTCAATTATGGACCACAGTAGCCCTTGTCAGTCTCAAGAGTACGAACCGTAACTCTGCTCAAAACCCCGTGCACACAGCAACCTGGCTATATGGAAGGCTAACTGTCCTTGGCAACACCAAGCAATCACCTCAGCTTGTGATAGAGGCTGCCAGGTGTGTCAGAGAGCTCCCTCCGGGATGCCTGAAGGGATAGAGGAGCGGAGTTGCCCCTACGGCAAACCACTTTTTTATCCTCTTAAACTCTCCCGCAGAGGCATCGGCTCAACAGACCCGGCAGCTGTGCCGGAGAGACGCTGCAGGCGGCTCTAAGGGATGCACAGCAGCAAACGCTGCACCTATGAGCTGAGCTCAGACGTCTTCAGGGAAAAAAAGCATCTTTGCTCCTTGCACATAGAGCATGTGTTACGTTACGCCATGAGCAGCCAGTCAGTCACGAATGATGACATTCATTGGTGATAAAAATGTGGCTGATAAAAATTGCATCATCAAAGCCCGGTGCATCAAAAAGCAGAATGACGACCCAGCTCACCTCTTCATTTTTGGGACACACAACCAAGCCAAAAGCATGGGGGCCAAATGCCGAGCCACCCAGTTTGGCTCCCACCAGGATTCGTTTCTCTTGACTCCAAGTAGATGAGCACAAAATCCAGATGCAAATGCTGCCATCACCTCCTAATATTTTTATCTATGCAGAAGGAAAATGCAGTTACTGCAGGGATCCCTGGTCTCCTATCAGGGTCACACATTCCTTAAAGCTTGGAGACTCTCTCCTAGTCCTCATGGTCACACTCACACAACCCGGAGCCCAGACGGGCTCCAGCCCCAGGGGGCAGCTCCGAGCTGGTGGCCTTTGCTGCCCAAGTGATAACTGGTGTGAATTCGGCTGTAGCCAGGCTGATGGCAGCTCCCGGTGCTGGGGGCTGTACCTCTGCACTCCCCGCAGCAGCAGGTGCTGCCTTTGCCTTTGCTCTCCAGCGCTGCCTGGGATGGTGTCCAGGTCTCCACGATGTGGGGGCTGGGGGTGTCTCTGCTGGTGGCTCAGTTATTTTGGGGGATTAGGGTTATTCCCTTCACATGGTAGACACATGTATGTGGAGGAGACAACAGTGTGTTTAGGACACACATGGGGCTCAATGTACGTCAGCAGAGCTTCAGAGATATACACAAGTACAAAAACTGTATTTATGATCTTTTTCTTTCCTTAGCACTAACACTCTTTACCTTTATTCAGGAGTGTCAAATTCACAATGGCCTGTATCTGTGAGGAGATGCTCAAATTGCCTTTTAAGCCTTTCCTGCTCCAATTTCTTTTTTTCCTCTTTCATAGATTTTGTTTCCCTCTCTCTCTTTCACCAAAGATGCCAGGCTTTAAGCAAGACCTGGACTAATCCATGAGAGGGATCACGTGATGAGCGGTTGACCCAGGAAGCCTCTTCCAGTGCATCCCGTGTGTTTATGGCAGCTGTGCAATCAGGCAGGGCTTACCCTACCGGGCCACAGGGAGACGGGGCTGTTTACTTCCCCAACGCTTCTTGGCTAACATCTCCAATTAACCTCCTCCCTTCTTTATAATGTTGTTTCACCTTCTTCCAGATTAAAAAAATAATAAATCATGGCAGTAGGTGGTTATTACCATCTCATTAGTCCACCAAACCTACAGATTGCCTTCCCCTACTTCTTGCTCAGGTCTCTCTGGCTGGTGGCAACGTTACACCAATGAGTGTTTTGACACCAAGCAAGGCTGGCCACAAGCAGTAAACAGAGACAAAATACGAACTATGGCCCTAGACTGTAAAGACACATACAATTCTGGACAAAGACCATCAAGCAGAATACGACAACACGATATCAGAAGAAATGAAGAGCTAAGGCACCCTTGCAAATGAACGATGGTGAGGACAGGGAGAGGAGGTTGCTAAGAGTAATCACATGTTTCTATTCTTTCCGCAGAGATCCAGTTTGTCACGTAACAATACAAACAGTCAATAGCTTTATCTACCTTTTGCAGCTGGCAGGCAGAGTATGTGTAGCAACATTACCCCCTACAGTTCAACACGAGGTTCCCACTTTCTTTAAGCTTTCGGTATGGCTCTGGGTTTTGCTTACCTTAAGCCACTGAGGGATTTCTCATTTTAGTTTGCATCTATTAAACCTGTGCGTGTGTGGAAAATACTTGGAAGAGGCAAAAGCAACGGGTAAGTCGGCAGCCTGTAAAGACTAATTACTGCAAATAAATCTTGCAAAAACACAATAGGTTGTTAGCCTAAGTAACTTTGCGTTTGCAGTTTCTCCTTATGTGCAGCTTTTTGGCCACAAGTATTCATTTGACCAAGAAAAATGGTGATTTTTCCACCTTCCCTAATGTTTTCATCTACTATTTGAGAGGACAAAATGTCTTACAAGATGGAAAAAAATCTTCACATTTCAGATTTGGGAACTTTATTGGGAAAAAAGGTACATTCTTACACAAAAAGTTGCCTTACACAATTCTTAGGCACAACCTGTAAAAGATAAATCGCAGTTACCGTAGTGTTGCTGGCTGCCTGGGGGGGTGTCCCATGGGCTCCTCCAAGTTTCGGGGATCCCGTTCCTGTGGTCCTTACAGGGCTTGAGGTACTCCAGCCTGGCCTCAGTGGCTGTTCCCTTGTCCTTTTTTTTTTTTTTTTCTTCATTTTCTTAAATATGAAATGAAGAAGAAACAAAATAGAACTTTCCTTAAAATACTGTAAGCCTCATGAAAACCAAAGCACCTTCAAGAGGAGCTGGGAATGTCCTTAGGGGTTAAATGAGTATTAAATTTAAGGCAATGCTTCAGGGAGCAGTGCCTTAAAACGCGGCTGGTGCAGTGCAGCCACCTGACTCTGTAAAAGCTGAAATTGGCTTTTTGGAGCTCATTTGCACTCTTGTGTAGAATTACAGCGAGGCAATGATAGCCGGGACACACGCAGTTACCTTTGCATTTCTCACGGTTTAACACAGCTGTAAAATGCCTGAGCTGATTTATTATCTGAGAAAAATTACAGGGAATTTTGAAAGGTTCGGTGCCCAGGCACAGGTCTGGGAGTGACAGGAAGGTGTGGAGGAGGAGGACACTAAGCCACGGGTCCCCATTCCCGAAAGCCCTTCCCATCCTAAGCAGGGAAGCGACTTCATCACCTCGCCCGTGGTGATGGAGAAGGGAAGCCACCTCTGTCTGAATACACCTGGCGGGTTGTAGCATCATCAGAGAGGAGCCAGTGTTGCATTTTGCAGCGTAGCACCCAAATTGCAGCTCGCGCAAACAGCAGGCGAGCGATTTCCTCAGCCAAGTGTGACAACTGCATATACGCTTCACATAAAAACAGTGGTACGGAAAATTATTAAAACAGAAACCCTGACATTGCAATCACAAATCTGAATGGATTCTGGCTTAAGGGTAATGAATTTAGCACCGATCAGCCTGTGGCTTTGCCTTTGTTGCCGTTAAAAGCACATTTAAGGATCCAGAAGAATTCAGTTTCCAGAATCATTTCTTGTGCCTGCCCCCGTTATCATACTTAGATTTTATCAGTATAGACCAGATGACATGTGTGAGCATTTCCTTGCTGGGAGAGGAAAGCTACAGGCAAAGTCTCTGCAGACACAGCTTTTAATGGATCTTGTTAGATCACTGCAACCCTCTGCTCGGGGCTATCTGCTTTTTGGTTTAAAAGTACCTTATCTTGTCTTAGCAGTGAGGAATTAATTTTGACTGCAGGTTGCTTTCAGCCACGGGGTCAAACTCTGTGGTATTTTGTTTGGAGGGAAGGGCATATTCTTTGTCCAAAATAGGAACCTATTTTCTGCAAGATGCTGCATTTGGGGGCTCACAGGGCAGGTAGCAGCAGTCACACCTGTGCTGTGCAAACAGCATTGCATTGCATAAACCAAGTGCAGCTTTTTCCCCAGCAAATTCAGGGAATAGAACAGAATTCAAGAAGTTGTTCAAACTCATCTTGTTTTCTCTTCCTCTAGAGAATTTGTGATAGCAACGCCCAGTTGCAATCAATTAACATGAACATACGGTTGCAAGGAATCCCTCAGTTCTCCATCCCACTTTTAACTTCCTTGGAGAGCAGAGCTTGAAGGAGAAGCGCAGAGTTAAGACCTCTATGGGCACATCTGTGCGTTCATAGATTAATCCTTTAAGAAAAGCTCAGGGCCAAGCGAGCCAAACGCTGTATCAGAAACCAGGATTTCCAGTCCCAGCACCAGCTCTGTGACTCAGGCTCCAACCATCCCGCTGCCTGGCTTGGGATAAGTGTCAAGACACTCAGATCCCAGGAACAGCGAAAAGAAACCTGTGAACACTTTTAAATCCAGCTTGTTTTTTCCTGGGTTTGTTGTTATTATTGTTGTTGTTTACATTTCCTTTTCCACCTAAACTGCCCTTATTCTGATTTTTGCCATGACGAAGTGAAGGTTGAAATGCCAGCATCCCCCAGGGCTGACACCAAGCTTTTCAAGCAGCTGTTGCAAGGCTGGATACCTCTTCTGGCACAGCACTAAGGACGAGCACTCAGACACGTTTAGATTTAGCTCCGGGGTGGGTTCATACCCTCCCAACAGACCAGGGGGGAGCAAGCTGTTCCTCACTGTGCAGCTGATCCTCACGTTACTCCAGTTCCCAACCACTTGCTTCCCTGGGCAGAGGGTGTGAGCACGAGCTAGAGCAATGGTTTCTGAGCAGTGCTAAAGCACCCAAACACCTAAGACACGTGCTACGTATCAGCACTACCACTAATGCTAAAAAATGAGGTCTCAGGGCAGCAGTGACAGTGAGAAATGTGTCTTGCCACAAACCCTCACCAAAGGAATTTGAAACTCTCTGTTTTAAAGTGAAACCTCAAAGCTCTGAACTCCTGTGCAGCTTCACAAGAAACCTGCATAAGAAGAGCAATCAGAGCTCTCATCAAAACCAATTTCATATGCTAAAGCGATGCCAATTACTGTAAGACACTGCAGTACAGCTGCCTCAAGTTCCTGTCGGATCAGCATATCTTAAGAAGAGTTTTGCAGTGCAGTTTCTGGATGTGGCAATCACACGAGAGCCCTGGGGAACCATGGCAGACTGCCTGCCACGGCTGGGCTCCACCACCTCCTTCTCAAGGTGGGAACCCACATTAGCAGCAGCCTCTGGGATCCTTCGGGATTGGTTCCCTTCCTATTTCCACCCTACCTTACACCGAGCACACCACAGTGGGAATTGTCCTGTGGGATTTGGGCAAATAGGGTCATATCCTTCTGCTTGTGCTGGGGTGGGCACTGCAACCAAGGGACTGCCCAAATCCAGTGCTGCAGTCGTGTGAGTCAGCCCCTTGGCCATAAGCAGTTTCAGTCAAGCCTGAAGGTATCTGATCAGATGTGCAGAGCCGGAGTCAGCTGCCAAAACGTAGGGCTGTAGACCCCTTTGAGAGACCCTGGGGTATCCAAAACATTTTCCTAGAGCTTTTTGATGGCACCCTATAGGAGACCTGCAACTTTCTGGGTCAGCATCTGGAAGCCAGGCAAGATACCTCAGGGCCTCTCAAATGGCACTGAATGTGCAGGTTTAGGTGACTGAATCCTGCCCAAAGGGTGGGATCCAGCTTGAAGATTAAGACACCTAGGTGAAAGACTCTTCATTGGAGGTGTCAAGGTGAGCAAGGTGTCTAGTTCCCACTACAGTCAGAGGAGACCAGAGGCTTGATTCAATTGCCCAAAGGCAGGAATCTGGTGTACTCTGAAATGCTGTAGGTTACCCCATCCGGACTCCAGCTGACACTCCAGAAGCTCATGGCTCTCACATAGGCTACATGTGAACGCCTCTGATATCCTAGGATATATTGGATGGCAACAGATGTCTACATGTGGACACCGAATTGAGCCCTGGATCCCCATCATCTGTAATGGCAACTCAGCATTTTCCTCATAGGCATGTACATACCCACAGGTAGACACCAAGGTACGTGTGTCTTAATTTGTGACCCAAATCCCATCCGTAGTTTTTTTGTTGCTCTGTAGATCCCAAGCAATGCACCTTTGCTGATCATGTTACTGCTTGTGGTATTATTTCCCCATACAGCACCTACAAGCATGTGACAGGCTGGATCCCAGCCTGGTGGAGATTTCACATTGGTGTTAGTAAGATCAGGAACATGGCCTACACAAAGATCAAAAATAAGCCTCTTACTTCAGCACCTAGAGGAAAAATAGTATTAGGCACTTTAGAAATGCAGATAAATTCTATACTGATACAATGATGTCAAGAAAACAATAGAAAAAAAGATAGTTTTGTTGCCTGTTGCTTTGAATTTACAGGAGACATTGCACAGATCACCAGAAAATATTAACAATTAATCATGTCTAAAATATGTGCTCAGAAATTTTTCAGAATCTACCTAAACACAAGAACAAAAGGCTTTTCTTCCTCAAAACAAACATAAAATGCTATCTAGTGTTGGCTCTTTGCTACTGCAGTCTCGCATAACTATTTCTGAATTAAGCAAAATGAGCTGCGAAGCATTAAGGTGCAGAGGGCAGCGTGCACGGCAGCATCACACATTCAGCATATGGGAGCCTTGTCCAGTTTTAAAGTCTATTCTGAATTTCAAAGACCATATAGAGCTCGCACCTGCTGGATTCCCACCCTGCAGAGGAAAACTGGAGCAGGGAAGAAAGACCGGGAGGAGAAGATGGGGAATGAAAGGTGTAACCAGCTGCTGACCCAGGCACCGGTACCGGCTTCGCTGTGCTCTCTCTTTTGGCTTAACACAGCACAGCATTCCCTCTAGCTGGAAAATATATATTATTTTTAATATACTTTAACTTCGTGCACTATAACATTGAATTACATAAACTGTTAATATTAAAAATGTAAAATATTTAACAATAAATATCTGGATTTAAAGCTAAAGGGAAGGAATAGCAACGGACTGAAGATCCCTGGGGTTTCAGATCAATCCTTAATATTTATCTTATGTGTTAGTTAAAAAAACTCCAAACTCTTGCAAGTAAGTATTTGTGGTTTCCATTCTGACAACTGAGTTAAAGATGAGATCCTGCCTCCACAGCCACTCTTGCAGAAGAACTCCTGTACAGCGCTGCTTTTCCACCAGCAGCTTTTCTGTCCATCAGCCAGGCGCTGTGACATCTCAGCACGTACAAAAACATCTTCTTTAAATTGCCATCAGCCTTGCCTAAGACAGATCAAAACATCTCAGCTTCCCCCGTGTGATGTGTCTCAGAAATGTCACTTTTATCCTCAGCAGGTGACGCCCCAACTAACAGTTTTCATGTCCTTCCAGGAGGAGGGAGCGGAGGGAGGGAAGGGGGAGAGGAGATGGCAGCAGCCATTAGCGTGACTACTCACATGCTAATTTTGCTTTCCAAGGCCAAATTTTCCATTGCTGACTCGATGAGACACATCATACACCCTGCTTGTGGCACATACAGCTGGCACCGCTCTGCCTGTGAAGAGTCCACACAAGGGCTCACAAGATTTGGGGTTCTTGCCGTACAGACCATCAGCTCAAGCTTTGGCCATAACATTTTTTCTATACGTTTTTAATGTGCCCCATGGAAGCATATTTATTTTTAGTCAGGCCACTGCAAGTAAAGGCTCAGAAACACTTTTCTTCTGAAATCCACACGCAGTTTTCTTCCTGATGTAAAGTCAGAATGAACTGTGCACGCCAGACATTGGTCATGTTGCTATTGTCACAGTGGAAGATTATTATATACTTGGAAAGTGATTAGACATCTGGAAAATGATTACCAGAAGAATATGATCAACTAATCAAAAACGTGTTCTTGTAAGATTTTAATTCAGGTCTCGTAAAAGCTCACTGAGCCAAACCTGCCCTGTTTTCAGCTCTACACAGCCCTTGATCAGGCAGATTCCTGCTGACATCCCTGGAAGTTTTGTCTGGGTTAATCACAGCACTCATAGTAGAAACCTAAAACTCTTCACTTCCCAGCGTCCCTCCAAGGCTGGTCATGGGGTCTGCAAGCGCAGGACGCCCTTCGCACCCAAGCTCCCCGGCTCTCCGTGGAGATGCTGACCCTGCTGATGGGGCTGCACACTACGCAGTTACGTTTCCTACATGCCGTCTCCAAAGGTTCCCAAAAATCAATTCACAACATGGCAATAAATTCCCAGCAACTGACACAGTAGAAGCCAAGCCATCACATCCCAGTAGGAGCAGCAGCACAGCACTGCCGTTTGCCAGGCGACAGAAGCACAGGCCAGCAGGGACCCCCAGAGCATCACGTCACCCTGGGGCCATTCAGCGGCATTCACACTTCTGCTCACCTGCCCCAGATTTTAGATGCACAAAAATGCTTCATTCTTCAGAAAACACAAATGTGTGCTGAGAAGGGAAAAGATGAGACCTCCAGGGCCAGGACCCCTCTCCTATCCCAGAAACTGATAGGTGAAAGACAACCAGCTGATGCCAGCAGAGAAAATGTCCCATTCTGCAGCTGCAGGGCAGAAATCTTCAACATTTCTGGAGAAGCCCAAAGGGTTTGGGGTGAGTCCCTGGCCAAGAGGAGGGGACACAGAAACAGCCGGCAGTAGCCTGCCAGGGCACACGCTGGCCAGCCTTGGCGCGCCAGCAGCAAACGGTGTCCAGCATCTCGCACTGCAAAGAATTAATTCTTCACCAGAAGTTGGTATTCTGCGAGCGCTGAACACTGACGCCACACCACGGACAGCAGGCAAGGACAACCTACAGACCGGGCTGCGGCCGTGATACCGGCACAGGAGCATAAGAAGGAAGATTTAACTGGGACAACCAGGATATATTTTATTCCCATGTCCAACCGGTAAAGAGGCTGTTGCCAGCTCTCATAACGTGATTTCACTGCTACTTGTTCCAGCTCCCAGGGTCATGCGGTTATGGACAAATGTCAGCTACTGCTGCAAAAATGAGCTCCAAGACTTTGTCCCTGCAGGGAACAATCTTTTAAAAGGTAACCCCGAAAGGCTGGAAAACCAAAGGCAAATAAAAATTGTTGTGCAAGCCATAGCACTCATCCTCTTTTTTTCATCTTGGTCTCCAAAGGTGAGATCCATGACATTTTAACAACGGGGCTTGGCACTACAAGACAAGAAGCCACGGGGGCTGCAAGGACTGCCTGGGAAAGAATAGAAGCATGTTACAAACCCTCGTGCTGGGGCCCCATTTTACAGCTCTGGTTGAAGGCATGCTGCAGCATCAGATAAAAAGACATATCACACTGTGGTTATGATCTAATAAAAATACATATGATACTCACCCCTGAATGAAGAACCAGAAAGGTGTAGTAACACTTCAAAGGGTCCTTCACTGCAACTGCATGTTCCAGGCTCTTGGAAGTTGAAGCAAGAATCATAGAATCATAGAATCGTTTGGTTGGAAAAGACCTTTAAGATCATCAAGTCCAACCGTACCTGTCCACTACTAAACCATGTCCCTAAGCGCCTTGTCAACCCGTCTTTTAAATACCTCCAGGGATGGTGACTTGACCACTTCCCTGGGCGGCCTGTTCCAATACTTGACAACCCTTTCCGTGAAGAAGTTTTTCCTAATATCTAATCTAAACCTCCCCTGGCGCAATTTGAGGCCATAAAGGCAACAAACTGTCTTGTCACACAGGGGGGATGTGATCTCCCACTGAGGCATAAGGCTCCTTGGGGTGAATATGGGAAAGGAAATATCCTGAGCAGTAATAACGCAGACTTCACACCCTGGACACAGGCGTCACTTCGATATGTGTGAACTGATCCCCTGGCCCGTGATTCTGAGCCTTTATAGTACAGAAAGGCGTCACTGAAAAAGTCTTTTTGAGCTGCAGGCTTGCACATCTTCTAAGGGGAAGGAGGCAGTGAAAATGAATGTCTGTGCTGAATGACAAGGTCTTTCAGATTTTTCCCTTTCACAAAAAGAGCATCTGCTAGAAGTAAGATTAACAATGTATGGAAACGTGTGGACTGACTGAACACATCAGGCTGCAGAGGTAGCTGCTGGCAGCTCAGGACCAACACGCCATGAATCTGGCAGGCACTCGAGGGGGCAAAAGTGCCATGCTACGGGGCATGGTACAGCTGTGATGTGTTCTCCCTGTTCCTGCCTCTCCCTTCTCCTGCCTCCTCCCTGCTGGCCCCTTGCCTGGCTGGCCATCCCAGCATATGCTCCCAGTGCCCAACATCGTTCCCAAGGCGTCAGTCTCACTTCCTAATCGTCTTTGCCAGCCCATGCTGCCTTCCCCATGACCCAACAACCCTTCAGCTCCAGGTCCTTCTCCCAGTCTCCCCACCATCGGTGTGGTCCCAGTTTCTGGTGGGTCGGTGCAGCACACGGACACTCATTCTGGTCCCCAGGGATAGAGATGCTTTGCAAAGAAAAAGCACCTGGGGCGTGCCCAGCATGGGCAAGCCCTGATTTTTATAATTCCACCGAGCTTTTCTTGAGCCTGTACCATGCACAGTGACTGCTGCTGGTGCAGACACAGGTTTTACCTGTTCAACGAAGCTCCAGTGCTCCACCTACACCAGGACTTTTCCAGCTTAGATAGATCCATTCAATATATCATGTCCTTAATCAGTGTAGGTATGGTGGCAATCATGGGCCAAAGTGACCTGGGGAAAGCTTCTAAATTGCCCACCGACAAGGTGAACCTCCCCTGCCAATACCCTCTAGTCCTTCCCCTGCTTTTGTGCTTTTTCTCCCTTCATTTACTGTTCTCCTCCTCCTCTTTTACTCGTGAGAAATCCCCAAGAGCTTTGCTTTTCCTGCATTTCTGCCACCAGGGAAACTCGTCCCATTTGGGTAAAAATGAAAGGCTGAGGCTGACATTATTGACACAAGAAATATTTTAATGGAACAACCTCAAGTGCCTGTGGGAAGTGCCCTGAGCTCAAGATCAAGAGCTCTATTTCGAGAGATGTTTTCAAACGCCTTTAAACTCTCCCTTGATAACAAGAAGGTTAAAACCCAACCCTAAAACACTTTTCCGCAGAGGTAACACAACCTGAGCATGGTTTGTATCACCTTGAGACCAGAGCGTTGTTCCCAACCCCCAACTCAGGGGGATTAAGGTCATCTTTACCTGGGCCTTGGGCACCTCACTGACAGCATATCAAAGAAGAGGAGAAAGAAGGCCTTGGGTCTGAAACAGCTATTCCTCACCCCAGGCTGCCGCTGCACGATGGTGCTGTAGCGTCTTGACACCTCAGTTTCACAAGTCATTTGTTTTCTGCTAATTTCAGAGTGGTTTAGCACCCTTCCCCCTTAGGAAGCCCTTTCTTCTGTTTTTTGGCTATATAACTGGGTTTTTATGCTTGTCACTGACACACTGCATTGGGGCAGAACTGAAAAACAGAGCATGTTGTGGAAGAACATGTGCTACAAGGGTATGGTCCTGCCCACGCGTTTTAACTCCTTATTGCCTACCAAATCCGTAATGGTCCAGAGGCAGAAACTGGCTCAGTAGCTGCTCATGGCTCACATCCCGCTGCTCCTTGGGTGCAGATTTTTTAACGGAAAAATCCTGCAAACGACAAAACCTTGGGAAAGCAGCTATTTACCGAAAGAGAATGAGTCACTGTGTTTACTCTGCAGACTGCGATGTGAAAGACAAGAAGCCACAAAAGGTCACAGAGGAGTTGTCTCCTTGCCACTTATTTTGTCTGTTCCTCCGACAAAGGCAAAGCCATCTGCAGTACAAGCAATGAAGCAGTGATGACCAAAAGATTTCAAAAGGACATATGAAGAGTGCCAAACGTTCTTGATAAAAAAAACGAGTGAACAAGAGGAGTCATACAGCTCTTTGTGTAACCTTTACTCTGCCGTTAAGTGCACCAGTTTATAGTAATTATGGAAAAGCCATTGATTGTATTATAAATGTAATGACATTAGCAGGACTGTCACTGTGTTTGTAGCAACAGTTGTGAAATTAATTTTTTTCTTCATTAAGGAGATCCTTATTTGCATGATTAAAATGTCAGCCCAGATAAATGCATGTGCTGGAGAATGAATCACTGAGCAAAAATGCCACCTGCCAAGCCTGGAGAATAGGACAAATAAACAAGCAGCGAGGAGCAGCTCAAAACTTGATCCAGCTCCCACTGGGAGCCGTTCCATCACGCTCGGGAGCTGCAACAGGCTCCAAGCGAGCACCAAGGCGAAGGGGCTCAGCTGAGCAACAGCCCAAATGCTTGGGGTTTTTGATTTGGCCACACTCAACCATTTTGGAAGGGAAATCTACAGCCTAATAAAAGCAGAGTGTCTCCATTGTGGTGCAGAGGGTGCAAAAAGCTGCTCCATGAGAGAGGGCAAAATATACGCAATCCAAACTTACTCTTTGCTACTATTAGGTAAATCGAAAGCCCACCCATCACCTCTCTAACGTGGCTGAAGCTCATCAACTCTGCCTGCTACTACGAATCAACAATATTTCCTATTGACTTTCAAGCTCCACTCAAATACTTTCTAAAGCAGACAAATCCACACCAAAAAAATGTGCCCTTGTACGAAGTTCCAGGCTCGGAGGCTGACTTACAGCCGTCCCCAAAAGTGCTGGGTCCCAAATGACAAAATCAAGAATAATGGAGTGAACAGCGCTAAGCTGTTTTCCTTTTTGCCCAAAGTCGAGAAGGGAAGCTGAAAAGATAATACGGTGTCAAGGAGATAGCAGATTTTATCTGTTTTAAGTAGGTCCAGATCCTGCAAGAGGATCTTCACTGATAATTAAAGCAAAGAGAGAAAAAAAAGGAGAGGAAAAAAATACTATTTTAAACTGAGTTACTCCTTTTAAAGTACACAGCAACTCTTATTATCTGTTTTTCATGGCAAACTTCATGATTTGGACTTTTTTCCATTTTAGAAAATGCAACAAAGAAATTAATTTTGATATTTCCTGCAAATCCCAAGGAAATGTGTTTGTTATTCAAAATGTTGGATTTTGACACAGTGAAAAATTCTAATTTGATTTTATATTTTGTTTTATATCACTTGAAAACCTTAAGAGCTGAAACGAAAAGTCATCTAGAAAAACATAACGCTTCACTCTGGAAAGGTAAAACCAATAGGCTTCAGAGGCGGTGCAAGGCTGTGTCCTTGAGGAGCCAGGGGGACAGTCCAAAAGAAAATTTCTTAAACCAGTGTGTTTCAGTGAAATTCTATTTGATAATCAGCACTTTCTAGAAAATGACTTGTCAGACAACTTCTGACCAGCTCAGCATCACGCCGTCACTCCTCTCCTGGGGAGCAGAACTGCCCTGCTCCCAGGCAGGCAGAGCGACTCAGTGGCAGGACAGGCAGGACAGGCAGCTGCCAGCTCAAGACGAGCTGCCAGTTTATCACAGCTGAATTGAAGAGGCACAAGCGTGCTGGAAAGCTGCATTAGCCCCGCTCCGGCCTCCTCATCTTCCTGAGCAGATCGACATTGCTGGCATAAAATCTTTCTTCTGACCTTCATCGGAGCAGAATATTCTCATCAGTACCAGTCTATATTACCTTTGCCTTAAAAGAGAATATACTCCAAAGGTATTTTAGCACAGAGACTTTTTTTGCCATTACTCCAACGAATCAAGTCTCTGTATGTTAAAAAAATGCTAAGGTTATTTTTAATATAGCTACACTCAGTTTAGTATGAACCATGCCAGACAAGTCATCCGAATCAGGTATTTCTTAAGATTTCAAAAATAAAGTGGCTATTTTTGTAAAAGTTAGGAAAGAATTGGCAATTTCAGTTCCTGAATGCTAATTTGCATGTACCAAGTTGTTCAGACCGCCATCATGAAGCACCGCTGGTGGGACAGAATAAAAATAAGGCAGAAGGCTCTAACCAGGGGACACAGGCCACAGTGTATAGCCCAGACCTTCCAGCAGGTGTTTTAATGCAGTTATGGCCAGCACACTAAAGGGTTTGGTCACTGAACTGAGGGTGAAACCCCTTTTTCAAAGGGGATTGTTTGTAGATGTTGCCCAGGTGGACATGGCGCTCTTCCCTTCCATCCCACCTTCCAACCACGGGGCCCGACAGCTGTGTCCTTCTGCACTGTGGGAGCCTGGCTGCCACAAAGACATATATAAACCTTCCAGGGAAGGTGATCTATAAGGAGAAAATGCAGAAGACCCAGCAGAACTGCTGCAAATGGCTCAGCAGCACAGCAAGAGCGTGCTGGGATGCAGGGCCGTCCTGCACCACACAAAGCCCAGGCTGCAGGAGCAGAACGCTGCGGGGACCGAAAGGACCAAACGATGGGCAAGGATGATGCCCCACGTGCAGGTTGTCACAAGGATGACACCCTACATGCAGGTTGTCGCAAGGATGACACCCTACGTGCAGGTTGTCACAAAGATGACAAGCAACAGCTGGACTGGGAGGAGTCAAGCATTTTGCCGGCCACGTAGATCAGTCTTGCAGGCAACAAGATGATTCAGGGTCAGAACTAAGATAATGGTTCTTTGTTTCCAAGATAATGGAGAGACTCCTGTTGGCCTCATCAGGCTTTTGTGAACCTCGGCTTGCAGAAAGAGGAGGAGAAAGAGGAACAGAAAACACAAAGCAGTTGTAGACCCAAGATTAACATGGCTTTATCCAAGGCCTTTATCCTGCATGACTTCTGCTGTCACCCTTGCTTTCCATGAGAAGTGGGTGGAGAAGGCCCAGCTTTCATAAGCACGGCTCCCGTTGACTTGTTGCCCAGGAGCTGTACAGAGCAAACAGGGCCCAGGTCAGCACCCTTGTGAGTCATGGGGAGTCTTTCCTGTGATTTCAAGAAGCCTTTAGATGGGACCTTGTGCTTAAGCAGGTGCAGTAGAGGCAAAGCAAGGTCAGAAAGTGCATGGAAAAAGGGAAAACAGTGATTCTTTTCGCCACACCTTTGGGGTTTTATATTGAATTGCACGTATGTGCAGTTGATGGTGCCACCCTGCAGCCCTGCTGTCCTGTCACCCAGATCAGGCCCAGGCTGCGCTGCAGCAGAGCTCCCAGCCGCTGCACTGAGGGTCTCTCCCACGGGACCTAGGGCATGGGGTTGGCATGGGGTCAGCACCGGGAGGGAGAGGAGGTGGGACAGAAAGTGCATGTCCAGGTCTCATCTCCTGATGGAGTCACCACGTCACCGAGGAGCTGGGGGGGGCCTCTTTGGCCCACGCATTTGATACAGAGCAAATCCCTGCCCCACACGAGGGCAAAGCAGAGAGGGTCTTGCTCTGCATCAGTTCCTTACGCAGAGGCAAGGTCTTGGCTGTGCAGTTAAACAGCCTCTTCCACAAAGCCTCTGGGGATTCAGGGAGCTGTTGCCTCACCAGGAACATTAACTCTGCGTTGCCTCCATGAGGCAGTGGCTCTCACTGAGTTTTTGCTGGGGTTTCGACCAAAGCTCTGCAGTGGTGTTGTCAGAGCTGAAGTGGAAAATACAATAACCAGCCCATCTTGCCCCATGGCCTGAAGTGCTGAACAAGAGGGCTTTGCTGCCTCTCTTCTGTCGTCTTCTGCAATGCTACGGCTTTGCACTCTGAACTCCTGCTGGGTTCAGATCTCAGCCTCTGCTTGTCCCTCTGCTTCAAGCCCTGCTGCTGCTGCTGAACAGACTGCTGCTGCAGCCTGGATCTCCCTGTGTGATAAAGAGAAGTTTCTTCCTCTGCAGAAATAAAACCAGCTCCAGATGTGGACTTCAGCAGCATTGGACTTGCTGTTACTCAATATCAGCACAGGGCCTCTGGAAGAGTCTACCCTTGACCTACCAAAGTAGGTCTCTCAGCAAAATCAGATTGCAAAACTCACCATGGAGTACAAGAGGAAAAGCTCCCGAGTCTGATGAGAGCCCACTGACAATACGAGCTCCACAAAAGGCTTGCTCTCCCTTCCCTCAGTCTTTCCCAGCAGAATTTGATTCTTGGCCTTGGATCTTGACTCTGGTGTGCCCTGCCAGTGATAACATCCGAATCCTCTGATGCACGCCCCATGGCTCCACTTGGCCTCCCGGACCATGGGCATGCCTGCTGGAGACAGACATGAGCTCATCCTCCTCTTCCACATTCACAATGAGTTTCTGACAGCTGCAGACCAGTTTGCACCATCTTGCACCAAGATGACTCTCACTGACATCCAGGGAACTGCTCTGCACTGGCAGGGGTCTCAGCCCAGACCCAAGTCCACGGGGTCCTGGATGTACCTTTAACCACCACCAGTTACTTTTGCTCTGAATGTTATTTTCAACAGAGTGTTTCAGTTTGTGAGTTTTGATACTATCTTCTACTGCTGTCATACAAAGAGGTAGGAAAGCCAACAAATCCTTATTACTTATTGGTTTTCAGCTAGGTTCAAATCAATTTGTATTACAGCACGCCGGACGTATATTTAATTCTTGCATCCTTCCTGACACCAGGGAGATGGAGGGTTTTTTATTATTATTGTGGCATTTATGCTGAAAAGTTTTGCGGCAACTGTGTAAAGGAAAGAAGAATGATAGAGTGATATGCAGAAAGTTAGATGATGGAAAAGAAAGCAACAATGCAAAATAAAAAACAACTGGTTGAACTACACAATGTAATGCAGGAGAAAGGCATAATTAAAACACTCTTAATTTGCAAGTTATTACCTCTGCCACCCCTGGGTTTCTGGGAGGATGGGCCCAAGCTGTGAGATTATCTGCAAAACCCCAGTGAGGTTAGTAAGAATTCATAAAGCAGTAGCAGCACCTCTCCCAGGTGTATCTCTGCTGCCTGGGCTCCCTGGGAAGCCCCTACTTCGTTTGCATCCCCTATTTCTCTGGGTTCCCAGTAAATGCCTTTTCTGCATTTTAAACTCTGAACTTTGCAATCACAGACTTCTTCCTCCACTGTTGCCACAAGACAAGGCACATGAGCATGTTCTCTAAAACTAGTTATATTAGGGGAAAAAAAAACCTGTAATAACAAAAGCTTTCCTTGACCTTGTTGTATAGTTGGATCAACATCCAATTGCTAAATGTTGCGTATTTCCCTAAAGACAAAACAAATATGAAGAAAAGCCACTGGATTGTGAAGGCTGGCAAAGCTATCTCCCATCTGCAGAAATTCAGCTGGGCCTCCAGCAGATAACAATGCCAGACAATACCTTGATTTTCCTCATTTTTCTCTCCTCTTACACAACGGAATATCTTCTCCACTTAGAACTTGGGTCCCCATCAGTCTGCCTGAGGAAATGTTTTCCTGGGACCGTGCTATTGTAAAACGCTGGAACTAATATTTTCTGTGTATTTGTGGTAAAAGTCAACATCATCTTGACATTCCAGACCAGAATAATTGCCTCTGGTCCTAAAAATGATCCTCCTGCTACTTCAACTAGAAAAAGTGCTTGCAAAGCTTGTGCTGCAAGCACACGCAGTTGTAGAGGTCAGGCATACGTTGGCTGCCTATTTTTTTGTAAAATCTCTTGATTTTGGACTCTTTAAATGCATTGATCTCAGAGCACGATGCAAGACCATCTGTTGTCTGGTCCATGTGTGAGGGGTGCAAGGTACAGGAGGAAGGAGGTCTCTACAGGAATGACTTTTTGCTTTTGCATTTTAAGAACAAGCTGGGAGCGTTTTCTGTGCCTCGTGTTGGGATCGATTCAGGCAGTTCTGCCCTGGAAAGAAATGTCACAGCTAGAAGCACATCCACGTGCCCCAGGGACCTCTGTGGGGATTCAGCACAGCGCTGCGCTGTCTGCCTCTCACAGGGAGAGCTGCATCCTCCCACCACCACCATTTTTTTTTTACTGTGAATTTCAGGGGTTTTAGACCACTTAGATCTTTCTGCTTAGGTACAAAGGAAAACTACTGCCAAAAGATTACACTGGCCCTTGAGTTCCCAGACTGATGCCTTCTCCATAAGTAAATGAATGGCCTCATCTCATCCACGCAGACGACGCTGCTATAACATGATGCTTATTTAGCTGGTTGCAGCACCCAGCGTCCCTAGTCATGGAGCAGAGCTCACTGATGTTCACCGTATTACACCAAGGGTAGCTACTTTCAAAGTGGCTTGCTTTTCTTTTTTAATTTATGCCTCTAATTTCCTATCTAAATGAAAGCTTCTCCCGTGAGTATTTCTTTTCTATAGTCAAAGGCCAATATTTGGGGGCAATTGTTTCCAAACCAAGTGGCTAAAGTCGGGTTGATACTGTTATAATTACGTGAGTTTGTATTATGCAGTCTTGATTCCCTTTGTGTCCTCCTCTAGACTGTGGCAGATGATGGTAATGGAGAATATGCTGCTGTATTATATCCTAAAATTTCAGTTTCCTGTTTTGGAAACTCGCACGTCTTGTGTATTCCCTTTTGGTAAACGTCCACGCTCTGGGGAACTGCTCCCTTGCCCATGTGCTAATGAGTACTTCCTATCATTAGACCCAGGAATCATTACTGTCTAATCATAACTGGTTACAAAGCAATTAACAGGGAAAAAAGCTCTTAAGAAGAATGCTGATGATGTTCAGGAGCAGGTCCCGCTTTCCAGCTGCCACCTGACATGGGACTTATAGGGGAAAACATCCGAAGCCTGCCGTGCTCCCATGCCTGTCCCCAGCCTGGGCTAGGCACAGGGACTCACCTTAGCCCCCATGCACACGTGATGGCCAACGCATGACCCAGGCTGGCTTGTCACATTAAGTAACCACGCGCTGCGCAGAATTGTCCATGCTTGTCCTGTTGTTTCCCTGTCTCTGTTTCCGCTGCTCAGAGACGTATGACCGTATTTAGGTTGTTTTCTCCTTTTGGAGGAACTGTTACTGAAGGACTGTGATGAGACACCTTTGGGTCCTTCGGGCTGCAAGCACATCCATGTGGGACCCACCAGGCCAAGGGCAGCCACCAACGCCAGAGGCGCTTACCCCAGATTCCCTTAAACCAGAGGAGCTCAGCAATACGGTGAGGGGATGCACCGGCACAGTTCAGCTTCCTCCAAAGCAAAACCTAAATCTGGACAGCTGTGCTCAAAGGGTGGCTCAGCGCTAGGTCTCTATTGCAGGCAGCAAACGTTAGCTGAGATTTTATCCTCACTTTTGGGTTTCAAAGTTGTTTGGAGGATAATGGCAGAACTGAGGATTTTAGTCTTTTTTGTTTTCTTGCATTCCTGACCGAGCCAGTTTTTTAGTGGTAAAGCTGCCACTACACCCAGGAAAGAAAATCAATAAACAAGTTAGCTAAACTCTATATCCCAGAGATAAAGGGAACGAGCGGTCCCCGTGAGGCCTTACCATACTGTCGAGTACTTTATATCAGCCATGCATTTATTCTTACAAAAATTCCCTTAAATTAGGGTGTTTGTTTACACCCATCTGATTGATAAGGCACAAAGACAACCAGAGTGACATTTAGGTTAGGGTCCCCGTTCACTGCTAACCTGCAGCAGCATCACTGGGAGCAGGCTGTGATTCAGTTCAGACCAGGAACAGTGCTCAGGTCTTCTCTGGGCAGAAATCAGCAGATGCAGGTTAAGTACAGCCAGGGAAATAGGATTTCAAGTGACTTGCTCTAGGTCTGACCTAGAAAAAAAAGAAGTTATGAGAAAATTGGGACTGAAACCTGGACTAGCTCAGTTCTGCATATACACGTCCACCAGGCAACCATCTTTCTTCTCCCTCCACCAGGGTGAATGCATAAAACCAGCATTGGATTCAAGCTGCCCTGTGGCTCAAGCAAGTTCTGTGCACTTAGCTGGAAACCATCTCTGCCTGAGCCCCAGCTCCTGGTAGCTCTCACGAGGAAACTGCACGCGCCCCTATACAAAGAACATGGTTTAATTATGTACAGGATACACAGCGTGATTCATCCTTCCTCACTGACCTACACAGTCATTTATACCAGAGCGGGATGGAAACAAAGCAACAAACAAAGGTCCTAATTTGGGAGCACGGCGCTGCCTCCTTGCCCAGCTCTAACCCATGCTGCATGCCACGAGGCAGGGCAAGACCAGACGCACACGGGTATCCAGATGCACCATCCTTCCCCACATCTGTTGATCTAAACTGTGGCAGAATTTTCCTGGGTTTGAAGTCAAAACGCCAGTGTTTTAAAGAGAAAAGCAAAGGAGTAGCTTAAAGCCATAAAATAACACATCACAGCAAAAGACTGACTAGGGCCCTGTGCGGGAAGAATGGCAGCACTGGAGGGCAGGACTGAAAGCCGTTAGCAGAGCTTTGTGAGGACACTGGCACAAATACTCACCCACGTCACATATGACATCGTCACGGCTTTCAGCCCATCTGTTTAATGAAGGTTAAATTGTTCCTATGGGCTATATCTACATGGAGGATTTTCTGAAATCTCTCTAGCCTCACTGAAGTGAAGCTCCACCACCACCAGCAATACTGGCACTTTGTTACTAATCCTGCTTGAGCAAGGTTATACAAAAATATGGTAAAAACTCCAGTCATAGCAACATTCATGCTGCCATCAGGCTACAATGATCAGAAGAACCAAGGCTTGTAGGAAGACATGTCTTTTATTAAACCAATGCTTTTTATTAGCTATTCCTGGAAAAACCAAGCAAGGATAAAAGCTGTAGGAGGCAAAAAATTGGCAATGAAACCTATTAGACTAATGAGTCCAAGCTTAGCCTCTGTATAAACAGGCTGAAGTGAAGAGTATCACTCTCTGTCTACTCTAGGAAGCCAAGTAGAAGAAAAAACCCTTGGAACCAGGTAAGACAAGGTGAGAACTTTGTTGAAGAAAGCAGTCACTATGCCAAACAGAGGCAGTGCAGGGGGACATTATGAATGGAGAAGCTGCTCCTGCAGGGTACCAAACATCCCTCAAGCCCTGCTGTAATGAGTTAAGCCTGGCATCTCACAGTCAGATCCTGAGAAACCAGTGGAAAGCTTCCTGATTTATTGATACGCTGGAAGACAGGCACAGAGCCAACTGATTGAAAGCAGACAGTCCTGCAGCAACTGCCAAGATGCTAAATCACAGTCAGAATCCAAACAGGGTGTATACACGGAGAGGAGATTTATCATTGCCAATAGCTGGCAGGATTGTTTATTGATCCAGTCCTTTAAGATTATTAGACGCTGCCACGTTGCACAAGTGCAATACTGATAGAGCAACACATCGCTCGGCACTCCCCTGTAGCCGCTGTTTCAGGGGTGAGGCAGCTCTGCAAAGCATGCCATCACGCTCCGCACGTAGCATGGCAGTGGTTCCTAGCAGCGGCAGGGGTGGTACGAAAGCCTCACGGTTGGCACGTTGCTCTCACTGAAAGCTGAAAGGGTGAAAGATCAGCAGCTAAGGGTTCTCTGGCCATCAGGTTATCTGTAAGGTGATAGTGTAACTTACTCTCAGCCTTTCTAGTTGATTGCTGCTGGCTTTTTTTAAACGTACGTGCTAAGAAAATGCACCCCATTCAATCTTCTTCAGCTATTCCCCAAATTGAAAAGGTGGTCTGTAAAATTCTTGTTCTGAACCCTTGCTCTGAATATGCCTTAGAATGACTAAACAGTTGTAGTTTCACTAGAGAAGGAGTAAAATTCATGCAAGTAACAGCTTCTTGGCAATGTTGGATGTGCTATAGCATTGGCAGCACTGCTCTGCTGAAGCATGGCACAGGGCCCTGTGAGTGCACGCTGCAGTACAAGTTATCCCTACACTAAAATGAGAATTAAATGGGGTTGCTCTAGCAAATGTCACGCCAAGCAATTTGATGTTGGAAAATACGCTCTAACTGATATCCTGACCCCTCCTCTCTACATCTGAGATCCTCTTTCTAACATATTCTTCACCTAGGTTGAACAGAGGCAGAGATCGCACCTCCCTGCGGGTGAGCAGCACCCTGCCTCTTGGTGCAAACCCTGCTGCCATGGGCCCAGCCACGGGATCACTTTCACCAGTACATGATGCCAAGAGGAGGACGGTTAGTGGGATTTTGCTGAAAATGTCACATTTCCTTTCAAAAGGTCCACTTCCCCAGTGATTTTCACTTCTTGTCAACTTTTGCATAACTTGCTTTTTCTAAAGTTGGCAAGGGAGCTCGCCCTGCAGATTAACTCTTTCCACCCCCTAACCAAATGTATAAGCGAAAGTTTATGATTTAGCATCAGTCCAGACGCAAGGGCACTCATGTTGTTTCAACAACTGAGCTGCAATGAATTCTAACAAATTTCCTAGGATACCTCTTCTAAGGGCTTTCTATATTCTTAAAAGTAGATTGCAAGACATAAAATAATCTTAGAGCTAACAAATCAACAACAAATAATTGAAATTATACCAGTTCTCAATCACCATATGCAGACACCAGCAACTTCTGCCTGCATCCATGCGACCGAAAGAAGCTGGGTCACTGACTTCAGGTTTTGCACTTTTAAATGCCCGTGAGAAATGGAGCCGGGGTGCCAACGAAAACACCAGTGCAAGGAACTGTGGTGTACTCTGTGATGTATTGGGACTACAGGCATGTCTTCAGTCTTCTGACTGGTTTAAAAAAGCTTAAGCAGCGCAGACAACAATTACAGCCATGCTAGAAACTTGACTCTGATCCCAGAAGAAATCTGCTGTACCAGTAACATTTTTGAAAGCTTGTCAAAGCATTTTCTTAGTTTTTAATTAGCTTCTGCAAGAGGTCATGGCTTACAGCTTGGAACGGAGAGCTGGGAGTAAAGACATCCCAGGTCTATTCCTAGCTGGGGAAGTGACAGGACGGGTGGCTCTGGGCCACTGGCTGCAGCCCCTCTGCCCAACTTCCATAACTGTAAAATGGGTAAAATAATACTTGCTGCTCAGGGATGATGCAAGACCTAATTAGATGTTTGCAAGGAGCCCGCTGCCCCTCTGATGAATTGTGCAAGAGAAATGAATGGTATTACCATATGGGTAATGAGCTCTCACAAGACAGGGACTCCTTTGTTCAAAGAGACAGGCTTTTTCAGCAGCAGCCAGGTTCCAGCAGAAGTTTATTAGAGAAAAGTGAGTGTTGCTCATCTCTGTGTAACTGAGAATATATTGCTTTATATTAGGAGGATTTATCTGCAACGTATTGCATTCCTCGGAGTCTTTACCTTTAGGGAAAGCCTTAGGAATAACTCCTTAATGCCTAGTTTTGTTATGAAAATGAACTTTAGCTATCTTATGAATTGTTTATCTTAAGGCTGCACAATCACTTTGGTTATAAAAGTCTAGTGTAATTCAAAAGACTGCAGAATCTCAAGTGACTAGATGAATATTGAAAAGATATGAGGGACATTCTGCTTTTCTGATTCTGTTCCACTCATGTGCCCATTTCTCATATGAAGAAGAACAAGAGCGTAATTGTATTGCAACCTATTATTGTGATACAGAAGAAGCAATTACTATATGTATACAAAAAGATCATTAAATATTTCCACTGGTAACCACAAATCACGCCAGAAACATATTACTATCATACTGTATTTTCATTACACTCCACACAAGAAAGTTAGTTAACAATTAATTCCAGCAACAGCATAAGGAAATCAAAGCAGAAGATAATTTTTCAGCTATCCTTACAAGTAGACTGAAATGAAAAATGGGGTGACTGAAACTTTGTAAGTTGTTAGCTAGTAGAATAATATATGCATACTTGAGTGACTATAGGGTTTGCAGGCACATGAGTGAAAGGTGGAGCTGTGTCAGTGCAGCGATGACTCCCTGCATGCTGAAGAGGTGAAGCAATCAGCCCAACCCTCTGTTTTTCACCACTAAGAAAAAAAAATAAACACTGACATCCCTTCTCCCGCCTGCACATTGCCACCTGCACCGGCAGATCAAGGCAAAAGCTCCAACAGCTCCAGCACCTTGGGTTAGAGCCCCGTGTGCTCACAGCCCAGGCCAGGAGACAGCTGCCCTTGAAACATTTGTGTGTGGTGGCAAATGGTTGAGAGTCACTCACTGCTCTGTTTCTCTCACTTGAAGTCTGTTTTCCTTTTTTTTGATGCCTTCACCAATGACGGTAGGAAATACCAACGGGTTTTCTGTTGCTATATCATGTTTCCATGTATAAACTAACAAGAGGCTACATGCAGCATCCCTACAGTATCACAGCCATAAGTGTAAATGGCACAAGCAGTGCTAATGTATGACTTTTATGAATTATGTGTGAACTTTATATTGCCACAGTGCCACGGGATCCACCAGACCAGCAATATCAGTCTCGCACCTTTCCTGCACCACCTTGCCTCACCACGCTGCACTGAACTGCCCTGTCTCTCCCACTCCCTCCCGGCTGGCAGTTGCTGCCGGTACAGCTCCACCACTGCGGCCATGGAGAGGAGAAGGGCTGGAAAACAGCCACACTCTGTCTCACCTCCTTTCCCCAATGGGCAGAATGCCTCTGTCTCCCCAGAAAAGTGCTAGTTCAGAGCAGAGCATCTGTGGGGTCAGTGGCTGCACCAGATGGGAGTGGGAGTGGGAGTGGGAGTGGGAGTGAGTCACCGACTCCAAGGTGGATAGTGGAGGCAGAGGCTTTCCAAAGAGGAGAGAGCAGTGCCAGAGGAGAAACTCCTGAGCCTCAGGAGGGGAGGAGGATCACAAGCAGATCCATAACAACATCTTGTGCTGCAGCATCCAAAAGGCAGCGAAGTCTCCCGGGCACGGGTCCCAGACTGCCAGTGAGGTCTGCTGCGGCTCAGGGGAGAGGCAGAGAGAAGGAGAGGCACTCAGGACTTTTAGAAGAGAGGCTGTTGTGGTTATCAGTGGACATTTTTAATTCTCACACCCTGCGACAATGCCCAATCAACAGGTAGGGTGCAAGACATAGGTCTCTACCACTGTTATAGTGCAGAATGGGAAAATGCTAAATTCTTTGTCCTCTGATATGTTAAGAGAAGCAGACCAGCTTTGTAACTGCTCACAGCCCGATTATTTAACAAGGAACTCCAGGCAGTTATGAAATAGGTACAAAGTGTTCCAGGGCTCCTGAGGTTCCACATGCATTAATCAAAGATAAGTCAGAACGACGATAGCACCAGAGCCATCAAGTTAGCTTCGCTTGCAATTGAAAACAGACACTGCAACGAAGTGCTCCCTTTTCCACTGTTTATTTCCAGCTGCTTTGCAATTTCTCGTAAGTATAAAGCTTATGGCATTTCTCAGCTCTTCCAAGCTATGTAATCACTCCAGCAAAAAGATTAATAGGAGGCCAGTTTTGAATTAGCATTTTAGGAGAGTTCAGCTGTGATCTTCCTTATTTTTTGTGTATATATAACTAAATTCAGCACCTGCAGTGTGACTGCAGTCCTCTAGCGACGTAATACGCGCACCAGATAGAGAGAACACTTGTCTGGATTGCTTCTGGAAGGAGCTTCCTTCTTCTGGAAGGAATCACCACCTGGAAGGAGAGGTAAGTCAGCCTGATGCCACTGTGATGGTAAAAGCTGCTGCTTCAATGTGGATAACGCTTATCATCGGCAAGTCAATGGAACATCTTTCTTGGTGAGTTTTATAACTTGGAGGTGAAAAGTTCCGGATCCAGCTCCTATTTTCCTATCTTCATTCACTGGAAAGTGTCCTGATTCACCAAAATTAAGATAGCAATATCCATTTAGTATAGCAGAGAATACAGCACAACTCTCTAATACTTAAATTTCAGGTAAACTTGTTTAAAATTAGATCAATGTAAAGGGATCTACTCCAGATTAACATAGACTTAAGCATAGAACTAGAGCTTAAGCTGAAGGCCTCAGGGTCCTTCTTTCTGGATCTTTATAGCTGTTCTACACCTCCATAGCTACTCTCAATCTGGTAGATATGATGAAATTAGCCTACATAGCCAAAAAAGGTGTTTCCCCTTGGCCAGCAGTCACTGCCAACACTTAAGCAGGCAAATATTGAGTAATCCCTATGACTCTGCTGATGTTCTGGCATATCTCTGCTTGGAAAACAGACAAGTCAGCATCTGAGCAGAATGATTTCTCCTGTAACAAAAACCCAAATTATTTGCAAATCACTTCTTATAACAGATGTTGTAAAGAAAATGTTAGTAGGCCAAAAGATGAAAATGTGAGAGCATTTCTTTTACAGCATTTTCCAACCTCCTACTCAGTCTACTTTTGAAACTAAATGGCATTCATCCCCGGGGAACTTTCTTACTACATTCGAGATCTTGGGAAATACATATTTTCTATTACTGATCATTGTTGCCTTTCCTTGAATTTCCACCCAATGTTCTTATTGCATTAGTCATGGCCTCATACAATGTTTACCTGGCGATTTTTTTATTAAATATTTTTGGGACAGTCTGGGACACCCACTGTCTATTCTTCTAATCTGATGCAACTGCTTGTGGTGTTCAGAGAAGATGGGCAACATGCTGAGTGAAGAAGACAGCCATCCCAGATCACATCAAAGGTCTAGCTAGCCCAGTATCTGACAAAGTCCAACAGGTTAAGAACAGCACAAGCTTGCATGTTTGCCCTCGAGAATATTTTCCCAGCTTCTAGCCTCTTCTGGTTTAGGAACTTTATGAGCAGAAATGTTGTCTTCATATTTGCTTGAGGGTAGGAAGGCTCTGCAGAAGGATCTGGACAGGCTGGATCAATGGGCTGTGACCAATTGTATGAGGTTCAACACGGCCAAGTGCCGGGTCCTGCACTTGGGCCACAACAACCCCATGCAATGCTACAGGCTTGGGGATGAGTGGCTGGAAAGCTGCTTGGCAGAGAGCGATCTGGGGGTGTTGGTTGACAGCCGACTGAATATGAGCCTGCAGTGTGCCCAGGTGGCCAAGAAGGCCAATGGCATCCTGGCTTGTATCAGGAATAGTGTGATCAGCAGGACCAGGGAAGTCATCCTTCCCCTGTACTCGGCACTGGTGAGGCCGCACCTCGAGTACTGTGTTCAGTTTTGGGCCCCTCAGTACAAGAAGGACATTGAGTTGCTGGAGCTTGTCCAGAGAAGGGCAACGAAGATGGTGAAGGGTCTAGACCACAGGTCTTATGAGGAGCGGCTGAGGGAACTGGGGTTGTTTAGCCTGGAGAAGAGGAGGCTGAGGGGAGACCTTATCGCCCTCTACAACTACCTGAAAGGAGGTTGTAGCGAGGTGGGTGTTGGTCTCTTCTCCCAAGTAGCAAGTGATAGGATGAGAGGAAACAGCCTCAAGTTGCGCCAGGGGAGGTTTAGATTAGATATTAGGAGAAACTTCTTCACGGAGAGGGTTGTCAAGTACTGGAACAGGCTGCCCAGGGAAGTGGTCAAGGATGGGTTAAAGGATGGGTTGATGAGGCGCTTAGGGACATGGTTTAGTAGTGGACAGGTACAGTTGGACTCCATGATCTTAAAGGTCTTTTCCAACCAAACGATTCTATGATTCTATGATTTAGTATAGTTATTTTATATATACATTTCTTCTAGTTATTTGGTTTATCCCTTTCTCAGGATATGTCCTTGCAAACAACATACTGTTGTAGGTTGAAGATTTCAGATTGTCTGGTAGAAAACTAAAACAAGTCACTTTTTTACTGTTATGTAAATGGAGTGTCATCACCTGTGGTTATTTCACGCCTAATGAAAAGAACAAGAATATGCTTAATTATATTCAGATTTCCAAAAACATTTAGGTTCTTCAGGCTTGGATACTGGTGATTCAGTAGACAGCTTCTTTCCCTAAGTCATTAAAAACATTGCCTCAGCATGTGGATATTGCTGGAGGTATCAGCCTTAATATTGAGTAAAACCACAAAGTTCTCAGCACTTTGAGACTTTAAAAAAGAACTTTAAAAAAAATCCAGCCTGAGTATTGCTAGTTCTGCTTTCCTCAACCTGCATGGCTGAAATGATCTTACTGATGGTCACTTAAATGCTCATTTTTCATCCTCAGCTGCCACATATACTTGCTCTATTTGACAATTGCCCTGTTCCACGCAAGAGGAAGCCGTACACGAGGAAGCTGTACAGAGATGTACTCGGAGCCAAACTACTACGTTCATTAAGACCTCACCCCACACTCAATTTTATGACTTCAGCGCTGGCTGTAATTACTGAATGGATTGAAGAAGCTAAGCACTCTAGCAACCTATTATTAAGATTACCTGAAAACACAGCTGAGTCTAGCTATTAGAGGTGTGACCAACTTTGTTTCGGAAAAAGAATCTAAATGAGAGCAACTCCTCCCCTTCCATTCAGTCTCTCCTGACCTCTGCTGATCCATCACACCCTTAAAATTTTTAGCTGAGTAAGATGAAAATACAGAGGAAACCATGAGTTATAGGTGATTCAGTACCAGGCTAATAGGACAAAAGTAGGGTGTCCTTGTTCCTTTACTAGTGCGCTCTGCACAGCCACTCCTCTCTTGCATCACTACACTGGCCATGCTTGCTAGTTAGCCTTGGAGTCGGTGCTGTTAATAGAAAACACGCCTGTACGAGCCCATCCTCTCGAGTACACGCTGCTAGTAAGTGGCTGATACAGGAGCTTCTGCAGAGTCGGCGGTAAATGAGTTTGCTTAGCCAGGACTCGCACTGTCATTGACCGTGAGCACTCTCACTGCAATGGTGTCAGCACACCAGCCCAGCAAGGACGAATAAAACCCTCCTGCTGTCATAAGCATTTGGTTCTTGCAAAAATAGGTCATTTAGGAATACAGAGTGCCAGAAGCACACATGAACAAACAACTTTTGGATGTGCATGGTAGAATGGGGAAATATTCTAAAAACCAGGACCAGTAATTCAGTGGGAGAAACAATCCTGCTACCCGAGGATTCCAATCGCCACATTGAAGTCAATGCGAATATGGCCAACGACTTCAATGTGTATGGGATCGAACTCCTGGGACTTAGTTCTGCAAGGCATCAAGCACTCCCGTATGGTGCTGAGAGCGCTGGCTTTCCTGTAGAAGCTCAGGAATTTTGAAAAGTCTGAAATGAAAAAAAACCTGCTAGTGCAGATGCTTCCTGAAAATTAAAGACCTGCAAAGACATGGATGCAATACATGAGTTAATTACTTCTCACTTGCTTTCAACAGAAGCACAAATTACTGGTTTGACTGATTACAAGACTGCAAGAGCACAGTTACAGTGAGATAGCACCTCTGTTCAGAATCTCTGTGGAATAATAAAAGATAAAGATAACAAGGCAAATACAAATCTATAATTTATTTCAATTAAACAAAACAAACTAGATCCTTTTTGTTGATATCATTTTAATATGGAGTCTATTATTTAAACACCTAAACATTTAAAACTGAACCGATGACCTGCATTAAGGCCTAAACTCACCACATTCTATTAATTTAAAGTAAATACAAATTATGGGCAAGCAGTCCATGTTTGCTGCTGAAGGTGAAAAGGAAAACCATTTTGCTGGGGCCATCAGCAGGGAAACACATGGAACTAGAGCTTGCTGTAGCCATGACCAGTTTTTGGAAACAGCAGCCTTGCCTACAAGCACAGTGCATTCAGTCTACTCCAATTTAGGACTGACTAAATTAAACTAACTCATAGCTAACAAGTTTATTTAAAGCTGGAAATCTCTCCTGTGCTGGTAGTTTAAGGAGCGAAGAAGAGCGTTTTCTCAGCTTCAGACAGCTGAGGGGCTGCCACCATAGGTCCCAGAGCATAAATAAGCCCAGTTTGATTCAAGGGAAGAGTGCAAACAAGAGTTACACCTCTGCCTTGCTCCCTCCAGTGCTCCTTTAGGAGCCTGATCATGACAGCTGATTCTGCACACTGCCGTCGGAGCCTGCAGAGGCTATTGGAGAGGCCGTGACACAGCCGTGATGCAGATAATCTGCTGCTGAACTGGAGGGAGCCATGGATCTGACAGATGTTCATGCAACACTCTGCTTGAAACAATACAGCCTGCTGGTCCAAAGTCAACTTTCCATGTAGTAAATAAACTGAAGTCAGTGCATCCCCAGCCTGGTTAATCCACAATCCAGACAAGCCATGTGTAGATAACTGAGAATTGATTTCCACATTGAAATGGTAGACAAATGACTACAAACTGTCCATTCAATTTATGATCTACAAGGAAAAATACATGTTTTAATTATTATCAGTGATAAACAATTTTATTTTTTTTAGGGAAAAAAAACCAAAAAGATCCAAACCAAAAGATAATGAAGTGGCTTATTTAAGGCATGGCTTCTTGTTTGCTGATTTGAAAAGCAAAGCAGTGCTACTAAAACAGATAAAGAAGCCTGAGCCATCTCTCAGAAGAGCATATCCAGCATAATGATTAAGGGGTGAGCAGACAAAAGTGAATTTAAACCAGCTTTGGATCTTCCCCCTTTCAGTCTTCTCAGGAGATGAAATAATGTCTGGTGGCATTAATCAGATGGACTAAACGAGGAAAGGAAATAGGAAATCAGTTTGAAACGGCTACAGTTAATGCAGTTTGGGGAAAAAAAAGAAAGAATTGTGGTTACCAGCAGAAGAGGTCACTAGCAACACTGATACAGTAGCTAATCCAGTCATAGATATTAAAGTTTGCTGTATTTTCTCTTGTTCTTTAGTTACGTGTTGATACCTACTCCATGGGACTGTGGGCCTAGGAAGGAGAGAAGTTTTATGTGCATTAGTTTGGAATAAAGAACCAAATTTTAGTTTTTGTCCTCTTGAGCAGTTAAGTCAGTGGATCTGTTCCTAACAGCTGTCCAGAGGAGGATAAAGCTTTGTTTGCCTTCTTGATGTACTACGCAATAAACTGTAAAGGAACTGCAAGAGATGAGTCAAACAGGATTTTAGCTATTGAGAACAAATCTTTGTAAAAGACCTGAACTAAAAATTTCATACCTCAGTACAAATTCAATTTTTCTGATCAACTATGCAGCTGCAGGTTGGCACACAACAGACTCCTGGAGCATTCATTCAGTTCAGTATCACTCTGGGCAGAAAAAAAGCCTTTGCAGCAGTTTTGCTAAACATCATTACCTCAAGCCTAAGTCCAAATTATTTTACTAATGCTTGGTTTAAGCAGAAGATCTTCTCATCAAGCCATTTCTCTAGGGCAAAAGGTCAACTGTGCTTCCACTGGTCATAAATATTCTCTGTTCTCCTTGCACTTATGCCAGTCTTTTTTTCATGCTGAAGAGTAGCTTTTCAAAAAGACTAAGTACATTAAAATTGCATAAAATCATGGTTTTTAGTTGTTTTTCAGCTGGTTTGTATCTGTTCCTGAAGAACGGTTTATTTCAAAAGCAATGACATGCTCCACTGCTTGGGAAGAGTTAAAGACAAGCTACTATGCGAGTTCGCTCCTCACAAGGAGTGTGTTTGCTGAACCACCTTCTCCCAGTCCTTGGTCTCTCTATTCCCCTGGGAAAGATATTGATGGACATACTTCATCTTCAACATGAAATACCAGCAGGCTTTATGTGTATGGAGAACCCAGATGTGTTATGCAGACAGGAACATTAAAGACATGCCAATAATTCTTACAGTATTTATTACACTGTTATCTCAAACATCAGCTGAATTAATAGTTATCTGTAAAACATACAGTTAGTCTAGACTAAAACACTCATACCAGATATAGTAAGTCTTTTAAAAAAATGTAAATTTCCTTTTTCATTCAACAGAATTTTTCATGAATGAATCTTTTGGAACAAACCCAGGTTTTTGCTTTTCCCATTGAAATTTATTGGTAAAGGATATTTCCTAATAGAAAGCAAAATGTTAATGATCTCCCTCAGCAAATTAGGTTGTGGACTTTAAACATGTGCTTAAAAATATCAAGTGCATATTTAACTTTTGCTTGTCGGAAAAGTCATTGGGCAGTTAGGCATTTCTGACTGGCTGCCAATCCAAATACCAGATATTCAGGATGAAATTTCTCTTGTGAACAGACAAGACTTGGCTTTAGCAGATCCAGGTACGTGAGTAGAAGCATAAAAGCACACATTCCTTCCCCAACCTCATGAAAGCTTCTCTGCTACTTAAATGAGTCTTCAGTAATGCCCCAAGACCAAACAACAGGACAAATTCTGCTTGCCCAACTCAGATAAGCATTCACAGTAAAGTCAATGAAATACACATATAACCCAGGTTAGAAAGCTTTGTCCAAATCTTTGGGCAAAACCGGATGGAAGTATTCAGAAAACACGATGATGGTGGGATAAAGGTCTGATGGAGAGTGAGAAATGTCCTAGGCTACTCACACATGTATCACCAGTATCACTAAATGCAGCACCCAGAGAAAAGGCAAGACTTGAAGGAGGAACTAATTTCCATGGGTGGTGCCAGAAGATGAGGATTAGGTGCCGCTGTACTATTACAACAGATTGTTTACACACAAGAAGCAGGAAAAACACTGTAGAGAAATAGGATTGGTAATACTAATCTCACAATCACAAGGAAGACTGTCTGTATATATTTAGTATGTTAAGCAATATCAAGTTGGGGAAGGGAAGTGGTACCATTTTTAGCCTGCTTTCTTAATGGAAAAAGATTTATTCAGCCTTGCTGCCTTGTCTAGTATTAGCTTTCCTACTTATCCTACACCTTTAAAGCCACTGAACAATTTTAACCTGATTTTACAACTGGATAAAGGTCACTGAGCAAATAAAGTTCAAGATGTTTTCAGAATGAAGGCAGCAAGGAAAAACACAGAATCATACGTGCTTTTTTATAAATTCCAGTTACGCGTGACTGAGAGAAATACTGAACATGAGCTTACAAGAATCTACAAAGGAGCTTACAAAGACCCCAACAACAAGAAAAGTTAGAGTCAGTTCGCCATCAGTCGACAGGCGTGAGCTCATAGGAAACTATTCAGCACAACCCTTGTGAAATAGCTTGGTGGTGAACTGAAGTGAGACAATGCTTTCCAAGCAGGGAAGGCAAAACAGGCGGTGGTACAACTGACCTCAGCAGGCTCCGTCCCTCTGTAGCTGCTTATTCTAACTCACCACATCATTCGTAGGGATAGATGAGAAGT
>VYZW01020415.1:0-20867 GCA_013401315.1 Balaeniceps rex | reverse complement strand
CGGAGCGGCGGGCCCGTCGCTGCCTCCGGCCGCGGGTAGGTCGGCGGCGGGTAACGTGACACCCGCGGCTGGGGGCTTATAAACCTTACACGGGGCGCGGGCTGGCGGCGGCGAGCCGGGAGGGAGGCGGTAGAGCGGCGGCCGTTCGCCCTCCCTCACGGGCCGAGGCGGCGGGAGCAGCGGGCGCAGCCCCCTGAGGTGAGAGGGCGGGGAGGCTCGCGCCGCCGGTGCCCGGCGGAGAGAGGGCCGGGGAACGGGGGGCCGGTTTTACGCCCCCGAGCTGGAAAGCGAACCCTGCCCCCGAGGGAGGGAGCGGGGCAGCGCCGGCCTGACAGGAGCCGTGGGCGGCGGGGCCCTGCCCGTGCCCCCCCGCCCGGGGCCGAGCCGCTCGGGTCACTGGGGCCGGGGACCCCCGCTGAGGCAGCGCAGCCCCTGGCGCTGTGGCTGCTCGGGTGGGTCAGGTCACCCCGCTGCTGCCGGCCCGCCAGCCCGTCGGGCTCCCAGCCGTTCGCCCGGTGCCTTCGGAGCCCGGCTGCTGCTGGAGGAGGAGGCGGTGTGTGTCAGCGGTGTGTAAGGGCTCGACCTGACCCCTTGCTGGGGGCTTTAACGGGCTGTCCCCGCGCGTGTGTTTCAGGGCTCCAGTGAAGCCAATGCCCAGGTTGGAGAACTGTGCCTGGAGCTGTTCCTGCGCTGCCAGGGGAAGGCACAAAACCCAGCTGGGGGATACGGCTGCCGGGCTGGCTGCCAAGGTGGGCGAGATGCTGAGCTCCTCCGTCTCCAGCCCCTCGCTGACACTGGTGGGTCACAGAGCACGCAGCCCCAGCACCTCCAGTGCCAGCAGCACCAGCAGCAGCACCTTGAACTTGAGTCAGCACCTGGTGCAGAGGAGCGTAGTCCTCTTCGTGGTGGGCGCTTTCATGGCCCTGGTGCTGAACTTGCTGCAGATCCAGAGAAATGTGACTCTCTTCCCTGACGAAGTGATTTCCACTCTCTTCTCCTCTGCCTGGTGGGTTCCCCCGTGCTGCGGGACAGCAGCAGGTGAGTTGCTGACCTCCACGAGTGATTTTTTTTTTTTTCCCCCCATGCTCCCGTGGGGAGGAGAGGCGGTGGGGCTGAATTTCTGACTGCGTGTGGGAGCTTGGTGCTTCCATCACCTTGAATAAGTGATGTGAGCTCTGGCTTTTGCAAAGATGTGTGCCCACTCCATCTTTATCCACACGCAAGAGCCACCCACACGTTTCCTGCGTGTCCGAAGGCTTTTGGGTTTTTCTCTTGCACTCTGAATGTGGGTAAAGTGTATTTTTCCTGCAGCGCGGTGCGGCCTGGAAGCGCCGGTGAGTGGAGGTGTGCGTGGAAACACGCGCTCCCCACGCAGCCGTGTTTCTGCAGTGACACCGTGAGTCCGGTGCGGGATTCCCCCGCGCTCCCCCCTCCGCTCCACGGCGGGGCACGAGTGGGCGCGGTGGGGCCGGGCCGTGGGGCGCTGCCGCCGTGCGTCCCCGCCTCTCGCCGGCCATTGGCTGCCGGCGAACTGGTGAGTGGCGGGCGGCGCTCGCTATTGGCTGCCGGCGCGAACTGGCCACGGGCTGGGCCGAAAACAAGGAAGTCACGTGTGGGGGCGCGCTGCCCGCCCCTGCCCGCGGCTCCTCCAGAGCTGCAGCGCAAAATATCGCAGAAAAGGCGGGCCGCGGTGCGGTACCCGGTGCGCTGGCGTTAATGAGTCGCTCCTGTCCTTGTCAAAACAAAATAAGGCCTTGATGAAGGAGGGTGGAGTTAAAAAGACGTTAAATCTTAATAAAGAAACCCACTGTAATCTTTTTTAATTTACATTGAAAGTGCTTTAAACAACTCTTCCATGGTTTTGGTTTTTTAATGCAGTGGTATTGTCCTGTGTTATTTGTACCTCATAGTAAGGGAGTATGAATGATAAACCATAAACTTGAATGAGCGATAAACCACGTAGTAAAAAGATTGCCACAAGATATGCTCCAATGAGGTTTCTCATAGTCCTGTCACAGTTGGATTAAGCTTTGGCATTTAGCTGTTATCGTAAGGTAAAAGTCCTGGTAACTGGCATCAGAATAATGAAACTGTTTCAGCATCAGATCACATGTTTTTCTTAGAATGGTATGTCTTGTAGCCTTCTTAACGTAGAAGTTATTCCTCTCAGGAGTTTAAGGAGGCGGGGGAAAGGGGTAGGAAAGGAAACAAACATATATCTTACATACAATTAAAGCAGCAAGTCTAACCCTGGAGTTGGTGACAACACATGGAGTTGCAAGGCTTAGGGGAAGGAAACTCATCTAGTGTTTGTGCTAGCTAACATTAGCCTACGTTTTTCTTCTGCAACCAATTTGCAGACTGATAAGGCTGAGGAAAAGGTATAGGAGGATCAAAACTTTCTCTGGTTAATAGTATGAGCAGTTCTTTTTCCCTGACATAAATATGACTGATGGCAGGTGCTTCTTTAAGTCCAGCTCTGCTTCTATTTGGTATCAAAATTCATCTGATTTGGATGGCAGCATAGGCTCGCTTACAGCCCAGCAGAAGGAGAGAAAGCAGCTCTGCCAAGAAACTTTTGAGTCCAGGCAAATATTTAATTTGGGGCCTGATTCCCAGCTAATGAGTCAAGTTCAGAAAACTGTCTGCCCTGCATGTGAGCAATGAGCGCATATTCCATTCGTCACTGTAATTAAGCTTTTTGTTATGCTTTGTTATTTATTGGTACACAACAAGCATCTGCTTGGGATGTGAAACGAGATAATGCTCATGGGAGAAAAGGAGCTTGAAGTCAGATACCTTAACATTGCAATATATCTCCCTGCTTTAAAGGTTCAAACAGAATATTCACTGTTAGAGTGGGGTTTTTTCTTTTCTGAAGGGGAGGTAATAATTGTCTTTTCCTCATCAGGCTTACAGTGGCGTGATAAGCACCTCAGTACTTTATTAGTTTGGCAAATAAGTGCTTGACATTTAGTAATATTGAATAATCATTGTATAACAGTTAGTACAAGTAGTGTTACTTCTCTTGCAGCTGTCGTTGGCCTGCTGTATCCCTGCATTGACAGCCACCTTGGGGAACCACACAAATTCAAGAGAGAGTGGGCCAGCGTAATGCGATGTATAGCAGTTTTTGTTGGCATTAATCATGCAAGTGCTGTATCCTTGAACTAGTTTACGCTGTTACTTGATGTGCTTAGCCTCTTGTCATGACGCAGTCTCTCACATTCATGTCTGGGAGAATTACAAAGGTAAGGGTGGTGCTACCGGCAGAGACAAACTTCTGTGAGACCTGCAGTACACTGCAGTAGTTACTTTAACATAGATAACACAGTTTACTTAAAAGTAGTTGGGGGGAGTGGGGGGGGATGTTCCTGGGAGGGGGGAGGGATAGATGTCACAAGTATCTCTGGTTTAACTGCAAGTATAACAGTATAAGTTGTGTTATTTTAATTTGTATGTTGTCTACATCTAATACTTAATACAATTAACTAGTGAGGTACACTGAACTGTTCAGTAAGAGTGTTCTTTGTGTTGAATAATGATGTTTTGAGCAGAAAACCTAAATCAGCAGGGGTAACTGGGTTACTTGAGACAAAAATCCATAAAAGTTAAATATATTACAATATAGTATATTCAGTGTGACCAAAAAAATGATGTTGCCTTTGCACTCACACTCCAGTCAAAGTCAGCAAGAGCTAGGATTGCTCGGTGGGTCTGAAAACCAGATCCTTAATGTATTGTATTTAGAGATACAGAATCATGCTCACTTTCAGTTTGAGTTCTTCCTTGTTCCGTTTCAGCAGCAGGATGTCTGCAGACTTAAAAGGATTGTCCTTAACATTTTTTTCCAGAAACTAGATTTTGCAAACAACGTCCAGCTGTCCCTGACTCTAGCAGCCTTATCACTGGGTCTTTGGTGGACATTTGATCGTTCAAGAAGTGGTCTAGGCCTTGGAATTACAATAGCCTTTGTAGCAACTCTCATAACCCAGTTTCTTGTATATAATGGTGTTTATCAGTAAGTTATGCTTTTAAAATACTATTTCAACTCTCTTGTCTTGACTAAAAACTGGGGTGCACATGTACTGGAACAGTTAGTTATTAACATATTTGGTATGTCCTTATAATAAGACATTTTGTTTGTCTAAGGCAGCTAATTGTCCAGTTGTTCCAAATGATCAGATTGAGAACTGGGGGTGGAGGGTGGGGAGCAGGCAAACTGGGATGTGCATTGAAATGGTAACAGCTCAGCAAACTGAACTTCTTCTGGCTTGGTGTATCATTAGCTGGCTCTCAGAAGAGAGAATTTCTAAACTTTGCTGGCTAGGAGATTGGGTTTTAGAAGCTTATTAAGTTTACAGACTTAATTTGGTCTCCCTATTTCTTCTCCTATGTTACTGTTTTTTTGTTTGGTCCCAGGAAGAGAAATCTGTACCATCTTCTTAACAATATGTAAGGTGATGATAATAACTTGTCTCTAACTTATTTCTTTTTGTTTACTAGGTATACATCCCCAGATTTTCTTTACATCCGTTCTTGGCTTCCATGTATATTTTTCTCAGGAGGTGTGACTGTAGGAAACATAGGACGCCAACTGGCTATGGTAATTACTGTATAATTAGCATTTCCTTTAACAATCCATATACCTTCCATTGTTGTTAATCCAAGAACAAACTATGCCTTTAAGGGTATGACTCACAAAATGACAGTGATAAATAGATATCTTTGCAAGAGTTGAAATGTAAGTGTACAACCTGTGTTGCCAGTAGGGTGGTAATTGTCTTAGTAAGTGTTTGAGTATCTTCTGTCTTTAACTTTTTCCAGCAATAGCCTAAGTAAGACTGGAATCAGTATGCTGCTTCTGGCGAGAATCTTAATCATTCCTGCTCTGACAGTACTTTGAATTAATGTCTAAGGTAGCTAGAAAACTGAGACACAGATGGGCTTTCTCTAATTACTTACACAGTAAAACATTTTTGTTATGTAGACAAAAGGAAATGTCCTTATATAGCATTAAATTCTACCACTCTAGAATCAAATATGCTCTTTCTGGTCACTTAAGATGTAGTTCAAGTACCATGCCATATATGGGATAATATAGTATAAATTACTATCTCATTTGCTAGGTTCTTAAGTAACTATTTCCTTGTAGCGTACTTAAGAGTAAACCCGTCTGTGTGCTTGCACATCAGCCTGAGGCTCGGTTGTGAAAAGTGTTCTGACACTGATGGATAGTAATAATTAATACTCTATTGAATTAACTTCTGTCTTCTTTGATACATAAGTCCTTTATCCTGGAAAACCTCCTTCAAGTATTTAACTTCTCTAAGGCTGCTGTAGTTTAGGTGCCTTTATTTTTTACTGAAGGAAGGGCATTTGTAGACTTGGGAGTTCCTGAAGTACTAGTCCCTGAACAGTTTAGTAAGGGGGAGAGCTGCTTTTTGGGGCTGAACCACAAATGAGTAAAAAGATTAGTCTAAAGCGAGTAGTCTTTCATGGAACAGGCTTTCTGTTTCTTCTGCCTAGCCTTGCTAACCCAGTGGATGGATGCTAACGTACTTCTAATGTGGGTAGTCTGAACGTGATGCTGCAGATGGACAGCCTTGCAGACAAGCTGGGGAAGAGAGCCATGTTGCTTGACCACTACCAGCTAACATTAAAGATCAGTTTCTTTAGTATTGATTCTCAGTTACACTAAACTAACAGTAACCTCTTGTAGAAAAGGCTGTATTTAAAAACAAACAAACAAACAAAAAAAACATGGGGCAAATCTACTCCTGTTCTTGAGGTTTTTCTTTCATGCTGGCTTGATACTGAGTTACAGGTTTCCTGGGACCATGGTCACAATCTTAACTTCACAGTCAATTTTGGTTTGCTGTGAGGTTCTTTAAAATATAGGCTCACTACTCCCCCTTCAAATCCCAGCAGCGCATACTATCTGCATGTGTGTTTTTTCTTAGGACTACATGTATGGGGGGAAGAGAGGGTATAATTTCTCTTTTTAAGCTTGCCACTCACATCAAATGAAAAAGATATATTAATATAGTTTTATTTAAGCTTTGCTATTGCAAGCAGAGTCTCAGAATAAAATTATAGTCAGTTATATGCTACAGTTCTATATTTCACATTGGCATATGCAGTACTTCCAGTTGCTATGCTTCTTATCTTAGAAAGCAAAGGAAGGGAGCCTTAAAGAAGAAAGAGCTAAAATAAATTTAGGCATGTAGGACTTTTTTCTTTTTTCCTTTCACTTTTCACCTGGCATCTCACCTGAATGTAGTTAAAATCAGACTGGCTCCTGCCTGCAACTTTCCTGTCAGTCTTGTCATCTTCCTTACAAAGAAAGAGGGAAGTTGGCAAGGCAAAGCATTCTATTCTGGTTATCTAGAAGTACCTTCTCATGTGTCTCACATTACTGTTACTCAGTCTGGAAAAACTTGGAGAAGCCCAACATCTTCATAGGAACACTTCTGCAAGTCACTGTGAAGCATTCAGTGCTGGAAATTCAAAGAATTCCACTTCTAAAACAGAATGGTAGCATTCAGTCTGCTAGGTCTTTCTTCTATAGAGATGTCCCAAAAGCATCAGTCTGTTTTGTCAGCCATTGCAAACGTGGCAAGAAGATGGAATATTGCATTTTTTAATGTAAACCTGAATAAAACAGTTATTTTTGTAGCTATATTCTCCTGTAGTCCCTGAACTGTTTGGCTGCATGTGACAGTTGCAGATCAAACAGTAGATATTTTCTGGGCATGTCTAGAGGAGAAGGCGGCACCTGTGGAAAATACTCTAGTGGAGTAAAGCTGCCTTGCTTCTTCCTCAGCCCCTGCCTAGCTTTTGCAGTTAGAAAAGGAATTAGAAATAGAATGAAAAGTGTCCCTGNGAAAAGTGTCCCTGAGCCATCCCCTTCCGTCCTGAGAAACGTTAGCTGGGAGGTGCTTGCTGCTTTTCAATCACTGGATTCAAGTGAGCTTACATGCAGTAACCAAGTGCAGTGTTACCTTTGAGCAAACCTGCTGTTAGCAGAGGGTTTTGGGTTTTGTTTGTTTGTTGAGTTTGGGTTTTTTGCTATCAGCTTGAGAATGAAATCCAACATTTTCTTGATTTCAAAAGAAAAGGTGAAGGTGCTGCTGCCGCCATCAGCTCTCGCTGCTCATTATAACACATAAAGTTGCTCAGTCAGTGCTCATCAGCTGGGTTAAATGGATGGCAACGCTTCATTTTGAATTGTAACTTTGTTGTCATTCTCAACATCTGGCAAATGAGGGTGGTATTCAGAACTTGGACTCACAAATATCTGTTGTTTACTACTGCTTGAGACTGCAGAACTGTGGACGCATTCAGTACTTGCAAATACATTGGCATTTTGGCTCTAGAAGGAGAAGAATATATTACAAGCTTTGTTTTAATGAAAAGTTGGCTAAATTTCTTACAATGACGTACTACAGCATTTCATACTAGAAAAGGGACTTGGGAGGAAATGAGTAGGTCTATCTGATGCCAGGCTTTGATTGGAAAATAAAGTAACTTATGCTTGAAGACAGTTTGAAAGATGGCTTTTAAAGAAGCTGAATTAATGCCCATTAAGTGAAGCACTGTGTACCTCTGCTAAGAAATAAACTGAGATAGGGAGGAAAGCTAACAAAGTCTTATAAAAAGCAGTGTGATCGGTAGATGGCTTTATCAGATGCACTAACTGAGGCAGCACAGACCCATAGTGACTTTTTTGTCCGCAGTTAAGGAGCACATCCTTGTTGAGCTTTAATAAGAAGCCATGTCTGCTAGATCATTGTCAGCCTAACTGAAGCTAGTTAACTATTTAATAGTTGAAAATATTGCATAATATAGTGACTTATCAGATGGCATTAAAATATAACATGTGTTTGTCTTTTATCCGTAGGGTATTCCAGAGAAACCACACAATGACTAAATCTTTGAAGAAGAGAGCACGGTGCCAGTGTAAAAGCAACATTGCGAAGATGTGTTCCTGTTTTAAATTGAAGATTATTTAGAAAAAAATAATCTCTTTATGGGCTCACTGCACAAATGACTTGTGGAAAAAACATTAATCCACTCTTAGAATAGCCAAGTGAAATTAACTGCTTATCTTGAAATCTTACCCTGATTTACTGCATAAGCATTTGCGTATGGCTGTTCTCTGGAAGAGTTTAACACCAAGTTGCATACAACTGTTCAGGCTAAGTGGCAGTTTTCCAAGTATTAGATTCCAATGTAAGTTACTGAAGCAGCTGCCGTGTTTTAAAGCCTTGAAACTGAAATTTAATTACAAGCTCTTGTATCAGTGCCCAAAGGAAGTAGATCGATGGTGCTTAACAATGATGAAGTATGGTTTAATAGGAATAGTATTTATCCAAATTTTTAAAAAATAGGGTTATTTAAAAATAAGAGTGATCGAAACAGATTAAAGGCATTGCACTAATGCTTAGGAGTCTTATGAAGGAATAATGCCCTTACTTGTAATGCTGCATTAAGTTTCTGTCTTTGATGGTGGAGAGGGTTGGAGGGACAAAAGGTTGGAAGTCACTTAGTTTGGAATTTCTGAATTACTTAGTACAATAGGTGAACACTGGAGACAATCTTGTTCTAACATGAACTTTATCAGGAAATTCTGACTGGAAATTTCATTACTTCTGAAGCTTGCAGTCAGATTTGCAAGAATCAAGTTCTGGCCCCAATTCAGTAAGAAATTTAAGCGTGTGTGAGTAGTCCTGCTTCATATTAGACGTATGCTTCAGTATCTCACTGAAAGAGGTCTTGGGTATCTTAAATGTCTGGTGTCACTGAAAAAAACATGCATTGCAGGCCATTGCTTGGCCATTGAGTATGTGCCCCCAACTCCTTAGATCTGTAGTTTCCTCCTAGAGGTGTCCTTGATCTTGCTTCTGTTTGAGTCAGGGTTTTGACTGAAATGATTGGAAACAGAAGCAGGCCTAAAATGTGATTTAAATTGTATGTGAAGAATAGCGAACAGCTTGTTTTCTCAGTTCAGTTTCTGAAGGAGATCACTACTTGTTTTTTCACGACCCTATAGAACTTGCAATCTGTGATTGCCTTCTTAAAAAAAAAAAAAAAAGAAAAAAGTGCTTATGTCACTACATTAAACATTTTGGTGTTTCTTAATACTTAGTTCTGGTGAGCACAATGTATTCATTTGATAGCTTAGACCACAGGAGACCTAAATAGCAAGTATTAGGTCTTAAAGTTGAAGTGCAATGTACAGTAAATTTGAGCCTCATGTTCTCTTCAATATCGATCATTTCTTATGAGAGATTAAAGAGAAAAGGGTTCTGAGTTCATTTCAATGCTGCATGGAGTCAAATGGAGCAATAATTTATTTAACTAGTAAAGCTAGTTTTGTTGTATCTTTCATTGAACCCAAATTTTTAGAAATACTCCAATTTTGTGGTTATGGTGTACTTGTAAACTTTTATGGATTTGCCTTTTTGTATTATGCAATTTTTTTTGTGTTCATTTCCAATCTTACATGGCTTCAGATATAGTTAGAGGCATCAGTTAAAGACTGACCCATCAAAACAGATGTTGAGGCAAGGTAGCAGTGTTCTGGCTGTTTTCACTCTTCTAAGGGAATGCTATAACTGCTGCTTGTGCTTTCTTGTAGCAGGAAAAGTTTAGCACGAAGTCTGTATGACAGAGCGGACCCCAGTTCTAATCTTGCTTTGGTTTAAATCAAGAGTAATTTCATTGGTATAAGATCCTTCCTCAAATGTTTAAAACCTGAATAATCACATTTTGTAGGACTATTTGAAGAAATTGGGTCCTCAGATCAGGACTGGATCAGTTCAGCTGTTTTAAGAAGTATGCTACCTGCTGGGGAGACAGTTTTGTAATCACCTTGAAACCAATTTCAAAACGTTATAAAACCAGACGTAAGTAAAGGTGACAGTGATCTCAACAGCGGTTTGATTGATAATGATTATCAAAGTATTTAAGGTTTATTTGTAAAGACTGAAACTAAATCTGTATGTGTTAGAAATAATGCAGCCAAAAATGTAAGTCAAAAGTTCATTTTTTGCCAATACTTCTGAGTATCTTAACCAAAGTGATTTAAGTTTGGAGGAGGCAGGAGGGGAGTGAAGAAAATTTGCACTATGCTGAATTTGAACACTTAAATTCTCATTCTTACTGATAAGTTTTCAGCGGTGTGTTTAGTTTTACACTTTTTTTACTATTAAAGTTTTAAGATCAAGTCATGTTTGCCTTGGATTCTCTGTATTCACATTATGCAGGAATCTTTCTTGAAAAGGACAGTTGTTATGGTTGCATAACAAATATTCAGTCATGCATACTCAGTGGTTTTGAAAAAAAAAAAAATATCCTAAACTGCATTTAGAGATTAGCTTTTAGGGGGGTTTCCAGCTTGGGTTATACAGTTGCAGAAAAACAGCCTTGCTACTGTGCCAAGAAAGTGGCATAAGTGTGTGTTATGGTTATATGCCTTAAGGTACAGAATCTTATTACCATTGTCTTCCAAGATGCTGAAATTCATAATTTGAAACAAAATACAGAGGGGGCAGGGTAAACACGCAAACTCCTGTTGAGGCTTGGTTACCTGCAGTAATGACTACTAAACTCTGAAGCATCTTAGAGTGCAAACAGTAAGAATGAGTAAGCACAGCTTACTTTACGTGCAAGACTAAGCTATTATAAAACTGTTGCATCATCTGATTTAGGGAAGATAGCATCTTGCAAATTTAGACAAAAAGTCTTCAATTTCACTGCACTTAAATATTTATGTCAGACTTCTAGAAGCTGTTATGTTTGTGGTGGAAACAGTAGAATGGCTTTTTGATCAATCTTCATATCAGTACAGTCTGGCTTAGGTGAAGAAGGCTTCATTAGGAACTTCTTAACTATTTTAGCTTAAATAGCCTGTGCTTGTTTAACTTCAGTGCGTGCTCCGTGGCAGCTGAGGAGGTAGCTAACAGTTCAAATCTGAGGATCACCCAGATCCTCCAGGTACATTGCTTACCCTCAAACTCTGTTTAGATTTTTCAAAAGTAATTCAAAACATATATTATAAAAAAAAGAAAAAGTGGGATGCAGCCTGGTCTTGGAGAACTAGGACACAATGGTCTCCTTTTGAGACAGGAAAGTGTGTACAAAGTTTCTAAAGGAAAAAAAAAAGTCTTCCTGGCAAGAATGATGATTTGACCTGTGCATAGTTCCTGCAAATTCATTCAGTAGGTTATTCAGCCTTTGGCTTTAAGCATGGGGATTTGCAGGTGCTAAATTAGCCACAGGAGGGCCCATAGTCTGTTCTCTGAATACCACAGGAACATATTGAGATGAATAATGAAATTAAGTCTCAATTGCCTTACTGCACATCAGAGTAGCTCCAAAATTCATGAGAACAAAGCATTACATGCTGGACTAATTGAACAAAGCATACTTTATATAAGAGATCATTGAGGGCCCTGTCTTGGAAACCTGTGAGAGGTATGGGTGATCACAGGTTCTTCCGGCTAAAAGGTCAAGAAAGGTACCTATAGGTGATGGTGATTTCTCTGGGCAATGAAATGCCATACAAGTTGCCCCATACCTGGTTTGGAGTCCTTCCCCTGCATTTAAATCTTCCTGTTGTGCAGTGATGATGTTCTGTCTTCATGGGCTACAACTGGGGACAGGTGAACTATATATGCAATAAAACCACAGTCCTCATGCCTATCTGTGTGATAAGAAGGTTTGTAGGTTTTGATGATGCTACTGGCCTGATCTGGCTAACTTTCAAAGACAGAATTCAATGTATGTATGATAATTTCTATAAATAATGCATTACTGCCCAAAAAGTCCTAAAGGGTCAGAGCTCACATGAATTTTGCTCAGTAAAATTTTTCTCCAGCTGCAAATTATGTTTTCTCTATTATAGTAAGTCATGCCTGGATATTAAGTAGTTTGAGTGCTATTATATTGTTATATTAAATATCAGACAAGGGCTACAGAGATTACACCAATTTACTATGTTTCCTAGGGATTAAAATACCAGTTATAAATGCGCATTTTTGCACAGAAATCAAACACAGCTATGTCATTTTCTACTGGGTCAGTAGCTGGTCAGTGGCTCCAGCACTGCCCTGTGGCAGCCAGGTGAGTATCTCTCTGGCCAGCCTGGTGTGTCATGGAGCTGGGAAGGGGAGGGCAGCTCCTGTAGCTGCTCCAGGGATGCTCCAAGCTTCCTCTTCCTAAAAGCAATAGATGTTGAGTATTGTTGGTGCTGATGTTGATTATTTGTTTTCTAACTGGTCAAAAGCAGCTGAGTAGCTCAAACAGCAAGAACTGTAATAGTCACAAAATGAATTACAGCTGGCCTGCATTTTGCTGGGGAGCACGGAGGAGAGGAAAGTTGGGGTTTTTTTCCACCCTCTCTCTCCAGTTTACCACCAGGCAGAAAATCACATGCTTCTGCATTGCAGAATCTGGCCTGGGACAACCACAGCTTGGAGAGGACTTTATCCTGCAATGCAGTTGACCCACAGCCAACTGAGAACATGCCCAGCCTTTTCTACCCATTGCCAAAGGATTGCTGGGACGTACAGGATTGAACAAGGGGGTTGTGATCCCCTTTTGGGGGGGAGGCTCCTAAACCTTAGACTTGGATGCAAAGGAGATGTTATGTTACACACATAGATCATTTAGAGCAGGAGATGGTGAGATCACTGAGAGTGGTCACTGGGGTTTGGATTTTCCTGGACATGTTAGGGCGCTCCAACCCTCATCACTTGAAATCCATTGGTCTGGCCCATGATGTGGGGTTCTGTGGGTTCATTTTGCTTCTTGTTGCCACAGGCTGGTATGTATGTGAGGGCAACTGCCCAAACATGGCACTATCTGTTCACGTCTTCCAGTGACAACAAAAGTCTTCCATCAGAGGTGGCTGTGGGACATCTGCCACCAACTGCAGTAAAACCAAGACCAGACCCTTACTTTTTTTGCATGAAGACAAGAACTCCAAGCACGAAGTTTTGGGTCAACCGAAATACTTGTTACCATCTTCAAATGTGTTGTTTTGGTTCTGACCTTTGAAAAGTGGTCAAGTCATTTAACAGTACAAAGATTTACTAATTCAAAAATCTAAACCATGCTTTTTTACAAAAATGGGATGAGCAATTTCAATTTCCAAACTTTTTTCCAGTATATTTCATGTTACAGAAATTCATAAGAATGTGTTGGTTTAGGAATTACCTTTTGTTTTGATAAATCAGCATTTTTTTTGGGGGGGGGNGGGGGGGGGGGGGAGGGGGGGGTTCAAAAAATTCCTGATCGCTTTTACTAAGTATGTCCTTGCTTACTTGCCACCCTCATCAACCTTTTATTTCCTGGCCCAGGGTTAATCACTTTCTTCTTCCTTCACACCCCTGCTTGGTTAAACAGCCTCCTCCAGGCTCAACACTGGCTTCATTGCCCTTTGGACTTCATCCTTCTCCATGCTACCCCAATGGTGGCTTGAAAGGCAGTGGAGACCTGTGCTGTAGTCTGCACGCTGCGCTGTCTGGACCTTTTAATTCTCAGACTTTACTCTTAGATTGTTGAAGGCTTTCCCCCTCTCCCTCTTTTCCTGCCTGTCTCTGAACCTCTTTCCACAATAAAAAAGTCAACTTGCTGGAAGGACCTGTATCCCCTACCTCAGTGCCTGGGGGAGCAAGCAGGGAGATGGGTTGTTCTGCAGAATCTCTGCCTTGTTCTGACAATTGCATTTCAGAAGATGAACTGAAGGGTTTTAAAAAAAAAAAAAAAAAAAAATTAAAAAAAAAAAACAAATTTTTCTCACCTATTCTTCCCCAGCTCAGAAGAGCAGCTTTGTGGTGCCAGCTACATAGCTGTCATGTTGTACTGGAGACTGCCGTGATTTCAAAGAGCAGCTCTTGGAGATGGGGTACCTCAGGCTATGTGTTAACTCTGAAACCTACAAGCTATCATTCAGTTTTTAATACCAGTACCTGTTGCACTGTTGCTGCTTTATAAAAAACAAGCTACTGTTGAATTTAATGCTAGGTTTAATTTGAACCTGATGTCATCCAAAAGCAAGAAACATTGTCTGTGATCCCTGATCACTCCTGGTGTGCAGCTGGTAAAGGTCTGTGGAGGTAGAGGTGGAGGTCTGTGCTGCTGAGCTCTTGCACCAGGACCCCGTAGCATAGGAGCTGTGTGGAGCCGTGCTGGTGGGCTGAGCAACGGGCTCTAATCTCTCCAGGCAATTTGCTGCTGCTGGGCTGGTGGAAGAGGTGAAGCGAGCTGGTGTAGGAAGGAGGTGCAACACATCCCAGCCAGCATCGCGCAAGCCCACTCCAAATTTTGCCCTGCAAGGATCACACAGCGTAGCCCAGAATGTGAAGCTAATAAAGATGCAGAACTTGAGCTAAGGAAGAATCACCAGGAATACACACCCTGCTGACTTACCCAGCATGAGCAAAGTAAACAGGGCAGAAATCAAAACTTCAAGGGCTGTCTTGTGCAACAGAGATCTTGTCCAGACCAGCAGAGCTCATTCATTTCCATGCAGGACTCTGCAGCAATGAGCTGCTTTGCAAGTTCCGGTTTTAAACATTTTTCCTTGCTTTACTGAAGCACCCGGACAGTGCAGTGAGTGAAGTCCTGATCCCAGAAAGGATTAAAACCCAATGGACGTGAGGTGTATTGTAGGTGAAGTCAGTGGGACTGGAGATGCACTGAGCACCACATGCAGCTTCAGGTCTGGAGTTCTGCTCACAGAAGGGAGCAACAGCTGTAGCGGAGCAGCAGTGACCATCATCGCTCAGGGCTGGAGGTCAGTCGTTGAGTGATCCTCCTACCAAACCTCCCATAGGTCACCTCCCAAGCACCTTGCCTAAGGCTATCTTGGAACAAGTTGAGTAAAAGTGAATAAAAACATCAGGAAAAGAGCCACACAAAGTAAGAGTTATCAGCTGCAAGAGGAAGAAGATAGTAATGGTATCTAGCAGGATAATCAGTCCTGATGATTTTACTTAGTTTTTTATCAGATTTTTTCTTTTTCATGAGGGCAGATCCTGACATCATTACTTAGTTTTTACTTCATCTTTACAGATGAAGTCTGTAGTCTTTTACTTAGTCTTTACTTCATCTTTCATCTTGCAGTGGTGCTGGGATGAGAGTCCTACCATGGTACGAATGAGTCCTTACTGAATACAAACTTGAAGATACGACCTGGGGACCAGTGATTCTCTTGCTGAGATCCATTTGCAAAACACAAACATCTACCATAATTTTAGACACCCCAGGGTATTCAAGGCATCCCTATGGGGCTGATAGATTGGGCACAGGAGACCCATAGCCAAGAGTGGCAGCTGAAGGCCACATAGATGATGTGGGACTTCTCAGATGGCACTAGGCTCAAGTTTTGAACCCCACCCTCAATGTCCACTAATACGTGGACCAAAGATGTCGATCAGTGTTTAAGCTGAGAAATACCAGGGTTTGGGGATTTTGCCCAACCATCAAACATCGGATGTAGACCCTGAAGCCAACAATGCACAGATCAGATAGATAGTTCAGCGTCATCACACCCACAGCTCATGGTCGTGAGAAGGTGCAATCTCCTGGAAGGTGCAGCCGGGTGAGGGAAGTTTGAATGCAAAGTTATGAGGTCGATAGAACAAGTAGCCTCACACAGGAGCCAGCGAATGAGTCTTTCCAATCAGATCTGCAGTGGGACTTGGGGAAAGAACAGCTGCATTTGCCTGCCTGCTCCTTGGGCTTGTTCCACCTGCTTTATTGAAGGCAGGTCCAAATGAGCCATCTGTTGACCTGGTTGAGGAATCAGAGCTTCCCATTAATTTAAAGATATTTTTACACGTTATTAAAGGCCTAGAAAGAAAGGAAAGATGGATAAAAAACAACGGTAAGAAGCTTTGCCTTAGAGGCACAGGTAATATCTGTAACAGCTGCTACACCCTATGCCTAGGCTAATTGTTAAATGAGTCACCCTGGCAAAAGAAGCATTAATAAAGGGAAGTGAAGACTGAACATCTGGAAAATAATATGAAAGGGAAGAATTTTCATATTTTGGAACTCCTTGCTGGGTGGGAACTGCTTGGGGAGACGGCTCTAATTGCTTGTCTGAGAGAATGAAAAGTGAATCTATTCCCAGTCTGAAATCAGCATAGTCATTGCGTATTCCTCTCCGCTCTCCCGTCCCAGTGCCACAACTGTTATGTGGGGCCCTGACCTGAAAAGCCCAAGACACGCTCTTCATCTTCTGCACCTCGGTTGGACAGCGATGTGAGTCCATAAAGCCAATGGTGTGCACCACCCTCCTCACGACCTGGGTACAAGCTCAGGAGAAGTTGGTTTGAGCAGCTGAGTGCAAGATGTGCTATCAAAGCAAGGTTATTCTGGTGGCACCTGTGTCTCAGTGCTGATGAGTGTTTACCAGGATTCATTTTGACATATCTCTCTGCCTGGGGCTGTCTAACCTGCTCGGTAATGGCCATGGGGTAGGAGGGGAGAACATCAGGCCTGCCTGCTCCTGCTGTGCATGGCCCTGTGCATTGTGGCGCTTTGCTGGCTATGGGGAGCTAAAGACATGGTCAAGTTCCTCCCTCTACAGAAAAATGGCATGGCCAATGTACAGCAAACTCTTCCGGGCACACCTCTGGGGAGACCCGGTACGCCTTGGCAAGGAGCTCTGCGAAAAGTGTCTGCACCACAGCCTGAGCTAGACTCTCTCCCCATTTTGACACTTGAAACTGGGCTGGATGAAACTCAGGAACGCTCTCAGGTCTCGTTCAGCTTCGTCAAGGAGAGCCAAACCGGGATGTGATGGATCCCTGTGATGGCGGGATGCTGGGATTTTAGCACATACCTGGAAAATGGGTTGTGCTGCAATGCCTGTGCTCTAACTGCGTCTGACTGAGCTTAGCTTTTCTACTCACCATTTCACTGGAGAAGCAGCTAATGATTCTTCCACCTTCCCGCCATTTGGTCTTCTCGCTCATCTGTCATTTTGCGCTTTCTCTCAGTCTCCCCTTTCCTATCTTGCAGAAGCAGCTCCTTCACTAAACACCTTCAAACAGCTCTGTACAGCCGGGAGATCTCCATCCAGCCCTGGTACCTACCAGCCCAGGGCTGGTCTCTGCACAGATGAGTACCCGGCCAGGCGGTTCCTGGGCAGGGACTTCCCAGGGCACGTGTCCAGGAGGACACAGTGGGTCTGCAACAGGCACATGGTGAGGGCAGGGGAGAGAAGCAGCACCAAACAAGGGCTGTGCAGCAAGACAGGCGTCACAGCTCTCGTTTCAGCAGGAATGTAAAATATGAGCAGTCTGATCCACTTTTGTGAATAGAGCCTAAAAGCAGCTCAACCACCGTCCAAGCATGATGCCGCTCCCAGCCCCAGCTTGCAAGGCATCCCCAGTGGCACATCAAGCCCTTCTGAGCTTTTAACTTCCATCTGCAAAAGGAATGGGAGAGTTTTTCAGTATTTTATGTTTGCATTTTTGAAGGTGAAGATGCCAACCTGAGCACAGGCAGCACTGATATTGAATACCCCACTCCTAGGGTCCCCCAGCATGGTCCGGTGTGCCCCAAATCTCACCCCTCTGGTGCCACTGAAGGGAGGACAACATTGGACGCCTATTTCTAACTAGCTGAACACAAAATTGTCAGTAACTGGCTACTCCGATCTGCTTCTTCCCGATTTTCTTCTAGAATAGGCAGGCATGGGAATCAATTTTGCAGGCAGAGGAATCGGAGGGGTTGAACAGATCTGACACGGGGACGTGTCACCAGCCCGTCCACAGCACGTGCTGTGATGGCACTCAGGAGAGATGTCTGGCGACATGGAGCAGAGAAGGGCTCAGTGGGGCCGTGGCATGGGTGCCAGGGACAGGGATGGGGAGGGAGGGCACCCCGGGCACCCTTGGGTGCAGGGAGTGGGATGCCACCGAAACACGGGCAGGGAAGAGGCTGCGGCAAAGGAGGGTGCGCGCAGGGGGCCGGGGCCGGGCAGGCACGTTCCCAAACATCCACGCAAGGATCCTAAAACGTAATTATGAAATTTTAAAAAACAACTTGACGTTATAATTATAATGGTTCCTGGAGGAGCCGCGTAATTGAATTCTAGGGTGTCTCACTCATATTGCAGACGCTAACAAGAGAACGGCTCAGCTTCCCTCGCAGCCTTCCCGGAGCCCTGCAAAGCTCGGGAGACACCCAACAATTCAATTATTGTTTCCCTCTGGAAAGCAGATCATTTTAGACACGCGGCCAGCTCTAATTACAAAGGAGAGGGGGGAAATTTCTCGTGTCCAAAATTATTTGACTCATTAGAAGGATTTACTTTCCACCAGGCCTAAAGAGTTGAAGCTCTGGTGGAAGGATGGGAAGGAGGGGAGGAGCGGCACTGCGGGCAGGGAGGGCAGGGACCCCAGCCGCACAGCAGCATCCCTGGGAGCCTGCGCTCAGGGCTGAGCCCCTCTACATCCCCCCTTCCCCACGTAAAGCCATTTTCCATGCAGAAGGAAAATGGGGTCTGCAACCAGGGGTGGCCGGGCAGGCAGGTTTCATTGCAGACCACGAGGCTTCGCCCAGGCGACGTGCGAGGAGAGCTGCTCCCATCGCCGGGATTTGGCAGGAGTGAGGCCGGGGCTGGGGCTGGGGGCACTTTCCTCCTCCCCGCTCCCCTCGGCAATAAAAACAAGGTCTTTTACTCAAAAGCTTCATTACGGTGTTGTGTTCTTTTTTTTTTTCCTCAGATTATATTTAAATGCTCTTTTATGGAGAAAGATGATGTTATGTAGAGGAGGTCCCTTTTCCAATTACTATTAATTAACTCATCTCTAATAGATTTTTTTATAGCCCTCCATTTCCCGTGGCCGGGCAAAGGTGGCGAGCAGGAGGCTGAGCTGCTGCTCTGCCCCGGGATGGATCAGGCCGCTCCGAACCCCCCCGAGACAGCACTTCAGAATGGTTTCATATCTATTTTTTCAATTTTTATATATATATTTATAATTATAATAATTATAAACTGCCTGGTGTGCCCGGCTCGGGCAAGGGGGAAGCGATGCTGGGCACAGGGCTCCCGGGACAGCCCCGTCCCCCCATCCCCAAATCCACTCCTTCCCTCCTTTCCAGTGCAGCGAAATGAATCCCGATGTCATGTTTATGGTTAATTTGAAATCTAGCACTTGTTAGATAATCCTGTTAGTAGCTTGCAAAAACAAGGGACCCCTTGTATAATCAGTAATTATAACAGGCGTTTTATGTTAAATTATATCTAATAGGCAAGACAAAAAGGGAAATGTGTTTTCGGATGGAGCCTTCTTCGTCCAAAAAAAACAAGAAAAGTCTGCTCCGTGGTGAAATTATACATCTACGTGGGGGAAATTAAAAAATAAAGTGGTGGGGATGTCAGAGCCNCGGCCCCGGGGCAGGAGGAGGAGGAAGAGCGCCTGTGCCCCCGGGCAGAGCCGTGCCGCCCCCCCGGGCCCCCCGCCCGGCTCCCCCCAGCATCGCACCCCCTGCACCCACGGCCGGCCCATGGGGGGCGCAGGCTACGCGGCCGGGCGCGGTCTTTGCGCGGCGGCGGGCGGAGCGCTGCAAGAAGAGCGAAGTAAACCGCGGCGAGGGGTGGGGGGGACGGACCCTAACGAAAAGCGGCGCCACAAAAAAATAATAAAAATAGAAATAAAAATAAATCCCCCGGCCGCGCTGGCCGCTGCGGAGAAAAGGGGTTTGTGCCCCCCCCCGGGGGGCAGCACCCCCAGCCCGGGGGCAGACAGCGGCCCCCACCCGCCCGCAGAGGGGCCGCGATGTGGCCGAGGACGCGGGGCGCGGGTGCGCACCTTCAGCCCTGCTCCGCGTTGTCGCTCCGCGGGGCCTGAGGGCTCCTGTCCGCGGGGATCCGGTGACAAAGACCCTTTTGTCTGGCTGGCACAGAACCGGCCCCGGGTTCTGTGGTTTGTCGGTTGTAATGTCTGAATGAAATAAAAGAAGGTAAAATAAAAGAAAAATAAGAGAAGAATAGAATAAAGTAAATAAGGTAAAATAAATTAAAGTAAAGTAAAATAAAGTAAAATAAGCCCGGGGCAGGCTGGAGCGCGCGGTTCTCCGCAACTTTTTCCCGTCTTAAAATTATGCTTTCATTAAACCGTCCCCTAAATGTGACAATGTTTAACCACCGGAGTTATTGTAAATACGTTTAATCAAACAGACTCCTGAGGAAATCTCCCTCCATAAACACGCAATCTTGTCCTTTAAACATGTCTGTAATCAGAAAATCTAATTAAAAAACTAATCGGAGTGCCACGTTTTGTTAATTTTGCGCAGTGCGCGGTACGGCGCTGCGCCGAGGCGGCCCGGCAGCCGGGCAGGCTCATTTCAGGTTTTCCATATTAGATGTCAGATTTCGCCCGCCTGCCCGGATTTCAAACACGATGTGTCAGGACGAGAAGCAAATGTTGTTTTAGCAGGAAAGTAGTAATAACAAAGCCATTTATGCAAGCACATTAGAGCGGCGGGAATCCTGCCTGATAGTTAAAATTTTTGAGCCAGAAAATTAAAAACAAATATTTAACTTCGCAATTTTGAACCCCTGGCTGCTGCCGCCGTTAAACTTTTCGCATGCATATTCAATGAATTAAACCCAAGCGCTCGCCCAGCCGAGGGAAATGGGTTTAATGCGGTTTAAAATAAATTAATAAGAGTTTGGATCGATTCCTCACCGAGGCGCGGAGGGGACGCGCTGCGCGCAGCCGAGCCCGGGGGAACTTTGGCGGAGGGCGGCGAGTCCCCGGCATCGCCCGCCGGCGCGGAGGGGGGCGGAAAATCCCGCGCTTCCCGCGGCTTCAGGGCCGGGGAGGGCGGTGGAG
>VYZW01020414.1:2794-102746 GCA_013401315.1 Balaeniceps rex | reverse complement strand
ACTTGCTTCTTGTGGGATAGAGTAAAAAATAACAGTAACTACAATCACAAGGGATAACTGCATTCTTTGGATGATACTAAAAATACCTGTGAGTACAGATATTACATCCAAGAAGAGATTCATCATACCCAGCAGTGGAAGAAAGCCACCTGCTATTTTTCTTTAAGATAACTCTACAGAGAAGAGCTGCTGACGAGGCAAAGCACATATTAAACTCACAGTCCTGGGGAAGAAGTTGTGTGCAGCATTGAGACAATAACTCTGGGAGCCAAACACTCAAATGCCCAACCCTACACAGTCAATACAGGGGCAAAGAAATATACTTACTCTCAACTTCATACAAAAAGCTGATACAAAACAGGAACGTGAGAGATGATTGTGAACAGGCTACCAGTGTGACTTAGGAACTCCCTGTTGTTCTGTTTTGGAAGTGAACCTTGTGAACTTGGCTCTTTTCCTGTGCAACACTGAAAGTCATGAAGGACATAGATTCTGATTTTTCTACTCAGAAGATGGTCACGCCACCCTTCTGACACTTAAAGACACCCTTGTTCGTATGATCCTCTTAATACATTTGTGGCAGGAAACTGGGAAACTGGCTCAGAGAGCTGGGAATACACAGGATGTCTGAAACCCTCTCATCTCTTATTTTCATCTCTGCAGGTTTTCCAACACTGTGGTCTGGGACACACAGTACAGTTGACAAACTACTGTAAATAAAAGGTCTTTCCTCAACACGTTTGTAGCCAACAGGAGATAGAAAACACGCAGAATCTACTTGGTCAGCATTTTATCATCAGATTTCCAGCACAATGTTGTAAAGTCCACGGAACAGAGTAATTTGGATTTGCCTTATTATACAATAGTAGGGTTAAGACAGGCCTCTGAAAGGCAGCTCAGCAAACAATATCTTTTGAGCTCTTCCCTGATCTATAATGCTGGCAACCTGAAATGAACAATAGTGTTGTGAGGACCTCAGTGTGGATATTAAATCAAAAAAGATCCTTTAAATGTTAGATACGCTGAATAAAGGAGAAATATATGATACCAAAGTACAAACTCACCAGAACCCCTTGGTTTTGAAAGCTGACTTGATCAATATTGGACTTGGTTTTGGCTAGGAGAGAAAGTGGGGAAAAAAGAGCAGAAAGAAGCTTTGACAATAGAAATATATGAGAGCAGAGGTAGTAAAGATGCAGAGAATATTTGCAGGAAAAATTATTAGTCAAACATTGCTGTCTGAGACCTAGTGTGTTGGCATGATGGAGAAAACACTTCTAGACACAGATAGCTACAGTATAAAATATATTTCACTCCTTTCTATTGCCCACCTTCCATAGAGTTCTCTTCTTGTTTTGATATCTAACATGACAACAGATACATCAGCTACGATGTAGTTCATAAAAACAACAACAGTAAAAAGAACTAACTTTTACAGGGAAAAAAACCCAGCATTATAAGTACTAGGGAAAAGTTTTGTGAATTCAGGCTAGCTTTTCAAACATTCAGACCACCCCTAAAATAGCAGCTACAGTTCACAGGGGCCAGAGCTACACAAATTCCAGCTCTCCCTATGTGGTAAGTCTAATACTTTCTTTTCTTATGCTTTAAGGACTTCAAATAGGGTTTGTGCATTTGACTCCTTTTATCTCTTTCATAGAGTTCTCTCTGCTTTTAAATCCCTAAGTATCTCTGTCCTCCCCCTGCCATTCCTTAACAGATCCAGGACAGCACAAATAATGCCTCTTGGCTTTGAACACATCATGGCAAATTTCACTGACAGAGGAAAGATGTATGAGCAGTTATCTGGGATAGTTTTACACCAATCCATCTATTGTACGCTATGTTCACAATCTTGGGCTGGAATGAATTTCAGGCAAAGTGCGTCCCTCGCAGACCACTTAAAAACAGAATAGGTTCTGTCTGAGGGCCCAGTTCTATCTGATGCTAAGCACCTTACAGCAGCAGGACCTCACTGAGAAATATTTTCCTTAAATTTCTCCAGAGCTGCATAGGGCTTTGTCTCTTGACAATGAAAAGATGACAGGAAGATGGCAACAGTGTAGGTGCCTAAAATCCTACACAATTCTAGGGAAAAATGACCCCATCTGCATAAAAGGATACCATGTCAATATGCAGAAATGAAGAAGGAAATATTTAAAAGGAAGGGGAAAAATCCCTTATGAATGATGATCCCACAGGTTTCTCTCTTGCTTCTGCTGTCAGGATCCACATGCAGTTTTTTGGGGGAAGGCAACACATGAAGGGACTCACCTGAATAAAGCTGCACAATTTTGACCTACATCTGCAGGACTGGGGCTTTTGTAAGATATTCATGACAGAGGCTTGTATTTCTTCTTCTGTATGGTGCCTGTCATTCTTTTGAGCATGGTATAAAACAAGAACTAATCATTACAATTCTAGCATGGAAATACAGCCATTTTAATTTTCTAGGTATTCTGTTTAATCAGTGCATTGAGACGTAGACTATTTGGTGTCTCCATAGTACTGTGCTTGCATACTTTGCCATAAATTTTAGCCTTTGGTGGGAAAAACAATGGTGATAGAAAAACAGGGACTGCTCTGTTACTGTATTATAATTCCAAATGCAGGAATTCTGTGTTTCAGCTAAGACATATTTGCATAATTTTAAAGCTTGAATTGTAAAAAACGTGAAATGGCTGCAGCTTACACCATGAAACATTTGAAAAGTAAAGAGATTTTTACAAACATTTTTGTAACAATGTTATTTTTAAATATGCAATTCATTAGTGAAGAAAACACGACTTGTGTAATGAGGGATCGCCATAAGTAGATTTAATATATTCTAGCATTTAAATATTATTGTTGATCATAAAAGATTAAATGCCCTTTGGTTTCAATCCTCTTATTAGAAGCAGCAAATTTATTTTTCGTGAGTGTGGCAAGTAAGTTTGAACCAAAATGTAAATGCTTAACAGACTCTGTGCATATGTGCACACAGGCGTGTGACGAAGGGATGGGGCATTTTCCCCAAAGCTTCAATTTCAACTTACTCATTTGTTATCATTGTTCATTAACTATGTGGTTGACCTAAGATGAGCCTGAAGGATTACAGAATATTTGTCTAAGTATTTAACAGAAGCTTATAAAATAATAGTATTTGTTAAACACCTCAGGTTTCCCTCCCACCGTCACTGTAATCTGAAAACATGAAGGGACTGGATGGGATGAACGCAAACACAGTGGTGCTTGGTTGGGTCAGATGTCTCAGTTCAGCTTGGTTTGAATAGGTAACCCAGTCCCCAGTGTAACTACATTAAAGGGAGTTTCTGAGAAACCACTGTCAACTGTTTGATTTCATGCTGATTTGTTTCTGGATGGGAGCTGCTGTTTTTCATTGGGTGGTTGAGTAGCTGGGATAATCAAATTCATGTCATCTGCAAGCAAGGATAGACTGAAAAGCATGACTAAGTGGGGAGGAAAGCCAGGATAGTGTTTCACCGTCACCTATGTCCTTAAAATACTGCTTACGCTTGCCATTACTTTTGCTGTCCGTGTAGTTTCTCATGGGAACACTGACAACCTAAGGCTCACAAAAGCAAAGCCAGCAAAAGCTACGCAGAGAGCAGAGCCCTGACGTACCGTTACCTTGCTTGATCACCACCAGTCTAGAGCACGCTTCAAGAAGGGGGGACTGTGTGTCATCCTTCCTCATGCTCAGCAGCCCAAACCCCAGTGATTTTTGGTGTGTAGACCAGTTTGGGCAGCAGCAGTGGTGCAGCCATGACTCTGGCTATAGCGTTCTTTACTAGCGCTTCCTAATGACTTTGCACTATCTGCTGCTGTCACATGTTAAAGAAAGGGATAACCTATTTTCTACTATTTGATTAAAAAAAAAGAGTCTCATATCGTAAAAGAAAAGAGAGCTCCAAAAATTCGACACTCAAAGCCTGTTAGAATAGGAACATACCATATGGAAATTATCTACATTGCTTCTGTTAGGATCTAGCGGACGTGCATAGGTTAACAGGCTTGCCTGCTCAGGCTCCTCTGTTTGCACTTTCCCTGTTAGCTGAGCCTGGACACAAACTACTGCAAGACGTTGTTGCACCAGCCTGTGACACTGAGGTGGAAACTCAGAGCCAGTCCCAAAGTTTCCTGCTACAGTAGATCCAATCTCTCTTTCCAGATTTCAACCAGACTGCAAGCCCATATGTCCTAACCTTGCTCCTTCAGGAGCAAAACTGGACACATCACTGAACTTACTGGTAGGGTCTCCCAGGTAGAAAGACATTTCTGAGAGAGTGGCAAAAGTTGAGACCAAATTCCCAATTTACAGTTTCAACATAAGCTTTAAAAGACAGTCTTATGGATCTTATCTGCGTTGGGACTGAACTCAAATTTTACCCAAGCTGGCTGACATAAGAGGACAGCGCAGGGCATGTGTTTGCCCAGAAACAGACTTTTAGACCGTCTTGAATATAATTCTTTGGTAGTTGAGTGTTCCTTGCTAGTTAAAGCGGTACTTCCTTTCTAAGCCCCTTTATGAGTTTCCAGAAAAAAAAATTACTCCTTTAGGCTGATACTTTTGTAGCTTTTGGAAAGTTTGGTAAAAATCCATATGGTTGGTTTTGAGCATGCTTAAAGAATTGTTTCAGATGTTTAACTTGTGCTTGGGTAACTGAAAACAGTTCAAACTTGGCATGTAGTCTCCAGTGAGAAATGTGGGCTTGGATAAGTTGGAAAAAAATTGGTTCAGAAAGAAAGGAGTTATAAACAAGTGGAAATAGTATGCTTCAGTTATCCAGATGTATGCCAGGCAAGCATAGACGTCTGGATATCCACATGCTGAAATAAATGCATCTGTATTTATTTAAATGTGTGATGTAATGTTCATGTGCAAACATCTCAGTAAATGGTAGGCATGTTAATTTTTCCCATCTCACAAAATAAATATAGACAATACATGAGATATACATATATGTACAGCTTAGAAGTGTCTGGCTGACCAAGAGAATGACCTAGAGCTCTTGGACGCCAATGAAAAGACTGTTCCTGAATGTAATGGAATATGGGTCAGAGTCCAATGCCCTACAATCCTGTTCATGTATTAAAAAATAGAAAGGGTAAATACACATGTAAAATGTTAAAAACCTCATCAATCCTTAAAAGTTTCCATTACACTATCTCAGATAATAGTCAGTGCCAACTGCGATGAATTAAACGTTTCCACAGCCAGCAAAAGCTGTTCAAAACCCAAAATGTAATATACGATTTTCTTGATTCAGAATTTCAAAACACAACCTTTTAAACAGAGGTTCAATCATCAAATCCACAGGAGAAGTAGCTCTGGGTTTTCTTGCTGAAAATCCAAATTACTTGGGTGCCAAATCTTCATATGCCTAAAACTGGTGTCGCTCCATTGACTTCAGTGGAGCTATGCTGATTTACACCAGCTGCATGGCTGGCCCATAAATATTTTCAGTTGATCTGAATTATTTTATATATTATATGAATTTTCTTTATGGATTACATGGCAAAACATTTGTTCTCAGCTTCCACAATGTCAGGCTCTGCGAATCTATTTTAGTGTGGGACCATTCGTGTGGTTCTGTTATTGCACAACTGAACACATTTGTGCTCGTAACATGATTTCACTGCACATCCTCCCACCTATGCACTCACAGACATCCTAACAGAAGAATTACTATCGCTCCATCAATCCATAGGAAGTCATATATTGGTGTGAAAGGGTGAAGCTGCAGCTGCTGTGGGAAACATAGCACTGAATGTCAAGCTGTTGTTCATGCAAAAATTTCTACCATAACACTACAGTAAGTGTAGCTCTTTGCACGTAGTTATGTTAGTGGGGTTCGAAAGTTAATCAGGCATGTTATTATTCACCAGGGAGTTTATGCTGGACACTTCACTTAGCACTTTGACACAAAGGTAAATAGATTCCAAGGATGCTGAGTAGTGGGATAATGAGATTTTATTAAATCTGTGATCTTCCCCTCTTGTAATGGGACTTTCTGCAGGTCCCCTTTTCTGTGCAGCGTTTTGTTGGCAATAGCTGTCTCCTAAGTACAATGCACAGGGTTTGGGTTTATTATGGGGTTAGTGAATACACTCAGGCCTTTCAACGCTAAGCCCCTGGGATATGTGTGGGAAGGTGTGCAGCCACCTCCACAGAGCCTGTTCGGGGCAGGACAGGCACCGTGCAGCCGGCCTTGGCATAGGGTGGCTGGAGATGCAGGCAGGGAAATATCCTCTCAGCAGCCCAGGAAAAAGTGATCCGTCTTTCCAGCTACACAATCCCATTTAGGGCGCAAGTAAATACAACATATTTACATCGCATTTAAAGAGAATGTATAAAGAATTATTTTGTGACTAATATACGTTCTCATAAATGCAGAATCATTGCAGAATTCAACAATAGTTTCCTTAAAACCATCCTACCACTTTGTCCTGATTTTTCTCTGATTACATATAGCCCATAACAATCTGGTCCACAGCGTGTTTAGCTTGTGTTAGTCATTTATTAATCCTCAACAAACTATTTGTCAGTTAAATGTTAAAATAAAGAATGATCAAAGGAAACGTAACAAACTTGCACAAGAAAGAGACTATTGGCAGGGCTCTCAAAACCCATGCAACCATCTGATAAAATCCTCCTGAATCTAAATTCAAGTAGTTACAGACCAAGATTGAGGTATATGGTCTGGTAAATTGGCAGAGCCTGAGAGCAGTTACCAGCACCTGCCCAGATGGTACCTATCTTTGCTTTTATAAGCCCTACTTTCATTTACAGTTTTCTAGAAGAGAAAGTTCAAAGCAGCTACAACTATTTAATATGTGTAGGCTTTCCTTTATACGCCAGAGAAATTAATACTAAAGAAATTTCCTCAGTCGTCTTAGTCTGCAAGTGCCATTTAAAAATCCAGCCGGACTATCAGCTCTCTTTCCTCGATACCTGCAGGCTTCATGACATTAAGCACACAGGACGCCCCATGAGGCAAGAAGTAGCACCGCTCACACAGTGCATGGGGGAAACTGAGGCAGGGGGAGGCTGAACAACGGAGCTAAAGCTACACAAGGGTTAGTCGTGCTTTGCTGTAAGGACAAGCACCCAGGTCAGCCTGATTCCCAGGGACTGCTCTTGCCAGCTGGCTGGACTTTCCTCTCCTGGACTGCAATATCTGCTGGTGCACAAACAACGCAGAGGACAGACTATCTGCCTGCTCTTCCGTTGATGCATTAAAATAAAGGCAAAGCTTGCAAGGGTTAAAGGCTATGAAACTCAATATTAAACAGCCCAGCAGTTCCAGCAAGGGTTAAGACAAGCCTGTGACACTGGGAGACTCAACGGGACTCTCCTTCTGTGCTACATATGTAGATGGGTATTAAGGACATGCATCTCTCCTCATCTAAAATCATGAATTTTTATGAAGTAAGCCCTGCTTTCCCATAATTCAGTAGGGTGCACTTTGCAGACCCTAAAGTGCTGTCACTACAGAAGGTTTCATTGCTTGCACCTGCTAAAACATTTGAGGTATTTGAGAGGCAGTGAAACACATTTGCTTTTCATTTTATCTGACTTTGAAAATCTTTGAAGTGTTTAATAGTAGTCCAGAAAAGATTTCTGCCTCTTAATCATTTACTTGTAGGGCACATTCTCCACTGGTAGCCTGTCAGGCAGAAAACGAGTTTAGCCCAGTTTTATTAAGTGCCACATGCCGAGTCAGTGTTCATTAAAGGTGTTTTAAGGTTTGAATTATGTAATTTATGAGAAAAAGAAATACAAAATTCCATTGTTTTATTAATATGAAGCACAGGATATACTGCTAATAACATACTTTTTAAACAGAAGTTTTATTAAAAAAAATGCTTTTATAGGGGGCTACAGATAGGCTTTTAAAAATCTCTTTTTCCCTGTTCAATAAAATTCAAACATTTTAATTCAATCAACATAGATTTGAAAAAAGGAACTATTCTTAACCTCTCCTTTCGGTCACTTTTCTTTACACACATTGTAGACAAAGGGGGAAAATAAAAAAAATCAGAATCTTTTTTTTTTCCTTTTTAATAGAAGTGACAGTATATGGTATTAAAAGGAAGCCAGTGCTGAAGCCTGCAGTCAGATGTTAATTCACCCTTTAAACAAAACAAAACCAAAAAAGAAAAGAAATGGTAAAGGAAAAAAGAAAAAGAAAATAAAGACTCCACATTATAACCCCAGGAAACACTACTTTCCAGAATTATTTTAAATTGCCCCCCACAGATTCACAGCTAATGGGATATTTTTAATTAGATGAGGGCTTAACGAAATCTTTTGGTAGCCCACTAAACCATTTTTATGGTCTACATGGTTTTAATATTGTAAATAGATTTTCTTAAGCATATGTGAAAAACACAACTTATGAAATACAAGGAGGAGTGCATTTTTCTTCCCAACCTGTCTGGCTCAAGTTACCTGAGACCAATCCTGGAGACCCAAGGTAGGCCTGATCCTGCAGCTGGCTGTGGCAGGGAACCTCCCCGTCGCCTGAGATGGGATTGCATCCATCAGGGGCTCTCCTTACCCCCTCTCCATGGCAAAACTCCCACCAGCATCCCGTAGTTTTGCTTGAAAAAGAGATTGTGTGAGGCCTGAGGAACCAAGACCAGTTGAGTTTAATACGAACTTTTATTGTCATGGGAAAGTCTTAGGTATCCAAACTTATACCAAATGGGAATTCATTAACCCCTTCCAGGCAGGCAAGGCTGCAGTTCCTGCAGTGGCGGGCTTGTTTTGTTTTCTTCTGTTTCATTTACTTTGTTAGTTTGCTATTTACTTTGATGCTCTGACAAGTCCTGGGAACAGAGAAACACTGATGCTTTGGAGCGGACATGCCATGTCCATGAGGCTGAGCTGCTGGATAGCTCAGGTTGTGCAAAATGGAAAGAGCTGTTGCCCGCAATCAGTGCTACCGAATGCTTAAGAAAAAATAAACATTGCAGATGTGATGCAAGTTACTAATTTTGGAGTCCTGTCTGACTAATCCTGCTCATACTTTGGTAATGTGATGATCACATGGAGTCTTACCACAGTTACATGATCACATGGAGTCTTACCACAGGAGCGGGAGGTATTAGTATCAGACCTTTGAGATTTGGCTGTTTCCAGCCTCATAAACAGCTGAGGTAAAGGAGTGATGCTCTGTGCAAGGGACACTGAGAATCATTAACCGCCAAAAGGTTGCAAAATATGAAGTTGCTGACACTGAATAATTGGTCATAACAAATCGTACAGAGAATACAGATGTGGTAGCAAAACACCTTGAATAGGAATAGCAATTATACTTGAGCACAACCATTAATTTTTAAATTTAAGTTAAGAAGGAGGGAAAACTCATAACTATATTAAGAACTCAAAAATATATTAAGAATTTGTTCATTTGATCCAGAGTAACATTTTTAATGAATTCTCTGGAAGCATGAGCCAAGAACTGTTAAAAAACTTTGCCCTGCAGAAAATGCACTTTAAAAAACCTATTTGCTCTGAGTGAAACACTATTTTTACAGTGAGTCCTCATTTTATGGCAGACACATGCTTGTAAAAGTTGCCATTGTTTGTGTGGAAAGTGGGAGGAAAAAAAATCCAAGGGGAAAAATTGGTAGATGCTTTACCTTAGAGCATCCTAGCCATTTTTAAGACGGCTTCCCCAGCCCTGGCTCCAGTGAGGAGTCACTGGCACAAGCAGCCTCGCTGACTGCAGTCAGCATGTATCTAACTAAGGACCTCAGGCTGTAGCACTGGGGAAATTTGGGGGCCAGAGCAGGGCATCAACTTTTGCTCCAGCTCTTGATTACAGCTTTCAGAGATGACCTCTTCAATCTCTGAGGCAGGCTCCTGTTGGGAGGAGGGAAATGCGGTGAGGTGGCAGTTGTACTGCCATCACTTACTGCAACCTGCTGGGGATGCAGAGGTGGGAGGAAGGAAGACAGAGCCTGCTGCTCCTTCTTGTGAGACTTGCAGAGCAGTCTACGTGCTGTGGCCAAGTCCATGCCTTCTAGGAAAGGATCCTTGTCTCGGGCACATGTGTAAAGAGCAGAAGACTTATCTGCTTGGGTACCTCACCTCACCCCCAGAAGATGGGAGCATGCCTTACCTCTCTGAAGTGGTAGGGAGAGGGTGTTTTTAATTCCAGTGGAGGAACTAGCTGCTTCAGTTTTATTGCAGAATCATGCTAGTAATACATCCAGATTACTGAAGCTCACAGTAAGGAAGTCAATTTATAATGACTTTGCCATTGTCCTGTTGCTAATGTGCCACATTTGATTCTTCTCAGCTGGCTTTGAAAGGTCTCTTTGAGGAAGGAGGAGATAGCACCCTTGCTTATGAAAAAGGCAAATTATACCCAGGGGCAACATCGCTGCACAACAGGAAAAGGCCAGCCTCCTCCCAGGAGACATGGCCCCAAATTAAATGCAAGTAATTTCCTGACTAACCTGTGATTTCTATCTGGTTGTGGCTTCTGGCATACAGCTAAGTCTCCGGTTCTGCTGTTCTGTTCAGCAGGTCTCACATGTGCTTTCACTTTCATTTCCAAACTTTAATACAGAACAGCCCATCCACAACCTGCTGCTGAGGCAGCGGAGGCCGTGGACACTGGCTCTGGGTTGTGCAGCCATGGGCGGGAGGAAGGACTGTCTGCTTGGGGGGCCAACCCACAAGAGGGGTCCCTTAGCCACCATGGCAATGGGCCGGCAGAGGAGGTAGGAGTGGGGAGAAGAGCAACACGCTCCTGCGAATGGTTCCTCTGTGTCCCATATGCCACCCAACAGGGTTTTGGGTCTGGCTGCTCCCTTCCCTCTCACCGACTTAAAAGTGATGGAGCTACCACAGGCTTTGGGCTGGAAGAACCTATGCCAGTAACTTTCTTCTCTACAGTGGGCAAGTCTCCATCGAGACTACCACTGGTATTAGGTCAAAGTGACTTTTTTACAGCACCAACAAAGGATTCAGTGACAGATTGGAAGGGCCCCTTAGCTGTCCTGTGGCTGGCCAGACACCGGCTAGGGAGGAGACGCCTTGGGAAGAGGATGAATGGTAGCAGGCTCCGTGGAGCGTGTGACACAAGAAGAGAGCCTTCAAGGATAACATAAATTACATTCAGCCTTTCTGTGGTTACTTCTAGGAGAAAGCACTGCCTGGAAGGAAGAAACAGGAGACACAACAGCCTGCAAGCTCCACTGGGCAAGCGATGACAGATTTACTTTACTAAAAGTACTCTACCATGATTTATCCCAAATACCTGTCTCCCTCTTGTACTTTTACAGCATTTGGGGATAATTTCTGTGGACATTGTAGCACTTTTGCATTGGGAACTATCTGTCCAGGAGATCACCTGCATATGGGCTACAGACACCACTGAAATAACACATGTAGGATTAGGGTGAATCAAATGGCTGACCCTCTTTTAAGTAATGGGTAAGGTGGTTGAAAAGTCCATGATAATAAATGCAGGGGCATGCCAGAATCAACTCTAGAAACTATCTGAAGTTTAAACTAATATGTGTGTATGTGGCAAAACAAGACAGCAGCTCCTTAACTGCTCTTTGATATCGACAAAGATGGTAAGTTATCATACATTGAATTATTTTTTCTTAATGAATAAAGACTTTAAGGAACTATACACTCAAAAAGCATCAGAGTGGCTCTAATGTTTTACTCAGATCAAGCTGGAGAAAGAAGCAACATCAGTCTTTTAACATTTAAGGCCCAGGGTAAAATAATTTTTTACGCTGCTGTTACAATTTCATTTAGGAGTACTGTTTTGCCACTGTTCATTTTTTTTTAACCTAAATAGTTAATCTCTAGTGTGTCTTCAGCCATATTAACTGGTCTTTCTTCCACTGGTAATGGTAGAATTTTTACTGGTGTGAGTAAATTCATACTGGTCACCACATTAAAAGAAAAGCCTGTAACGTAAAGAGACTGTACCCTTTTTATTATGCTGATATAATCAAAATAATAAAACCTGTGTGTGTAAATGATAAGTGATATTAGTGCCATGTTGTTGAGAAATTGGCACAGAAACAGCAGGGAATGAAATACATCTGGGAATAAGAAACTAATTCGTATAATAAATAATAGGTTGCACAAATTTAATCAGCTGGAGAACTATTACATGCATAAGTAGATACTCTGGGGGGGGAACTTAGATTTGACGCACAGGATTTAAATGGTCAGTCTGCTCTGGATTTTATTCTGAAAACGCCTATTTGTTTCAAGTCAAGATGGTTTTCAGGTTGGGAGATTAATTTTAATTTCTGAAATAACTGGCCTATATCAAAAATCACAGATTCCAATTTGGATTTTGATTTACTGCTGTTCAAAGTACAGGAGGTTTCCTTCTGAACATCTCTATCTTAGGCCCAGATGAACCCCAAAGTCCAAGTAGAAAAAGAGGTAATATTGACAATTTCATCCTCATTTCTGATTAAAACCACGTGAGAAATGATCAGTTTAGGCAAGGTTTCTTCATGAGATTAAAAATAGATACCAGCCTGGTAAAGAAGTTCAGAAATATTTTAATGCCCCCAAGCAGTGCTTGTTGTTTGTAAGAAAACCAAACAATAAATCGGGTTTTCGTAGGAAACTTTTGCAAAGAGCATTTTCTCATTAATTTTGTGGGGAACATGCCTCGGGTTTTTCAGTGATTGCTAACGCTAAAAAAAAGTTTTAGTATGTTACAAGGCATATATAGTTTGAGATATATATATTAAAAAAAAGTCTTGGCGAAAAAAATTTTTTTTTCTTAGCTTTTTTTGATTCTTGGACTTAAACTTTGGCTTGGGTGAACTTTTTTTTGGTCAAATGTCCCTGTTTACAATAGGAATACTAGATGTTTCATTTTCCTGAGCATTGCTTCTGAGGAAATGCCATAGCATTGTATTTACAAGATACCCTGAACTGTCAGTTTCCTTGAAACACAATGTATTTAATACAAAGCCATTAAGCCTTGTAAAACTGTCAAAAATGTAAATGACACTTGTAATAAAACCTTGTCGTGTGACCGGCTCTAGCTAATCAGGGTTGATGATATCACTGCAGCTGATCACGGCTGGTGCTATGTACATTTCGACAGCTTTATGACCTGCATGGATTTGTGTTATTAAAATTGTACAGTTTTGTAAGGAATTTGGGATTTAATAAAGCAGCAGAGAAACTACAAAAGGGACAATATATCCCACTAAAAGTGAGCCAGGCTTTAAAAAAATAATATAAACAGATATAGTGCATGAGCGTGCGTGTGTGTGTGTGTGTGCATGCGAATAGGGAAACCAGGAGAGGTTCTCCTTTCCTAACTCACGCAGGGTACGGGCTGCTCGTATAAACCACTTTTATGTATTTATAGCTCGGCAAATACCTTGCATCTGCGAGACCATAAAACAAATTACAATGTATCCAATTGCTTCAAGGTGGCGAATTGTGCTTAAACTTAATGACTTGTACAGATTATAGGAGAAAGAGCATTACCTGTTTAATGTCTGTTTTAATAAGTAATTCCCAAACAAGTATAGTAAATGGGAGGTTGGGGTTTTGTTTTGTTCCTTTTTATTCTTTTTTTTTTTTTATTTTTCCCCAAGATTTAAATGGAGCGGGCCTTCAGCCCTGCAAACGCAAGGTAACGGGACGTTTTATTTATTTTGCAATACTTGGAACTGCTCTCCAGAGTACAAACATGTCAGGAAAGGAGAGACAAGGATACATATTCTCCCAATAATCTATAAATTCAACCTAATGGGGCAGATATCAGAAAAATGTGTTGGATTGAAGGCACATAAATCACCCCTGGTTTCCTGGCATGAGCTGGCACTGTGTGCCTTATATTTCAGCCAAATTATTCCATTTGTTTCTGAAGATATTTTAATCCCTCGTGACCTCAAACTTCCCGTGAACCAGGGCCTGAACAAAAGGCCGCCCACTGTCTTTGCAGTAAATCTGTTGTCTCCCTTCTAGGCCCGCAACCTGGGATCATAGATCACCCCTGCCCCGCATCTTGCTTCAATTTACTCAATTAACTCGAGTAAAGCACTTGTAAGTTTGCAGATGTTGCTTTATTATCAAGGCCTAAAACGTACACGAGGGTTCAGGAGCCCGAGGTTACGGGGAGGTTGTGTGAGGGGGAGGGAGGGCCGCGCAAGGCACAGGCCTCCCAGCCGCTTCCTCAGGGTGGCCGGGCCCCGGCCCTGCTCCCCGGCCAGCTCCTCTGAGCCCGAAGAGGCACCTCGCCTCGCGGATCGGGGGCTACCTGATGTAATCTCGCCAAAAGATAGGGTACGAGAAGTAGGTATTCCACCTCGAGATGAGATAACGTCGCGATTAACAGATGTTTAATTGGGCCATTCGTCAAATGAAGAACCTGCCTAAAAGTCAGCGAGGCTAAGTAAATTATTTCCAACCCTGCAGGTGTTGGACTGGCAGCTCTATTACTCTTCTGGAAATAGGCTTTAGAAGATTTTTATGTGAAAAGATAATTTATTTCTATGAGGTATTATATTGTGCCTTTATTTATGTAATACGCTTTCAGGTTTGGGTCCGGTCCTCCTTTATCTTGTGTGCTGGAATGAACTGGGGAGGGACAGGAGGAAAACCAGTCACCCTCTCACCGTATCATCCAGATAAAGTCTTGTGTCACGTCATTTAATAACTTCCCAGCAGCCCGTAGCTATGAGGTAAAGGACAAATACATGAGAAAATCTTACAAAAATAACTGGGTTAGTCAATACACCCAAAACCCAGGGTTTGGTTCTGGCCCAGGTGGTACAGAGGCAGAAGGGCTTGGGTGCGGCAGGTCCCACTGCCAGCATGGGGTCAGGAGCCTCCAGACATTTCACCATCTGCTGGTCTGAGGTGATGATCTGGATTCATACCTGGTTATACCTGCGTTTTTATTTTCGGTTCATGTGGTTTCCCCTCCTCTTAAGCTTCCACTTTTGATTCTGAAGTTCAAATGAACCCTAAGTCTCCATCAAAACAATTCTGGAAAGTACAAAAGGTTTCAGCTGAAAACTGCATTTAAAAAGGTAGGTTTTCAATGAGTTTGCAGCAGAGTTATAGATCTGTCAGATTTTGTTAGGAACAAGGTGCATGTTCATTTAAAAGACCTGCAAATTTAGAAACTTTTTTAACAAATATTAGGCCCAACCTTTAGCAGGGAATAGTTGCCAGAGGCCCATTTACTTCATGGAAACTCCATCTGTTTACATCAGCTGACAATTTGACCTGGAAACTGGACCTCATCACATCGTGAAATCAGTTACCAAGTGAGTTCAGTGTCACTGCAGATTTCACAGCAAGTTTCATCCAGGTGTAATTGTAAACTGTGTTTTTCAGGGAAGCTCAACTTAATAAGGATTTAGCCTGCATTCATTCTCCTGTTCACCACCTAACTGATTTAAGGTGAATTTGTGATGGTTACAAAAATACCTACCTGTAATTTCTGTGGACTATTTTCTTCCAGCTGCAGCTTTTTCTTGTCAGTCTACAGTTCTTGCAGCAGAGGAGAAGTCTTTGGAGCTGCTGTGATGCCTATTTCTGCCCTGCACAGGAGAGTGAGGAAACTCCTGAGCAGCCTCTCCATCTTTTTCATTAATCTCCGTGAAACAGTGACAATCTAAAATAGGCCTTCTCCCTTGGGCGAATTTCTTCCACAGGACATGGCTAGAATTACTGGGGGCTCTCTGGAATATTCTCCAGAATATCCTAAGCCTATACTACACCTAAACTGAGGAGCAGATAGGGCTTTTTGTGTGCAGCTAAATGCTTGCTATGAAAGAACAGGAGTAGCAACACCAACACTAACAGCTATCAGGCTTTATCTTGCCTGTAGTCTAGCTCCATGATCACAAGGCAGTTGATAGCATATTTCATGCTAATGCTTTTTGTGATCTTTATGCCACTTACAAGTATCTGAGATAAGACCAGATCTCTGGAACAGCAAGAACAGAAAAGAAAAACGAACCTGTATTCCTGGATATCTTCCGTCGTTTATGGCATTCAGCCTATGCACAGTATGCTGATAGTTTTACAGTTTTTTAGCTTTGCAGGCATCTTTATCAGGCTCTATTGGGCTTAAAGGGTTTTGGCACATGAAGTCCTTTCTAATGGTGACAGTAATTGAGCAGACTGGAATGAGTTAAGTGAGGTCCAATTCTGTCGGTTTCTCCTGCATCATCTAAACTGAAGCTCGGATTTGATAGCAAGCCAAATTTTTAGTCCTATGTTTTCAGTATCTGTAATGCTTTAAACAGAGAAGCCAAACTAAATCTCAGGAGGAGTCACATGGCTCACAAATGTGGATGCAAATGGGTTCATATAATTTTTGTGCAATATTTTGCATGTGAAAGTCTCTCAAACTCTTCTTGGCTTTTAACTTTCATAAGAGAGTCTTTAATTACTCTTCGAATATGCCATTACATTTCTTTCTTTACTCACAGAATTTTTTTTAAAATAGTGGTCTGTTTTGTTTCTATATATAATGGAAGTTAATAAAATATGTGCCAGAAGCCAAAAATATGATGAGCTATAAGGCATACTCCAGACTGTAAGGAAAAAGAAGAAAGAGCTGGCCTGTAATTCCACAGCGTATCAGTATTTCTCCTTAGAATAGATATTACTTTTGGTCTGTTTCCCCCAAAATGTCTGGCCTGAATCTAAATAATTCTCCCCCTTTCTAAATCTGTAGCTCCCCAATTTGTGCTCATTTAAAGTCTGTCCTCTGTGCCAAAAACTGGCTATCGTTTAAGTCCAAAGTCTAATTCTGAACTAGAATTTCCCCGTGTCTTTTTCTTAGACAGTATCATCAGCATACCTAGGTTGGATCAGATCTGTTGAATTAAGACAGCTGGGGAAGGAGTCTCAGTAACAGACTACAGATCCATAAATTTATTCAGTTTTATTGCTGCAGTAGGAAGGAGCAGGTCTAAGAAAGCATCAGCTTGCTGTTCCTGTATCTTCGAGTGGCCACTGGGGTCCAGGCTCATTCCCCCTCACTTTAGACCCTTAATTTAAGCACCTGGGTTAAGAAACTGGTAGCCTGGTTCCTGTAGGCAATGCACAGAGATAGAAATCTTACCTGAGCTGCCCCCCTGTCTCCACTCCATAGAGGGAGCTTGGTGATAGGACTCTTGAGATGCTGGGATCTGGTTTATGAACATTGACTGTTTGCCATAAGAAATAAATTTGTCCGTCAATCAACATATTGGACTGAATATCCCAGAAACAGTTGGAACTTGACTTTTAAGCAATTCTGCATGTCATTGCTTCTACACATTTGGCATAACCAGATCATCTGAACCGCGCTGAATGTTTAGTCTGATACTCTGCTGTCTGGAGATGGTCAGCAGGCTCTCAGGAGCACAAGATTCAGTCACAGCAGCTATCATATATACGGGTATATTTGTGACAAATGTCTGATCTTCCCCTCCCTGCCAAACTTAGCTAAATATGTTCACAAATAATGCGGCCAGCTTTGCTGCTTTTGGTAGAGACATGCCATTAGCAAGTGACATGCTAGGAGTCACCACCGTGCCTTTACAAAAGTATGCATGTGGCACTAATGTTTCTTCATATAGAAAAGGTATAGTTGCTCTTCAGCAACTGACATAAATTGAACCTGCTGCTCTCCTGTCTATACTCCTATCTTTTAATAGAAAGAATACTTTCTGACTTCGAGTCCACGTTGCAGTAGCTACAACTTATTCAGGATGAAGTAGGGGTCACCGAGCTCATCTAACACTTTGCTGTGGCTGAAATGGTGAATTCTCGCTCCTCCCCTTTCTTCCCTACTCTTCTGTCTTCCATTGCACTCCCAGCCTGATGAGTCTCCCTGTCCCTGCACTAAGTTTTCTCAGGCCTTTGCTGGCCTCATGCAACCTGCTAACCTGGCAGGAAGACCAGCAAGGTTGGAGCAGCACAAGTTACTTGGAGGAGCTTGGAGCCAGGAGCTGGCAAGGGCAAGGTAGAGATGGGACTTCCCTGTTCAGTGATGGTGAACTGAGACATTGGCTGCTTCACTGGCAGACATACCTAAGCCACTGCTAAACGAGATGACTTTGGGGTTTGCTAGCCATATAGCTCCATGTGAGTTAGATGTCTGTGCTGTCACCTAGCAGCTGGCATGTAAGAAGCTATCTTTGCTCACCTCCTTTCTATCAATACACCAGCTGTCAGCTATTGATAAGCTGCTGTCAAAACCTGTTAGCTAAAAGCTCATTTGGGTATAACTATTCCAGCTCCAGCCACTGTGATGTTGGTGCTGGTTTTGGCAACTTACAATCAGGAGACAGCCATTGACTTCAAAGGGAGATGGGTCAGCTCTCAGCCTGTAAAACACAGAAGCACCATCTCAAGCATGGCAGGGTCTGTGGGGAGCAGTATCCTTTACTGGTACAGTTACTGTTGAAAAAACAGCAACATCTACAAGGCATGCAGCCTTCCTTCAGGTTTCTATCATGACTTTCTTCACGGTCATCACAGTTCAGAAATGCTGCGTGGAAAGAGTTCATGGCTATAGCTTGCCACCACTTCTTTCTTTCCAAACCCCAGTTTGGAGACCATTCTGAAACCATCTCCTGCACACAATGAGGTACACTTTGTTACCGTGTTGTTTCTCTGGGACCTTACACTTGGGACTGTGCACTAAATAAAGATCTCTTATTACCCTGTATTTACCAGTTATTTTATAGAACTAGGTTGCACTACAATATTCGAAGGCATTTATTTCAACAATCAGTGTGGATGATGCATTCTCAGGCCTTTTACAGAAGAATAGGTAAAGTGTGATGCTGTGAGCTTGTGTGTTGAAATGTCTATGTGCTTATTCCAGCTGTGTCTACTGGGCATTCCCAATTCTCTCTCCCTACCTATCTGGTCCTGTTCTTAAACCTGCTAAAGCAGGCCCTCTCTGCGCTAGCACTGCTGTTGGGGCCTGGGAACATATTCAGCTGATTAGACCATCCAGCATTGTTGCACTCTGGTTCTCACCAGCATGTCTTCTTCACTTTGTCCCATATGTTTGGGTTAACCTTCCTTTCCCCTTACAAATCATTCCTCTGTGAACTACTGGCATGTCTACCCACATATTTTTGTATGCACCTCAGTAGGAAATGTATGAAATCAACGTACCTCACAGAGCACCACAAGCAGGTCAAACTTTACATTCCTAATGAAAAGTCTTAACAATGTTGCTTCAGATTCAGCTGCAGTTCAGCCTCTCACTTTCTTCCTTCTAAATATGATTTTATCTGGTATCTTAAAAACAAGTTCCAGGAAATTCCATCTGGTCTTGTTGTGAATCATAAGCCTCCCATGTCTCTCCTCTGAATACTGGCTTGGCTTTGCACAAATTTACGTAGGAAAAGATCAGAATAAAAACTTGCATTGAATTCACTGGAAGAAGTTGAGATTTTTTTTAGTTTGTTGTCCGTATGAAAAGTCGAACGAAAATATTTTGTCAAAATAAAAAAAGTGTTTGGGAGATGTGTGTGGATTTAAATGATAATTAAAATAAAAATTTTGTTTCAACAGAATTGAAAGTTCGATTCCAACTTGCGTATTTTAAATAGATTCATTTATTTTTAAATAAAATTTCAGAAGATTGTCATCCAGAGGTGGTTTTAACCTGGGAAATGGGCATGTTCTTTTTCAAACTCAGAGCCTACTATCCCATTTTAACCAAATGTTGAGGAAAATAACAGAAACACATGAATTTTTTGGTATTTCATCTTTATTTTGTCTCAAGAAAAGTAAGAAAGAGCTTTGTGCAAAATAATAAAAGCAATGTAAATGTCATCCAGCACTCCTGGGAAGCTGGACTGTGCTTGAATACACAGTGATTTTGAAATAAGTTACCACCTTTTCCTCTATTTGCAATATCAATAGCACAATGCCCATCAGAGACGTGGACTAGGACTGTCCCAATGAAAGACATTTTGGGTGCCTGGGCTTTTTTTTCCATTGAAAGTCATGAGATCCCGTCAGTTACACTGAAGGCTGTTTTGTTGGCAGTGGCTGGGGTTTTTTATTTTTTTATATAAGCAAATTTGAATAATATGCAGCAAATTGAATGACAGATACAATTTTGAAGGCTAAAAACCTAAAACCTTTAAGCAGTGATTTAAAAGCTAATTATTATGGATATAGCCATTCAACATTCATTTCTTAATATTGTTCCCTCAAGAAATAGCGATTTAGTCAACCAATTATTTTATCTCTTTTAGGGATACTTTCTTAATTGCAAAACAATCTAAAAATATAATCAGCATGCTAAATACATGTGGTATCTTGTTTAGAATGCCATGTTGGAGGAAGAATGCAATTAAACTGTCAAAATGTAATTGTTTCTCATATTTAATTTAAAGAGGCTGATTCACATTTGCTTTTCATGTTTAGGAGTTAAAAAACAAAGCAAGCTACTAGTACAACTACTAGTTTTTAATAAAGACATAAGCTCGGAGCACTGACGAAAGCTGCCTCTGTCACGAGATATTGCTATCAAAAGATAGGCAAACATTCACATTTTTTCAGTCCTCACATAACTGCAGTTCAGAATTCAGAGTTTCAGTGTGTAAAATGGTATTTGTAATTTCAGGTGCAGCTCTAACATGGGGTGATGTGTAAACTGCACACTCTCCATCCACCCCATTGCCTTTGGAGCCACTGCTACTCAGAGATGTCTTCCACCCATCGCTGTTTCTTCCTTGCTACTGGAGGAAGTTTGGAGGAAGGGGACCTTGAGCCGGGATCCATCAGATTCAACTTTTCTCCCCCTCACTCCTGCTCTGGAGGAAGGGAGATATACTGACCTGCGGTGACTTCACCCTTGTATACCTGCATCCAAAACCACCTGCCTGGTGACAGCTAGTCCAGATTTGCCTTTTTAACCATTCCACACTGAGTGATAATGTAAACAACAGAGCAGTTCAGTCCTGGGACTGCTGTTTCACAGGATATGAACCTTCAGCGTAGCAGAAGGAAATGCTAGACCCATTTAAGCAGGTGCATTGTCTTCAAAGACAGCTCTGAGCAGAGAATTCTCCTACTTATGCAGATGCATACAGATATTTTCACCGTGATGCCAAAACAACAACAGTAAGTAGGTTTTTCTCCTTTTATTTTAAATGTCATGTTAGTTCAGCAATCCTGTACACCTTTTTTGGTAGAAAACAACTTCTTAAAACTTGTATGACATCCAGTTAAGGAAAATCTTTGAGTGAAATTAATCTGAGTCTGCTGGGCCCATGTCAGGTTGTCAGGAGCTTTTCAATCCCACTTATCTCCTGAGAAAAGATAGAAGCCCTGTGGAATCAGTAGCACTGGGATTTAACTTCACATCTTAGATGGGGTGGAAATCTATTGAGCACTACGCTGAATTTCAATTTGTATTAATAAATGTGGTATCACAAATTATTCCAACCAACTCACTCGCACACCTTACAGTTGGTTATTGGTGCCTTAAGTGGTGCATATTCTGGTGAATAGGCATAAAACACACATACAAATGCAAGACAAAAAAAAGTCACGGTCATACACACATTTACAGAAGCACACGTCTGCTTTGCCTTGGGTATGTTATCTGACAATTTATTTGGGGAATTGTACTGTCATTAGAATGTTCCTATTCAAGTACTGTTTAAGTGAAAACATAGGTTACTGGGAATTTTTTTGTAATTGTATTGTTTCTTGTGTATTATTTGTAACTTATATATTATTATTACTATACAAACTGAGTGTATTTACTTTTATCTTAGATTATACGTTTTGTCAATTCTGTAACTAGAACAACAAATAACACTAGAAGATTGTTATCCCATCTATGGTGCAGCCTTTGGAGAGGGCTAAGACATCAGCTTAGCAGGTGGGTTTCCCACCTATTTGTTGCCAGCAGAGTAGATCTGCAGGTTTATACCTACATACAAAGGCAGGATCTAGCAGGAAGATGGTTAAAGATCCGTCTGCCTCTATCCCCTAACATCTCCCCTTCTGCCTGTGGTACTCTCCTTATTTCATAACATGATCCAGCTGCAAGTGAGGTGCTATACAGGAAGGGAGCATTGTTGGTGCAAATTGAAGTCCTAACAAGGCTCTGGTGAGCAAGAGCAAAGAGGTTTACAGCTATGCCAAAGCTGAATGGACATGGGTTTACACCAAACCGCAGGTGCCACATCCCTTAAAGAAAGAAATCCCCGTTGAATATTACTGTAGCCTTACCCAAAAATCCAAGTCCAAGTAAGACATGCAACGTGCAAAAAAGCCTGCCTGTGCAGGTGCTTTATAAAAAAGTGCTGGAGGGCTTTAGGGCCACAGGACCTGCCTAGAAATATAGTGATGGGCCCATAATGCATCTCACTGTATTTGCATGAGAGACGTGATTCCTGGGTAGCACCTAGGGAACAGGCAAGCAAAGTGACACCAGGCCCATACTGTCTAATTTAAAAGTTATTTGAGTATTTGACCTCAAGCGTGTGAAACCAACTCCTATCCACAGTTTTTTTGGTTTGTGTCTGTATTGTTCTGCCCCACCATAAAATGGAGAATAGATTGTAGAAAACCAGGAGTCTCCACAAGACTTAACCTGTGCTTCCTGCAGGGCTTTGCCTCTTCTGTGGTAGCATGGATGGGTGAGGGGGTCCAGGCTCCTGGGGTGGCTGTGGGTCCAAGGTACCTCAGGATGCTGCAAGGCTGCTCTCGGAGCCCCTTCCAGGTCCTTCTTTGCCACATTTACCAGCTAGCAAGCTCCAGGATAAAGAAAAACAATGTAGCTGCCTCTTTCCCTTCTCTGTGTTATCACCACCTTTTCAGCATGCTTCTGACCTGAAACCAGGGCAAGTCTGGGCTACGGATGCTGTGTTTATGTCTGCTACCTCCTAACCAAGGAAGAGCCCTATATCCACAGCCAGATGTGTGGGAGTGGGGTGCATTTTAACAGCTTGATCCTGCAAATCCTCAAGTCCTGCCCCAACTCTCAGTGGCTCCACCAAGGCTCCGGCAGACGTGGAAGCAGATGAAAAACTCCCCCATCATCCATGCACTCCTGCAGCCATCCTCACATGAAAAAACTGATTCACGTGTGCCAGGCCAGGCCTTGACTCAACTCCGGGAATTTCATACCAGATTTGTATCCCGTAAGAACAGGCATTAGGGTTGCCAGTTTGAAATATGACAAAACCCAGCCGCCTCAGACAAATGGCTGCTACCCACGCTCAGCTTCATCCGCACATGTGCGGTGCTTGGGATAACAACTGCCAAGTCTATAGTAAAAGAGGCCAGGCAGGAAGCCAGCCACATGGCAACTCTAAATGATATTAATAAGACTTTATAAAAAGTTAAAAGCACAACGTAGCTTTTCAAAGTGTTTCTTAGAGATCTCTACATATGCATAGGTGTTTCATGTCTATGAGATAGAGGCTTGGGGTAAATTTAATGCAGTATACTTTTCTGTGTAAGTATTTTTTATTTTTTTTTCCTCCTGAAAGCTGTTGATATAAACTGGGACTCATTAAAAACACCTTGTGTTTTGTTTTTAGAAATCTTGAATTTATGTCATTCCCTGGATCATTAGGAAGTGATGTAGCATCAGCAACTGTTCCGAAGGAGCCCTGTCCTGCAAGGAACAGAATATTCTTGCTGCAGTCAATGGCAGTAAAAGGGTGCTTAGCACCTTTCAAGAGATGCTGAGCGTCTCTCCCAGGCCTAAGTCCAGAGATAGCATTCCCAAAGGACAGATACAAGGATATTAAAAAAGACTTTGATCAAAGAAATATTGCTTCTTTCCTCCTTTCACTAAGCAGATGTGCAACGTGTCTTGGGAAAGAAATAGAAAAATTCCTGAGTGATTTATTTGATGAACCTAGTTTTAACCCAGGTTATTGCATGCCTGATACGGTGATGCTGGTTATTAGTTTCCAGTTGAAAATGACCAGATAGCGGACATATTCACTTCATCAATATAATACATTTATTGGTTGTCAAGAGAGTCACATCACACAGATATGTAAATCTGTCACTTTGTCTTAAAAGTGTATTTCTCTATTACAATGTTGCTTGATGTATGTTTTAAGGCAGTAAGGCCTTTTAAATATTAAAAAAAACCAAGACAAGGGGGAAGATTTGTCTATTCAATCACAGGATTTAAGACATTAAAAGCAGATGCATCATTTATAAAAGTAGGATTTTATCAAATGCCATTGTAAATGAAAGAATCATATCTACCATATGTAGATATGTGAATTAAAGAAACCTTCTTTCCCAGGAAAATTAACAAACTCTTTTGCTAGCATTAAGATGGATTAGTCCGTGAAGCTGGTTACCAGTTGACCACAAATCTCAATTTGCTGTGTCAAAACTAAAATAGAATAGAGTCTTTGTTTACATTATATAAAAAAGAAATGTTTTTCATTCTGTTTATATGTCCACTGAAGTAATCCTAGCCTTGAAAAAAATACATTCAACATTGGAACTAAAGGAACTCAAAGAAGTTTAGTTGTAATTTAATTCTGTTCTTTACCATTTAAAACTGCAAGAACTATCAATAGCAATAAATATTAACAATATCAAGAAACTCACTAATCCTTATTTCTCTCTTCAAAATGTGCAAAACTGGCTTTTTTGAAATATGATGGCATTCTATATTTCAAAACAAATAATAACGCCTAGCATTATGACACGTTATAGTACTAATCCTTCACAAGGCTCCAATGCTGTGATGGTGGCATGTGTTTGCTAACAACTCTCCCTGCCCTGTTTAGAGTAAGACCAGGTTGCTCAAGCACCCTGAAATACTGAACCAGAGCCTCATTTTTTTCTGTTAACTGTATTTATTTGTGATGGGACAGAGCAATATGGCCCACGACTCACTTGAGTCGACATGAAGCCTGTCAATGGTTACAGTGAGATTTATATCAGGCTCTTAGGAAGTAGCTTAAGACAATGGCTTTGCTGTAAGATAGAAATGATGTTAAATGAGAACAAATATTATTTATTTTAATCATGCAATAATAAAATGAGTTATTGTGTGTGCGTGTTAGGTATCAGTACAAATGCAGAGGAACTGCAGGACTAAATATGAGACCTCTATCTGCCAACGAAAATAAATTCTCAATGAACAGATACCACACTCTGGGCCTAAATCAGCAGATCCTCTGTACGTAAAACTGCCAGTGAACCTAAAAAACTTCTACATTTGCAGTGCCTCTGGAATCGGTGCTATATGGTCCTGGTTAAAACACATGGTAATTTACCAGCTGGGTGTCCTTGCTGAAAAGGATGTTGCTAGTACAGAGGAGAACATGATAATTAATTCACATGCAACCAATTTAAAACAAGGAGAGGTAAGCATGATAGGGGGAATTACAAAGCATGTCAGAAAGGAAATAAAAAGAAGGACATGGCAAGCCACATACTTAAGATACAGATTTTTAACTTCATTCGTTGAAGGGCTATAGGTACACAAAACTGTAACGGAGGAGATCTTTCAGTCTAGTCTAAGGTGTTCTAACCTAAAATTTTAATGGAGTTCATGACAGAGATTTGAAGCAGATGAGAAGCGTGAGTCTGGGTTTCAGCCTCTCCTATTGTGGGTTGTTGATAACCAGATCTTTGGTTCCAGTTCAGCTCCAGTGAATACTCATCTAAGTCTAACATAACCAGCCTTTAGTTCATCAGTGTACATTATAGAGTCTACATCGTAACAGCCCACCACTTCGCAAAACATAAGTCATTACCATGGAAAAAGAATGCAAAGACTAAAAAGACACCGAGGTTGATCGTAGCCTGAGCAGCTTCACTGGTATCCAGTGTGTTTAGCTGGCTGCCTGGCCTTTGTATCGCTTCTTTGAGCAGAATGGCAACTTCAGGAAGGAGAAGATGCAATCGTAAAAACAAACTGCCACTTTGGTCACGCTAGGGGAAGCTGCTGTGCAGTAAATGATAATTCATGGCTAATGCTTCTTAAATACTCCTAAGAAAACCATTAGACTATGAGACTGTGTATGGCAGTGTCTAGTACATCATGATGGGTTTTCCAGGAGAATTTCCTGGCGTGAATTTGGGATGGTGACGTTACTCAGATGCGTTGAAGTCAATGGTGAACCTAAATGTAATGGTGCTGAGACTGCCATGAGGCACAGCAGTTCTGCATGGTGCATGTGCTATGCTCATTGCAGAGAACACTACCGACTTCCTTTTAGGATTTTAGAAAACCCACATTTTTGAGACTGTTTTTATGTCTGTTTTCTTGTTCTCCTGGCTTCAGTTGCAAGGACAGAAGTTTCTGGGCTCAGAACCTACTAAAATGGTCAAAATGAGTTATTCAAGACCTTAAAAACAGAGGTGGGAGAATGGACGTGTTTTGCTATTTTTTTAAAAAATTGTTAACAGAAGTTTCTGCACTGGAATAAAAATAATTACTGATACCTTCACTTTTTCTCACAGTTGAACTGTTACTTTGCAGCCAAAACTACCTAAGGCTCTTGATGTTTTAGTGTCGCATATACCAATATGGACTTTTTTTTTCTGGATCTCTCCACCCTGTAGAGATTTCCAGGGATTGCACAGCTTAGCTGCAGAATCCTGGACCTAGCAGCAGTCACACAATCTCTTCCCCTTCCCAGAAGAGGGAATACACCTTGGGAATTAATTTGGTTTTTGTGGTAGCCCCACTGGTGGCCCAAGACCGTGTAGTTTCCTGCTGGGCTGCCTCGAGGGAGATGGGGCTCTGCTGGGATGAGGGGGTTTGCAGGTACCCAGCAGCCAGCAGAGAGTTGTAGATGTGGCTCAGAATAACAGGTCCTGACCCTGCCTGCCAGCGTCCCATCCCCAACTGCACCTGCTTCTCCCTTTCCACCTTGTCCACCATCACCACCACTAGCGTATTGTCTCCTACCTGGCTCCTGCCTCGTCCTCTGTCCTCTCCCTCCTCCTCCTGCCCCCTGAGTGTCCTGGTTTTCCCCTGGCTCCTACCCATACATACACACGTCTGCCTGCGTGCACTGAACATAGTAGTAGTAGTAGCTTTTATTACTCTCAGTTCTTTATTAATGCCACATGTGCTGTTGTAAGGTTAAGTTATTAAGTGATATCCAATAATTGTCTCTGCTCTAAAGTGGACGTTTCATTTAACTATACTCATGTGGATCTGTTTCAGTACCATTTATCATGACCACATTTTAAGAAACATTTCAATAGGCCATTTCTCTCTTTCCTTTCTTTAACGTAACTAGACCTAAAAGGTCCCGGTCAAAAATTAAATATAATTACCTTTGGAACAGCGTAAGGGAATGTGGGGTTTGCATGTGCTTCGGAAGTTAAAATACATATTTTACCGGGCTATCATCTCAGCTACAGAGTTAATTTTACTGTATTTGTGCACTTGCTGGAAATGCTTACATGAAGGCATACAATGATCTGTTTAGTTTGCAGGAGAAAATTATGTCATTTGCAAGCAAGCTTTCAGCTGTGATATTTTATAATTGTTTAGATGAAAACCTGATAATCCTCTACTCCTTCACATAAACTGCAATCCATCTTTAAAACTGTGATAATTCATAAAACCTGCAGCTTAATAAACTAACAAACCCCAGGCCTATGTTATTTTAAGGGAAGTCAATCTTTGATCAGTCAAGCTGAAATGGGTCTGATAAGTGGAGGCCTTACTCACAGGGAGCAGCACTCCAGTTTGTTATTGCTATTTGCTCATCATCCTCAAGTGCAAAATAAGCAGAAGTCTTTCCGAGCTTCTTATCTCTTTTCACTTTCTTCTCTAGATCTCTGTCGCTTTAATCCAGCATGTCTGCTGCTGGTTAACAAGGAAATCCTGTGTCAATTATCGCCAACAACTTCCTGCTGTGAAGCTGTGGGGAATCAAAGCTTTTGAGAGCCTTTTTCACACCAGAGAGTAGTGCAGGGCCTAATTAAATGGCCCTCATATCCTGCAGCCTACTGGTGGCCAAATGATAGAGAGCTAATGAATGATAACCTAATTTTTTTTCCAAGAATTGTTTTGATTCTTCCGGTCAGTTGTGCTCATTGAGTCGCGGCTCATTGTTTGTGCTTAGGGCCGAGGAGGGCGTCAAAAGGGAAAACTTGGGAAAGATACCGATCTGCTTGGTTTATTGTGCGCAGACCTTCGATTATATAAATATATATATTGCATATCGGGAAGGATATTTGTTAAAAATTGCTTTGCTGAAATGTGTTGCCCTCTTTCCTCGATATGAATTGCTTTGGTGACTCTTATACACATGTGGGCTGCAAAATTGTCCTATAAATCCCCCTCATAAATGCTATCGCTACAATATTATTTTTACAGAATCACAGAATAAGGTATCTGCCATCGCTCGTGCACAGCTGCCCCAGTTCCCCCTCCTCTTTTTTCTTCTCCTTTTTTTTTTTTTCCTTCTAAAATCATTCTATGAAGAACTTGATCTCCTGCCCGAACAAAACTGCAGCTCTTGTACGGCTGCTGCTTGAGATTAACTAACCTTATGCTGAAGTTACACATAAAAGAAATACAAATCTATGCATCTCCGCTGCTTTTAAGTTTAGACAAGCACCCTGAATCGCCAGCTGCCTCTGCCTGCGCAGTGATGCTGTTCTGCCAGCACTCAGCTGTCACGGTCCTGTGCTGAGCACCGCTTGCATTAGTGCAGTGCCCGAGCGAGGCTACCAGCAACAAAACAAGCTTAGGAATAAATAAAATACCTGAGCAGATAGCAAGATACTTGCATTTACCCCAGTTGTTCATTTCTGAGGGTCCTATCGTAGTGCATGTGCATGAGGTGACAGACTTAAAGGTACCATGGGAGCCCTAACTCTGAATTTCCTGACTTTTATGGTTTTACATTACAACTTTAATGTTCCATTAGCATAGTTTTTTTGTAGTTAATTTCCTTGGGGAGCTTGGGAGAGTTCAGGTCGTTGGTTTTTTTTTTTGTTTTTTTTTTTTTTAAAATAAAAGCAGGGGGTTGGAGAAAGATGGTCAAATCTACCCAGCTGCTTTGAAATGTTTAAAAGGATTTAATAGGATCTTTTTTTTCTAGAGAGGAGCAAATCCAAAATGCCAGCCAGAAGTATGCACACCTGCCTTCAAATACTGAAAAGCTCAGGGTCTGTCCTACCTCTTTCCATACCCAGAGCTCTGGCTGAGGCTGGCTAACGTACCATCCTGTGGTAAGACTTTTTTTTAAGTAAGTGGTTTGGTGGGGTTTTTTTGTTTTGTTTTTTTTTTTCTTTTGTAAGCAGGCATAGGCAACCTGCATATACTTTTGGCAACAAAGCTTATAAGTTTGAAAACCCTCACCTTAACTAAGCTTTCTTCCCTTCAACACATTTAAATTTATTTACAGTACCAAGCCTGTAAAGTGCTTGGTGCTTCTCTCAAGTCCAGGCAGCACTTGCATCTAGGGGCTTGCAATCTGAGATGAAGACAGGAGTTATGGGGAAGAGAAACACCACGACACTTTGATGTGCTTTAGGTTGCATGGCAGAAAGCTGTTGTTCAGCTCAGAAATGAAAATGTTCAGTGAGATATAGAGAGGTGCAGAAGCAAGGCATCAATTTTGGGTAACTTTATTTCACCGTGGTCATCTTAAATGAACCAAGGACCCATCTTGTTCTTTGCATCTCAACTTTTCAGGGTGGAAGGAGGAACTTGGCCACTGTGGTGCAGAGATGTTCAGCCAGTGCCTTGCAGGAGCAAAAGAGGCAGCAGGGCAGGCGAGCAGGGGAGAGAAGATTTTTCAAAGGTGGGTTTCATGCTTTTGCAGTTGGTATTTCTTGGCCACTGCAGCTCATATACTTGGGCTGTGACTGTGCTCTCTTGGGTCAAGTGAGTATAAGCATACCATGTGTTTAAAGGGAGTCCTCTCCTTTGGTCTATGAACATTGTGAGTCAGGCCCTTGATTTTTTTTTCTTTTAATAACAAATTCAGGAATCTTTTTATTTTGTTTTCCTGTGTTTGAGGCTTTTCGTGTCCAAAATTCTAGCTCTGCTGGTTGCAGAGAAAGTTAAACTTCAATAAAACTGGGAAGTCTCCCGTAATCACATGACTCCAGGGGCTGCGGATTGACGAACAACACCTGTGAAACACTGTGATTAAAGCTATCAAGAGCCAAGTAACAGTTTCCTCCCTTAGATAGTGAGTGATAAAGTTGCTCTGAGAGTATGGATGAGGCAATCTTTTCTTTCTCTTTTCTTCCTTTCCCGGCTAACCCTCTGATCCTCCAGCCCTGGCCACCATTCCCAAACAGGACAGCATTGGCTGTGGATTGTATTTTCCCCGGTATAAATGATTCACTTGCATCGCTGCTCTGTCTCCAGCAGCCAGTAGAACTCCTGCCATCAGTTAAAAAATACTCCAGGATTTAAGCAGCAAAAGAGGCAAGTTTTAAGGCCCCGAGTCAGCAAAGCATCTTAGCAGATGTGTGCTAAGCATATAAGTGTCCCCTTCCTGGCCCTCACTTTTATGTTTAAAATTACAAATGGGCTTATAAGTCTTGCTGAGATGGGGAGTTCAGCCAATATCTCACTGCTCAGGTACTACCTCTGTTCTTGACATTTGCTGACACAATGAGCATTCATTACCTCACGGGGTGCAAATTTTATTTGCTGGTTTTGGACCTAATTAAATAGTTTCACAGTGCAGTTAAGGATATTGCCCATATCATACACCGACATGTAACATCTCACTATACAGGTGATGCAATTAATTCTTACACGTACTCTTATATTTTTACATGGATATATTTTTTCCCTTCAAATAGGATTAAAAAACCCAGAACCACTAATTGCAGTTTGCATCAGCTCTGAAAGCAGTGTTTTTGTGGATTTTTACCCCCCCAGAAACACAGTCTTAAAATATATATTTCCCTTAGCTATTAATAGCGCTAATGGATATTTGCTAACAGATGACATATAGCGATGAGGCTAAAAGGAAATAGATTTTAAACAGTCGTTCTTCGTTTCCTCCCAAAGTGCCAAAAACGTTTTAGGGTTTACAAACCATGGACCATATTTTACTTCCAGCTCCAACAGTGTAAATTTAATATTCTGCATAAACCAGAATTTGATCCATACTTTTTAAACTTCCAAATATATTTCTTAATAACAAAATAAATAAATACACTTTCAAATCCCATGGGGAGCTTTACCTGACAATGTAATGGGCTAAACAGCTTCAAGGATTTGATAATAATTCACTACAAGAACATTTCAACTAGTTGTATTTGTTTTTTCTTCCCAGGCCTAACCTATTTCTTTTATTAAAAATGATAAAGATTTGATCCTGCTTCCATTTTAAGCATCGCTCCACCAGGTCTGATACAAATTTATTAATTTTTTTTTTACCTTGGTCTGCTTCTCAGATGGAAACAGAGAGTATTTGCTTCTATTCACACCATACACCAAACTATGAATATTATTTCAGTTATGATTTCCTATGTGTCTGTACTAAGGAAAGAGTGGAAATAAAGGACAAAACCAATAAAGATTCAAAACCAAAAGCATATGTATGGAGAGTAATACACAAAACAAAACAGGGGCTGTTAAACAGATGACTCCACTGAAATGTAAAATATTCCACAAGTTTTGGCAACTTTGAAACGCTACGCTTTCTACATTTCATCTATTAATCATTCGAAGGGACCTTTTCGGTTAGCCAAAAGACAAAGTATTCCCTAACTGCGTTACTGATTGTGTGCATGTAACTCCAGCCATAACTACGTCGACAAATATGATGGAAAAACAAGGAAGTGGCAATAAATTAAAAATGATCAGCAACCAATAAGCATCAGAAAAAAATGACAGATTCTTAGACAAATGGCAATAAACTAGACTATAAAAATCGGGAAACAGGCTGTCTGAGTGTCTAGAGCATGTTAGGAATAAAAAAAGGGACAATTTTGATGGAAAGTTTTCAGACAAAAATTAATTGGTTCNAAAAGGGAAATTAAAAAAAAAAAAAAAAAAAGTCCACAATAGGCAAATCCCTGTAGATCACAAGCAGACAAAACTTCCAACACCAAATAAAACACTGTTCCCACTTAGGCTCCACATTATCACCTTCCTTTGGGAGGGTTCAATAATTGACAGAACCAGTTTTTCCAATTAAAAAAAAAAAATAAGAAAAAGAATCTGCATATTAAATAACACAGTTGTAGAATAAACATAAAAGTCAGTAAAAGAACAGTAAAAATACCTTTGCTCATAGCAATATGCTATTCATTTAGTTGCCTGGAGAGTATCACTCGTGAGTCCTTTAAGTACTGTCACAACAAATCATTGGGAACTGATGAATACACAATCCAGGATCCCAAACAACAAACTATTACAAACTATCTATGTGTGAAAAGACTGCTGGAAATTCCTCTAAGCCTCTGTAAATAGCTTTGAGTGAGGCTGGTTGAGGGCCAGACGCCCACCAGAGGCAAATCCTTCCTGATTTTAACTTCACTATAGCTGTGCATTTTATACCCAGTAAAGGTTCTTCCCTTCTGAAAATGTGAGACCTTAGTTCTTCTCTCTCTGGTCAGGAGACTAGGACAATAATGCCTCTTGATCCAGCCAGCATGTATGCAAAAGTAATAATACCGTAAATATGATGTGAAGTTTTAAGAACTGGAGAAAATTTAGTAGTTGTTCCTAGATAGCTCTTATGGAAGCAGAGCATCAAAATGAAAAGGTAATCTAAATTGGCCTGGGCAATATGATCTCACCACAAAGTTTACATTTAAACTTTATGTTCGTCTATAGAGACTTGTATTTTATGCGGAGTATCTCCAAGAGCACCACAATAGCAGCAGAAGAGCCAGTGCAGTTATATGTGTATTACAAACACATGGCACATGCCTGGCTTTCTGCAGCTGGAGGTACATCCTGAGGTGTATGGAGGGGGGGAGAAAGGTATTTGAAATCTTAAAAGGGTACATTTTCACATTTATTTAGGTTTTTCAGAATGTGCTCCATTTTTCCTGTGCCACGCCAAACTACCTCATGTGTAAACTGGCCATTTAAAGTTATTTAATCATTAATTAAACTATTGAGTGGAAGGGATATTCAGATTAAGAACAAACAAACAAAACTGATCTTTAACTATTCAGTTATCTTAACCATTTTTGGAATGCTGCTGCTTAGTGAATTGAGATGCCAGGACCATGGCAGTCAAAATAAATTTGCTGAAGTTGCTAGAGAGGAATGGGGGGAAGGATGGCTGAGTGCCAGGGATGTGTCTGACCCTGTGAAAAGGAGATGCATGCTTCTGATCATTAAAAATACTTTAGGAAAACAGATAGGCACAGGTGAGGGCTTGCTTTCAAGGTGAAGGCATGTGGCTGAATAGTGATAACCTTATTCTCACAACGGGGCTCAATGAACTTTACTGAGCAGAACTACTCGTTTGAGTAATTTAAGCAAAACATGGCCCTTTAAAAATACTTTCCATCCATAGAAATGAAATTGTTATATTTGGAGATTTTAGGGCAGGGTGACTCAACACAATGTGCTAAAAAATTTGAGGGCAGCAGGTTTTTTCCTCTCATTTGCAAGATATTTCCTTATTAGAATTTGGATTGTCACCCCACCCAACGGATCAGAATAGACCACAGCTTTCCATAAGAGCCTGACTTTCTTTATATGGTGGAAACTGTAGGAGTACAATGAAATCCCTCTCTTTTTCTTTTCTTCTTTTTAACTAAAATCCAGAAATATAAACATGCAGGTATTTTTTGGGAAATCTCAGGATTCCGAAAATATGCAGAGCATTCGAACTTACAGCAAAGCAGAGTATCTCAGACTGAGGGTCTTCATGATTTCCTCCCCTCTCCCCTTCTCTTGCCTTTTTTTTCCTTCTCGTCTGAAACAAACTGATTATCAAAGCTCGGTCAGTGAGCCTAATGCTTTACAGTGTGTGAGACACACTAAACTTAATAGACACTCTGCTTAGTTAACTGTGAACATCACATCTTTCTTTCCAGGAATAACGGTTCCAAATGTCAATAGCTGTTTTAGGCATGTTTGATAGGTAAAGTAATGTCTGAGATGGTGCTTCTCAGACCCTAGCTAAAAATGAGGATTACTAACAATTTTTATGCATTTTGTTATAAACTGAGACCAACTGTGAAGTGACACTGACATGTACCAGCAAAGAAACGACAAAAATCAAATACTTCTCTATGCCAATTGTGCACAAAGAGTTGGATCTAGGCATTATTAGAGCAGAGCCTTTCATGTTGCTATAGCCATGGTTGTGTTTGCATTTCCATAATAAAACCTATTTTCAGGGGGTTTATAACTCGGCTGTAAGAAATTTACTCTGTGCTCCAACTTGGCATAACAAGGTATCAGCCGGAAAGCTGCAGCCCTCGAGCTTTAACATTCCATCTCTGCTGCAGGAAGAAAGGGTTTGTTTGCTTCCTTGTAGCTGTTTGCTGAAATTTGTTCTGCAAAGCCAACACGGGCATGCATAGGGGATCTGACGATCCCAGATACGGTGGACCAAGGTCTAGTTCCAAATCTCTATCCGTCTGCAGAAGTCCTGGTGAAGAGTAAGTAGGGGAACTGCACATGGAGTTGGGTACTGGGAGATGTATGTGTGAGGTATTTTTCTAAGAACCAACCCCAAACTCACTTTTTGGCGTTCATTCCTTCACAGGCTAGGTGGGAAATCGCTTGTAGCAACACAAAAATGCATATTTTGCAGGACTGTGTGTTTTAGAAAAATGTGGGAGAAATCAAGCAGGAAAAACTGAAGAAAGAAATTAGTTTCCCAGAGAGCTGACAGTGGGGGGAGCAGCCTGGTTTCTCACAAAACGGAGTTTCAGACCGTAGGTCCGGTTCTGCCGCAATGTGCTCTCCAAGCACGGGGACCACAGGGAAATACAGGTGCTGTGCAAGTGCGTGGTGGGAGAGGGAGAAGGGATTTTTTTTAGCTTCTTTTCAGACAGCTGGAGCGTGAGAAGTTGGAAAATGGATGCATTAAACTGGAGCCTGTGCTTAGCACAAGCCACCGCAGAGGTTGGTACAGCAGGTAATGGGCTCCAAGGGACCTCCAGCTTAGCAGCTGCGCTGTGTTTCCCACTGGAGCTCTTCCAAGACGCATGGCTTTTTTCTTGGGGGACTGTAGGTAAGACTAGGAGCCAGGAAGTAATAAAATCTCATTATTACTATTTATTGTTAGTAAACATTTATGCAATGGTAATGTCTGGAGGTGCCAGCCAGGTCCTGGCTGTTTCTCCGTCGCTTTATCTCAGCTGAGCCCCTCAGTGACTGAACATCAGGAACATGCAACTTTTGGATGTCTGGACTTGCCTACGACTTCACGTGGCCTGGTCCTTTGTCAGGACTGGTTGCTAGAGCTCAGCATCTGGAGGATGGGGTCTCGTACTCAGCCTTGCTGGAGGACCTGGCACACAGAAGTCTTTGGTGTATAACTACGTTCCCCCATACCTGTAACATGAATGGACTTCTCCCAATCACTGATTTAAGGAGTGAGTGGGGGAGGGGGTGGGAGAACAGACAAATCTTTACAAGCTGCAAAGTTACTATATCTACAAGGCACAGACAGAGCCAGAACCATGGGGAACACAGGATGGAAACAATCTGCAGAGCAGATTTGCCTGGAGCTACGCTGCCTTTGAAAGGAGTGATACTGCTGGCGGTGCGGGAAGGGGGACGGGCAGAGACGCAGGGCTACACCTGTGCGGCAGGTACCACCACCGCTTCCCGCACCGCCGCTCACTGGCCTCCACTCTTACCAGGGTGAGATTCATACCAGGGAGGACTGTGGTTAAGGTATTCCTGGTCTTCCCTAGACCTGACAGTCCCAAAGGAGCTTTTGGAGGAATACAGGGATTTGTTTGTGCCACCAAGGTTGGGTAACTTCATCCCTTCCCCTGTCAGCAATAGCTGGTTCCTCTATTCCTTCCAATTCCTCAACACATCTGCGTGGGGAAGAGGGTCAAGGGGTGGTGGGGGGTTTGAGGTGCGGAAAATGTTCCTCCCAGGCAGGAGGAGAAAGATGTCCTGCTACCCCTGGGCTGTCCACCCAGGCCCTGGGATGCTGGAGGATGCACAGGGACACGGGCAGGTGCAGGGACCAGAAGGACCATGAGAAATTGGTGATCAGGGGACGGCAGCTGTAAAGGCGATGTTGTCCCTCCCTCTCCCTGCAATTTTTCATGCCAGTTTAAATACACTTTAAAACACCATCACTGCGTTCATCACGTTATTCGGGGCTGTGTTGTGCTCCTCTCCTCAGTGCAGGGAGCTGAATCTCTTGCACTGGGGCAAAGCAATGCTGCCCTTGCAGGGAAAGGACTAATTCCAGACCAAATATCCTGAAATACTGTCAAATACTGTTCAAAACAATTGTAATTGTCTTTAAATGTCTATTCCTTAGTTTATCTTTATTTTTAAGCTACAGACTCATTTGGTGTTTGTATATTTTGCAAATGTAATTTGAAAATCTCCCACATAAGATAAATTTCCCTAACAAGATGTGATAGGGAATTCATGTCAGGCATAACAGGCTATCAAAGGAAATGCTGCATTTGGATCTTTTGTGCTATATGTAAGAAATGTACAAAGTAATTATAAATCCTACTGTATCAACATTGTCCATTTATGAGACGAATGCTGCTAAAAAAAGACTTCTGATATTCTGATTGTATTAAGAATAGCTTAAACCCTGCTGGGCCAAATTCACCCCTGGAATAAAAAAAAGGTGCGTACATTTATTCTCTGTATATAAGTATTTTCTATTTTGTAAATAATGCTCAGATGAATTTATAGCCAGTGACTATTCCCTAAGGTAGCTTAAAGAAATTAACCAAACATTTAATTTGGTTCCAACTCATATTTTAGCTGTTACTTTGGCTTACAGTTTTTCAGCTTTTAACTAAAATTTAGAATTTATGTCAAGATGAGATTTAATGTAAATCCATTTTAAGAGTAAAAAATTAACAGACTTTTTCCTCAGGGAGCAAAGTAATCATGGCAGATGCATTTATTGAAATGACCTTGAAACATGTCTACCCTACTTTTATGACTCTCTTACAGATTTTTTTGTTGTTTTTTAATTGGTGCATATCACTTGTGATCTTCAGTGAAGATTTCTTAAGGTATTAATGATGCTTCCCTAGGAATTCTGAAAGGGACCTTTGACTCCTCTTGGGCTTTATTTACACTCAGAAATACATCATAATAGAAAATGAATTAACTGGCAGGCGTTACCTCACAGTACACTAAACATGGCTTTACTCTTAATGAGTGAGGTTTGTTAGCAGTGCTATGAGATGCAAAATTATCTTTAAACATGCCAAGTCCATGACTACATTAAGGGCTGAACCATGTGCAGCATTACATGCATTAAAACATTACTTTCAGACAGGAGATGTTCTCTGGTAGACTTGTCCCTCTTCTCTACTAGAATGGGCTAAATTCTGCTTGAATAACCAGGAAAAAACAAAAAATTATCTCCTTTTCATCTTCCTATTCCCACGGCCAATCTTCTGCTTCTATTATTTCACCAACTCTGAGCTCCTTTTATATGCTGGCGGGTGTAATGGAAGAGCTATCATGATGGGCAGAGTTTTCTTCCACGTTTTCCTTTCCCCACCAAACAAACAGCATGGATGAGGCTGGGCTCCACCTTCCGCCTTTGCTCATACATGGATCGCTCTCTCCTCAGAAGATAGGTTTCGCAGTACGCGTAACCTTTGCCAAACTGTCATAGCAACAACCGTAAAATGGCTACATCTGTGTTTAAATGGACTTGCTAGCAATTGTGGGACATTTTTTTTTTCTTCCCTATGTGAAAATGTACTTCCCAGGAATAAGAAATGAAAACCTGCAAGGAAAAGCAATGTGAGTTAACACTTACCAGCTGGAAAAGGGAGAGAGCGAGAGCAAATAGCAGCAAGTTCATTTGAAAGCTGTAGCAGCTTGTTTCTGTGAAATTTAAAGGATCAGTCCCAAAAAGGCATGCCGGGGGAAAAAAATTCTGTTAGAGGACAACTTTTTCCAGAGAGAGTTAATAGAGACCAGACAAAGAGGAAGGCACTCCCTGACCTCAGACACTTTGCTGCAGAATGAAAAGGCAGTACCAGCTGTATGAAGGAAGATAGTATCTGACCAAGTTGAAATAGTCCAAGTTGAAAAAAAAAAAAATGTTATTTTTGCAACAGCTCAAGAACAATTCAAGAACTCAGCCTAGTTCATAACAGTCTTAAATTATAAATGAAATGCATGAAACACTAACATGGAAAATGATGTTACTTATGTTTAGTGGTAATGTATACTTTAATATGGTATAATAGCATGTATGTCATGAAAGGGGTTACGGCCACATCCCACCTCACACACCCAGTCTGCAGTCACAGGGAGCGTTTGATCATCCCAGCACGTGTCCTCCTCCTGCATCCCTAACGCCCATTGGGGAGAGCACGTTCACCCCAAGGGGCCGTGCGAATGCCGGAGGGGGCTCCCTTCAGCAGCTCTTGGAGTTGAAGCAGTTACAGCTGGTGCCAGTTACAGCTGGTACTAATTAATACACCTAAAAGATGCCCAAAAGGATAACAGAGTCCTCCTCAACAGATGCACTGTGAGAGGAGATTACTCTGCCAGAAATAGTTTTAATCCATCATCAATAATATGTTGATTTATTCAGTTTTCCATTTGATCCTAAAGCTCCATGCATGTGTGCATTTCTGAAAAATTGTGACAGGCAACAGTAACAATAAAAAATACACCCAAGTTCCAAAATTAGAATAAAAATAACCTCAGAGATTGAGAGTCCCGTATGCCCTCCCTGGGAAGGCACATCCATAGCCCGTTGGAGGTGTAGCTCCTTCTTCCATGCAGAGCCCACCTTGGCCCTGTTGGGAAAGGGCACCCCAAAGGCGATGGGTGCGATAACGGGAGCTCCCCCAGCCCCAAATCCTGTCTTCCCATGGGGTGCCCGTTGCAGACAGCGGGCTGCACCTCCAGGCAGCACGTCCCAAGCCAGCCCTGGCTCCGCGAGAGTCCCTTCCCTGACTGTTGTGCAGGGCAGCCTTAAATCCACAGGCAATTCACAGTCCCCAAAATATCCCTGAAACATCAGTGGTACCCCTGTAGCTGGTGCGAGCTGGGCATCAACCCCAGCGAGCGTCAGCGCAGTTCAGCAACGTTTGTCCAACAGTAAGAGTCATATCAGACATAACTCTTTGTTCATGTCGTTATTCTGAAGGTCAAGGATGCAAAGTTTGGATATGTTTTCATGTCAGCTCTAAAATATAAGGAAATGTCAATCTTCTTCGTTAACTTGTCATGAGCACGCAGAGAACACAGAGGATACAGGTGAAGACAGAGGTACCATTCCAAGAATTCTCCTAATTTGGAAGAAAAACCCGTCAGGTCACAGTTTTTTTGCTACTAATGTTTTGAAAGCTTCTGTGTAAATAGATCATCAGGCATCATTAAAAATTTGGAATTCAAACTAGTCTCTGTTGAAAGACACATTGATTTGCAGCACAGGAATGTATTTCTTTTGTATGCATAATTTGGCAAGTTTGGGAAAATGTTTCTTTGCTGAGGGTCAGATAAGCCCTTCAGACACTTTTGGAAGGTCGCAGGTTATCATGAATCTTCCCATTATCCAGCAAAAAGGCAGAAAACCACCTTCATCTTATATGGTTGAATTACACATCCTGAGTTTCTTCCCTCCGTTTACCCAAATATTAATATAAGTATTTGACAGAATGTAGTAAATTTTCTTTTCCTGAGCTGGGCCAAAAGCAGTTTAACAGACTGAATCCTATTCCTATCACTTTGCTGCCTGCTATGGCAAAGATTGAAAAGACCCATGTGAAATCATTACAGCTGGTGTCCACTGAGCTTCTGTGCTTAAACCTGTGAGGAGGGCATCTAAGCAGGGTTTTGAAATAGCAGAGACCGGCAAGGAAGAGTGAAAGGAGGGTTCAAGCACTGGGTTCTGCTAGATGAGAGTGAAAGAAATAAATGGCCAACGGAGTCGTCATTCGAAACTTTAGGCACATTTACTCACACAACCGTTGCATTCATTCTCTGTTATTTTCTTTTTATTGTAGACCAGTGAGTTTTGTGCAAATGTTTAAGAAAGATTCCAGCAGAACTGGAGCTCATGATACATGTGCTGAAAGCTGGCGTGGTGGTAAAAACATTGCTCGTGCCAGGAGGGAGCAGCACGAGAGCCTGTGTCCCACCAAAAGTGTTCTCTGAATTTTGAATTTTTGAAACAAACTCCTGCACATGATTCCCAGACCAGCCAGCAGCAGCAGAATGAGAAATCTCCTAAAGGCTGGCCGTTTGCCCCATGCCCTCTCTCCCATCTATATTCCTTCTTGATTAACAAGGGCTGTACCTCTTCAGCATTGCTTAGATTCATCTCCCTTTAGAAAACAGTATCCTGACCTAGCAGTAAAATCGTCCCAGGATCTTTCACAGTCAATAGAGATAGACAGCTGAATCACTCTCTGGTGGGGTGAAGATCAAAATCACCTTCTGTATGTGCCTGTAGCTGACTGTAGGGAGACATCAGTGCAATTAAACATCTACCCCAGAAATTTCAACTATGAGACTGAACATAGCGGGGATAAGTCAGCATTGGCTGTGTCTGAAGTCCCCTTCGTTCCTTTCTGGTTCGGCTGCGGGCTTGGGGGACTGCATACACACGTACAGGACGTACAATAATATGTTTGCTTTCACGTGTCCTCTGAGTGGTGGAAGCCCATACTCTGTGATTTACACTTCTACTGACAGGACAATGGCTCCGTCGTGGAGCTGTTGCTCAGGAGTGGTTCTTGCAAAGCTTCAGAGAGGGTTTTGTGTTCACTGAAGGACAGCTTTTGATGAACTTACCCATGAGTGTGCTCTGCTCTGTTCTCCCTTCAACGTGCAGAGGAGACCACGGACAAACCCATCATGAGGGGATGGCTGCAACAGAGAGATGATGGTACCAAAGGCAATGTTCTGTATGATTATTCTCCACAAAAGTCCTTTACAGAGGTCAGTTAGGGTATGTCTGAGAAATGGACTATAAAAGCCTCTGGTTATTTACAGACTGATTCTCCCTCATCCTGGATCTCGGTCTGAATTTTGTTCACAGTAAATTCCCTTCAAGCTGCTTTATTTGACAACAGATGTACATTTATATAAATAAAAACCTTACAACTTTAAATAACCAAACCACTGATTTTGAATATACTTTTTGTAGCACACATAAACACTCCCACATGAGTGAAATAGCCAGAGCAAAGAATTAATCTTAGAACTAGTTAAGTTAACCATGGCCTTATTTGCCTTATTTAACTTATTCACCCTCCTTGTGCTATTCATTAAACATACACAATGGAAGATTGAAATGAGAAGTGAAGGAACAAATCTATCCTAATGGCTTTTTTTTTTTAAATGTGCTCATTTAAATGGCTAATCCTTCTCCATGGTAGTTGGGCTTTTGGGGAGGACATTTTAACATGGCCGAGCTATTCCTTTTCGTACTTGGCCTTTTTTGGCATTGGATTTGTTTTCATTGTTTGAACAGATGGGAAAAGAAGATGCTTAGAAGAGTTCTGAGAATACAGTCATGGTAAAAGTCAAAAGAGAGATGAAACAAAGCCTTACGTGTTAGTGGAGAGCAGCACCAACCTCCTGGCATTTTGAACTGTAATAACCAGCTGTCTGTCCAAGTTTCTTCTGTTTCACAAATACTTTGTTAATATTAACAAAGATGAAGTGAAGTCCCCCCCCAAAAGCCCAAACAAAACCAATAAACAAATCAACATCCCTCCCTTGGCCATCGACTGACACTTGTTATGGAGTTCATGTTATCAATGAGTTTGTGGGATAGGAATAAACACAACTCCAAATATTAACGCCCTGATGCCAAGGTTCATGGCAAACATGCAGCACAGTATTTAGCGCTGAGAAAGACAAGCAAAAATAGGAGGTTGTTCCTAAATGCACAGCCAACCAACTGGGTGACGGGGGTAACCAAGTCTGCTATTTATCAGAAATAACCCTGGCAGCAAGGCAACAACATGCAGGTGAATGTGAGGGAGTGTCAATATGGCCCCGAACACGGTAGCTGAAATTCTGAGTGCAGATGGCATCAGAAAACGGGTGTTCAAGATCAGCTGCTGAAAATGTAGGGGAAACTGGGCACCAAAATCCAGGGCCCTAGGGTATTTGGAAAATGGGGTTGAGATTTCCCACCAGGCCTTGGCCAGAGGATCTCGGTGCTGGCATTCTCCTTAGACCTACCTGCACATGTCTCCATTTCTCTCCTTGATGTCAACAGGAGTTCCCTGCATGTGGGGAAGAGCTGAATATTACTGTCAAGATCTGCCGTGCAGATCTGAGAGAAGAATTTTTGTCCTTAAGTGTTGAAAATGTAATGATCTATTTGATAGTGAGAAAAAAAGACAGAAACAGTATGAAGATTTTTAAAAGAAAACACACACGCACACACAATCCAAGCAGCCTTTGAAGTCAATGGCTTTGAAATAAAAAGCAGCCACTTTTCCAGCCACGTGAAACATATTTTGTTAACGTCCTAGGTGTTGTATTTGAAACTGAGTTGGCCAAATTTTGCCATCAGAGGCTCGAATATAACTGGAAGCAGAGATCATATCTGTGAGTCTCAGGATATTATCAGTTGTTTTAAATGAAACTAATGTACGAGAGTGTGCCAGGAGATCTCACGAGGCCATTTCCAAAGGAAGGTATTTTTGGGAGTCACTGGAGAGTGACTTTATTTTTTCTGTTCTGCTAACAGAGCGGTCACTGAACCCCTTGCTTTATAGGACATATTTGATCCTTTAATGAATTAATGTTGGGATTTCCAAAGGGATTTAAGACTGATGAGGGACCAAGCACAACTGTCCTTTGACGGGAGCCTAACTGATTTAGTCTCTTTTAAAAGCCTCAGCTTGCATACAGTTTGTTGCTGGTTATTTTGAGTACTGAAGGTAAGGGGCACTAATGATGATGGCCTGAAAAGAAAAAAATTACATCCCAGGAAAAAGGCAAGCCTCTAGCAGATTTACTAATCCCAAAATGGTATGGAGACCACCTCATTCTAACTAATGTATTGAAATGTGGAGATTAGTCTCCCTATGCGGTAGATAAATTGCATTAACGTGATTAAAAAACCCAACTAAACTGAGGCTCCTTTTATAGTTAATAGAGGGTCAGACTTCATTAGTTCTCCAGTGAAAGCAGACCTGTTCATTTAGGGCGCGGAAGCTTGCCACCCTCTGAAATGGCAGATATCTCTGTACACAAATTGAATCTCACATTTTTGCCTCATCCTTATGGGTGGGATTTTTTATTTTTTTTTTTTTTCAAAATGGAAGGTTTTGGAAGAGTGCTGCGGAAATGAAGGATACTTGCTAAAAATATGTCTGCTTTGATGCTTTTGCTACTTATATCCCTTGTGAGAGAAGTCTGGCTCACAACAAGCAAGGTAAATATAAATATCCCACAAAGACCTTAGGAGCTTATCATATGGACAATTTGTTAGGAAAAAAGGTACCTCCATAGCACATGTGTATCTTCTATTCACACAAATGGAGAATCTCTGGGTGGATACAGGGAGAGAATTAATTCCTTTCTTAGTGAATATGTCTTCAATGGAACTATAAGAAAAACTGCTGCTGGCAAGTAACACCTTTGCTAGTTGCTACCAAGCCTCTTAGGAATTGTTTGCAGGATGGACTCCATACTTCACAGCATTTGAAATCAAGTACATACTAATTCTCTTCTTTTCCCCGCCAAAATTCACATACCTTTAAATTCATACAAGAAAAATAGAGCCTATCTGTTCTTGTAACATTTCGTTTACACTGAAAATGATGAATGTTGTTCCGTGGAGAGGACTTGCTAGAACACTAATTCTTTCTTCTTTTTTTTTTGAACCAAAGCAAGATTTATGAGTGAACAGATTCACTTCCAAGATGAAACAGAAAAACATCTGCAAGATGAGAATTTACTTGCATTATTAGTGCTATTCTTTCTGCACTGATGAGTAGTACAGATAATGCCATTCATTATAGACATCCATAACTTTGCTAGCAAACATTTTAACTCCTTAAAGACGCCAGCACAGATCCTGCATCACAGCAACGACTTTCAGTCAAAATAGAATGGAAACTAGAAAATATACTTCGCGACAGCACTTGGCATAGTTCATAGAGCGTTGCTGTCAGGGATCTGTTCTGATCTCATTTACACCACTTAGATCTGGGCGTAATTAAAGGCTTCTTTATGGAAGTAGGCAAGATTTAAACTGGTCAAAGGGAAATAGAATCACTTGAAATGAGCGGGTTATCACAGTGGGTCTGGTCATATCAGAAAAAAACCCACTTCTTAGTAGTGCATGTTTTTCAGCACTGTGCACCCAATGATTCAGTAACATTTGCTAATGTTTTTTTTCAGAGCGACTTTCCTATCATAAAATGCTGGGTTTTTTTCAAGGATGTCTTGATTTTGATAAAAACATGTTCATGTTCAAGAGGAATATTTCACTAGCCATTCTGTTTTTTTTTTAATTCAATTAAATTTCTTCAGAGAAATTTTAAAATATGTCTGCTTTTATTGTAACATTCTGACATAATCAAAAGGGAATGTTTTAAAATGGTGATTTCATTGTCTTAAAAATAAAACATTTTTAAAAACAAAATTCCTGAATATGTCTCAATTTTTACTTTTGTCCCTGTTCAAACTGAAAACATTTCCATACATCATACACCTGTAGGACCAGGGCGACTGGGTCTATACAACAAGTAAAGTCCAACCTAAGAATCTCAGCTAAAACCTTGGTTGCTTTGAAAACAGGATCTCCTTTCGGTTTTTGAAAGTCAAAGACATCAGTTGTATCTTTTTGTCATACACGTAACTCAATGCCCAGTGTTTATCGACAGCTGACGATATTTTATGTTGATTTTAGACTGATTTACGAACACGCACCTGACTATTCACGTGCGGTGGGGTCCCTGTCTCGCTGGAAGGCTACATTTTCAGGAAGAGAATAAACCACAGTTAAAGCTATCAAGCATGTAGAAACCATTTATAGGTGAGAAACACGTTATACATGTCGAGAAATACCTTATACGTATCAATAAACACCTTCTACTTGGAAAAAACACTCCACAATACAATACTTAAGAGATAAATGAATTTAAGATGGAGTGAACTTTCTAATCCCAAGAGATCAGTATGAAGACACTGGCGTGGCCTGGAGCCAGGTTGCTGCTGCAGCTCCTTCTGTTGACACATGGCAAGGTACCATGTGGTGTGGCAGAAGAAGAGCGCAGTGAGCCTCCTGGTCGATGAAAATAGAGAAAATTGACTTCCAAAGGTAGGTCTATGATCACACGAGAGGGGGACTTTCAAGAAGGCTGCAACAACAAACCCGAGGAATATGGTTTCAGACCAGTGCCATGCATCGTTACTTAATTCTCAGCTCTGTTTTCTTCACAGATGTCCTGATGAGGTCAGGGTAATATGTGAGAAGTATGAGTTGTCCCCTCACCACATCTAAGAATTTTTATTAACATGTTATGTGAGTACTTGGGGATTTTGTAAACAAAATATCAGATCATTTTTGTAGAGATGGATATTAAAATTGCAATTTTAAGAGGCATAAGAAAGAATATTATTATTGGAAGCATTATACAGCCTCAAAATTGAGCTGACTTGTGACCTAAAAGAGCAAATGTCACCAAGTGCTGTCTGTAAACGCAACCCTACGTGGCACTGCTGTAATAATATGTCATCAGAAATAAATATTTTGCCATTCCTAATAGCAAGAGGCCATTTTTGTGCTCTGTAATTATTAGTGGTCAAGTCGGAATGAAATGTCTTGGGGCTCTTTCAAACCTGCTGTGTATTCCCAAGCTGTGTTCACTGGAGAGGACCTCTCTTCTCCACCCGCCCGCGCGGCACCGAGGACAGCAGAGCTGTGAAGTCAAATTAAGGTGATGAGGCCAACGAGACCCTCTGCATGGCTTTGCTCTTCTATAACATGTCTCGAGATTTTCAAAGACGTTAAGTGGACTTATGGGCCCAACTCCCACCGAAATTTGGGTGTCTGCCTCTCCGTGGCTTGTCTGAAAATCCCAGGCTAATACGTTAAGAAATATTCTGACTTCAAAAGAGAAGGATATGCGACCATAACCACTCAGGGGTTCTGATGCTGATAATACAGTACTTAGAGGGGACTGCTCATGCCATCCAGTATGATAATACCAGAATTCACAAGAAAGATCTGTGAGCCTCTAGCACTTACCAGCTGTAATACTGAACAGATTACACAGAAAAATCAGGTAAAAAAAAGTAATATGTTTTCACCTCACAGCAAGAAACGCTGAAGTTCAGGAAGAGGAAATGTGTATTAAGAGAGCAGGTTAGAAATCTACATTATCCCAGACTTTCATGAAATCAAAATGATAGGCACGATGCTAAGTTATTATAATGTATTTATTACCAGAATTGCTTTCATATTTAACTGATTTGGCCCATCTTGAGACCCGTTTTAAAATGCACCACCTTGTCCACCTTTCCATTTTCATATGAAAAACAGGAAAGCAAAAACTAATTTACTCAGGGAGACACATCGACTGTTTGCCCGTTTATCTCTTACAGACCACCCCTCAGTCCAATGTTGACAGTACATGATATTCCATTAATCTGCCTAATGAAAATTTAACCAGTGTTATAAACAAATAATTGGCTATTATCCTCTCAAAGATCCCGAATAAATTACTTCTGCTTATTTTTTTCCCCTCTTCTCTCTCTCTGCCTCTTCCCCCCCCGCCCCCTGTGCAAAAGCCGTCTTTTTCTGACTGATGTCGCAGGAGAAGAAAAAAAATATCTATAGCTGCCACTCTGCTCCTGCAGGCAGTGAAACCTGGGCTAGACTTAAGAGGATGCTTAAGGAGCGGCCCCGCACTTGCTCAGCTTCAGCTTTGGTTATTTGAAGAGGAGCTGGGCTGCGCGTCGCAGGCTGCGTCCCTGCTCCCACCCCATCCCCTGCCCGCTCTCTGTGATTCCTCCGGCACCTGATCCGCCTCCAATTACATTCCCATCTCCTCCAGCTCTCTGAAGTTGCACAAGAGTCACGGCTGCCTTTCCCTTATCACTTGCGCTGGCCTCCCTTTTTTCCTCATGCGTGTGCGTGTGTACGGGCAGGGTAGGGTTTTTTCCCTTTAACATATAAATGGCGCAAACCCTCTCTTCATTCAGAGAAATTAAAGTTGAGAGGGACTCTAACATAATGAACCAGCCAGGGAGTTATTCACTAATGGCTGCTGAGGTCGCCGGGCTCGCTGGTGCTGCCTCCCAGCCCTAGCCCCAGCAAAGCCTCTGCAGGACATCTCCTTCTTCCAGGTGGGATGGGATCCCTGTGCCAGGAGCGGCACAGCTCGGTTCATGCAGCGCACAAGGGTGCCGGATCCGGCGTTCACCCTCTGACTTGCTGGGCAGCGCGAAGGACCTGTACGAGCCATAGGGGATAGACGGACCCGTGCTGCCCTCCTGCCTCACCAAGCCTGTCCCCATGCCTTTACCCATGACGTGACGAAAATGCTATTTAAGAGGAGCCAAATATCTGACTTGGCTTTTTTTTTAAAGTCAGGAAGACATGAATTATATACATTTTTCACAATAAGATGTAAAAAAGCGTTCGTAATTTGCACAGTGTTTCTTCACAAACAAGAAAATAGCCATTCCTAGCTGACACACGATTTGTGAGAGCTAAAATGGAGAAGAGTGAGCAGCGCGTTTTTCGGACAGATCCTGATCTCTTTAGGACATTGTTCATTGCTAAATTCACCTCAATATTCATAGACACTTTAATATAGTGCTGAACAAATAATTAATTTTATTTTCCACCTGATAGATGTACAGGGGAAAAAAAGGTCTAAATAAAAACTTTCACAATATTTGGCAAACCTAAATAATTAATTTCAGTTCTGGGCTTTTTTTTAAAAATAGAAGCATGACGCTAGTTTCCTAAAAGAACTAAAGTACCTTTCACAAATCCAGCAAGAAGAGGAGGAGCAATTATCTCTTGTCCTGAAGCAGCTCCTGATGCCCTCTGTCCATGTCCCCCCCGGTATAGGAAGTCAGAAAGTTGCTGAGAAGTTCAGCAGAGCCCAATTTATGGAGCACCTCAGCTTCTCTGCAGTAGTTATTGCCACCACGGCAAGAAGAGCAGCAGCTATCCTGCACATCAAGAAGCTGTTCTTTATTGACCTACTTTGGTTTACAGGCCCAGAATATTAAATTTTGGGTTTATTTTAATATATATCCAGGCCATAAATGATGAAGGTCCATGCATGTTCCAATGTTCCTGCCGTTGGAAGCAGCAGCCCACAGCAAGGCTTTGCGGGGAGAAGAGGCATTAACCTTTCCAGCCGTGCCAGCCTGGTTCCTGCTCCAGAGGAAGCAAATAGCAGATGAAGAAACCAAACTTTCAACTTTATTTGCCTGTTGTAAAAATAAATACACCTGAGGATCAGAGCTGGCGTGGATGTAGGAACAATTTCTTCTTTAAGCCTTGAGGAAATCACTTTGGGGAAGGGGGCTGCGGGGCTTTTGTTTGTTTGTTTGTTATTTTTGAAATTAAGAGTCTGAAAAAAGGGGTTTCCAGCCATCTCTAGGACCAATGGCGTCTGCCAGGTGGTGCTGCCTGGGAAAGGTCCCGCACCGGCGGCTCCCTGGAGCGACAGGGATTAGCGGGCACTAAAGGAGCAAACCCGAACGCGTGCACCTCGGGGTGTAGGAGCTGCTTCTCTTTCTTAGAGCTGGAGCAAATCCTGCCCCATGGACGTGATACCACCATCCCGGTGAGGGGCAAGTGAGGCTTCAGGTCCATTCCAGGAAAAACAGTCTTTCCAGGGAGGAGGGTTGACAAACCGCTCAGTCAGCCTGTGAGCCCTCATCCCCTCGGAGCGAGAGGAAGAGGAGGCACAGGAGACGTCAGCGGCAGCCCCTGCGCAGCCCAGCCCTGCTCTAGCCTCCTCAAACAGGGACGGAAAGTCAGACGAAAGCCTGGGACCAGCCTAGGGAGCCATACTGTCCAGCAAAAAGCCATACTCTCCCGTTTTGAGAAAGAAAATGAGAACAAAACCAGCACTGCATTTATCTGTGAGTGCTCAAATTAAGAGTAGAAATAAGATTTTCGCTATAATGACAAATTAATTATTTCTTTCATAATTTTATTAAAATAAGCATCTTCTACCTTTTAACTAGACCTGACATATGCTTACATAGATACAAGACACCCTGTAACCTAATCTGCTAGCAATCTTGAAGCAATTAACTCCTTCTAATCTTTAGCTAACAAAGCCCACCATGCAAAAGGTCCCTGGAGAACAACACTCCAAAGACCGCCGTAAGCTCCCTCTGACTATTTCTCTATTATTCGGTGTGTAGGAGCTCATTGGAGTGCTCAGAGAGCAGGGATTCGTTTGAAACAACAAAGATGAATCATCACAGATCATAAGATCTTCATTAACTCCTTATTTCTCTACTAATTAACACAAAAGGAATGACTTGAATGCTTGACAGGCAGCGAATGACCCACAGCTCAGTGGTTAATAGGATGCAAATGATGCCTAATGAGGGTCTCTAGCTGCAGTCTGGGCATCTGGCCTACTATTTTTGTTGGGGATTCAGAGTGGGTTTGAGATGAAGGCAGTTTAACCAATAACATAGGCTGCAGCTGAGTTCATATGAAAGTCTATGAATTTATGAGTCCAGCACACATAAGAATTAGCTTAAACCACTCATCAACAGGTTTGTATCCACATAAAGCATTTCAGAGGCAAGAAGTCTTGCCTTCCACAAGACACAGCAACAACAATTAAATATTTTATAGGCTGGGGTTTTTTTTGCCTGCACAATAAAAATAGTTAATTTACAAATTCCTAATGAATTCTCAGTTTACAAGACAGACAAATTCCCAAATAACTGTAATACTGGCCTTTAAAAGAGTTTATTCAACTCTGTGTTCCATTTCTAATAGAAAACAAATTTGGGGTGCTCCATATATTTTTTTTTCCAGAAACTATTCCCAGCTGAGTCTTTTATGATGAATTAACAGGCTTTCAGTGAAGAGATGTAGTGCTACCAAAACTTCCACAAGTCCCTGTCTCACTCCCAGAAAGCTTTAGAGCAGCTTCAGGTCGAGCTTTTGATTCAGCAGCCACTTCTGTGGGGTTCTTTTCCCTCTGCTTCTTCCGTGTACACACAAAAGCAAGGGCTGGTGTAAGAGTGAAATACGGTGATTTCCTCTGTGTGCACACATCCCACTATGGCTGCAGGGTGGGCTACATTCCCGCTGTTTCTCACCACTCTCCACCCAGAGGTTATCAGCCTTTCTGATGTGGTGGTACAGCCACTCACCTACTCGCTTCTATTACTGACTGCGTGAGTCGAGCTGGTTAAATTGGTTTAAACAGGTTAAATAGCAGATCTTTGCTAACACAGGGCACTTTGAGCGAGGGGTAGAGAACAATAACACACACAGCTTTGCTGGCAGAATGGAGAGGAAAGCAATCTCTGGCAGATGGGAGCTGTGTTTGGGCTGGAGGTCGTGCACACTGTGGCTGTGGGAAGGGCGAGATGTGAGAACGTGGTTTGAAGCCCATACCACAGTGTGGGACGAGAGCATTTGCACTGCTCCGTTTCAGTGAGCGTGGTCACCCAGCTGCCAAGGGCTCTCCTGCTGCTGCTTGGAGGACTCTCCTGCTTGGGGAAAGGGGTGCAGAGAGTTATAGGAGGACTCATCCACGTACTGGGACAGCCCTTCAGCTGGGATACACTTGTACCAGCCTCTTGAGGCTGTTGTTCAACCGCTCGTGCTGCCAGCTCCCATCACCTCGCTTTTATATAATGAACCTTCCTGGCCACCTTCTCTGCCCCCCGCGCTGCACGATGAGGCATTCCTCCGGTGATGCTGCAGCGTAAATAAATATCAATAGCAACAGTGGAGCACTTGCATCTCTCAAAATTCTTGTATAAGTTTACTTTTCCTTTTTTTTTTTTTCTCTCTCTGTTTGTGTTAAAACCAAGAGAACAAGCTTGCTATTTAGTTATCATTTTTATTAACATGTTTAAATACTGCCTTTCATGCTTCAAACCAAATGCTGAACAGGACCATAAAGTGAAATAGATTTAAAATGTGTGAAATGAAAAGTGAAATCTACTTTTTTTGGTACATGGATCAATATGTAAAAAGCAAATGGAGTTCTTTATTTTAAAATATAAAATTGAAATGTGATAATTTTCTCTTAAAAGACTCTACGAACTATAAATAGCTGTCAGCAGGGTTCAGACAGGGTTTCACACACGCAAATTCTGCTGCAAGTGCCCAAAATCTGTACGTGTTTTCCAAGCACATCTGCTGTGCTTTATCTGACAAATCTTGCTGTGTTTACATTCTTAAACAATCACGGCTATAAAAGATGCAGTAATCAATATCCTTCTACCAAATACACACAGTTACAGTCCTGTAAGGCAAACATTTAATATCTTCTTGGGTTCTGTTTTTAAAAAGAATAGTTTCCATTTTGTTACGCGGAAAAACCAGTTGGCCTGAAAACGCCTTTTCTTTACTGTAAACTCTGGGAAAAACCCAAGCTCTGCATCAGCGGAGAGCTGGCTCGGCAAAGCCTTTACGTTTCCCATTATTGTCAGTGTGCATCCAGGAAGCGTCAGTCTAAGACCATTCAGCCATTTATCATTTCCACTCCATCTTTTTATTGGATGTCTTCCATCCGGAGACGAGAAGCAGAGCACGCAAGGCGCTGAGGTACCGCGCTCGGATGACACGCAATAGGCATGCAAAAGCTGGTGTAACATCACCTTTGCTGGACATGGGCTGCTCGTCCCGAGGCACTTAAGGGATTAATGAAATGAAATTGTTTTTGGACTTGCTGCACTCTCTCTTATCTTTTAAATCCATAATGTCCCACAGAAGGCAAAATGTAGTAATTTTAGTCAGCAGCCTCTCATTAATTTTCTACCTTTGGGGGAAGGTACGTTTATAGAAAGAGGGACTATATGGAGGCTAAGCTCATCACATCGCTTTTCACTTAAAGAGCTCAGCATGGCACAGCAGAGGCAGAAGCATAACATGTTTCAAATGAAAGCATTCTTTCAGAGCGGATGCACGTCTCAGCTGTGTCTGCAGACATACGCATCTTTATATATATTTTTTTATATGTGTGTGTTTATACACACATATATACAAACCTATGGAGTCATCAGTTTTGAAGATAATCTTTTAGGTTAAGTATTTTCCCACATTAAACTGATAATTATCCCCTCCTTTTCTTCCTCTGTCCCCAGACACCAAACAAGCTGGATTTTTGCTTCATGTATTATTTATGGAATGGAATTAATATGCAGATTCACAAAAACTTAAAAACTCATAATTATTCATAAAGGGCTTTAAGGTTATTTAGTACATATTTATGAAACTTTATGTTTGCTAGGAACTGTGTTTGAAAGTGCTATGGAAGGGTGTTGACTGAGGTTAATTACTAGCATGGAGAGTAATCTGAAAATGATCAAACTCTTTGAATGAAAATATTTGTCAGTATTTCTGATCTATATTTAAGTGAAGTAATGGACATCAATAGCCTTGCAAATATATTCGGAAATGGCTCTGCAAGAAAGAAGATTTGCATATCTAATGCAAACAACCAATGAGGAAAAATGTCTAGTTAGACACCTTTGATCGCTAGGCAAATGTAATAAATGATAGAGATTTATCCTGTTTGTTGTCCATCTGTGTTGAGTTATGTTGAGTTCTGTTCTTATACAAATATGTTGTAGTCTAGAAAATACTAGCAGCAATTTAAGGCAGCCAGAATCCTCCACTCTTTTCTGGACTAAGACTCAGCAATGAGGTGCGAGCTGTTCACGATAGCCAAGATTTCTCTAGAAGTTACTTAGAGTAAGTACAGGCTTGTATGTAAATAATACATTATATTGGCTTTATATTTACATAAATCTTTCTATCTTATGCATAATTAACCTCCTTTCTAACCCATTGCGCTCAAAGGTTGGAAAGCCATAAAATATGTTACGGGTTATGTTATGTCAAACGAGCAGCAGTGGCAGCAATTCAGGAAGGTAGGAAGCACCCAAAATATTATTACATCTCTAATCCTCCTAACAGTATAAAGATGTTTAATTTTATGGCTCCTCCTAACAGTATAAAGATGCTTAATCTTGTGACCTTGACTAGCCCAGTGAAACCAACGGAGGTGTAGTGCAGGTGAGTGGCTCTGTAAGCGCTCACAGGGCTGGGGCCGTATCCCGTGAGAGAGCAAGAGTTTCGGAGAGGCTGTGATGGCTGCAGAGCACTGTGGCTCTGGAGTATGGCACACAGGTGCTTATAACAGCGGGATGTATTGCTAATCTCATACACGTGGGGTTTACTTAACCTATGCTTTCCTTAAGACGTGTATCAATTGATGAGCTTATTACCCAGAATCTATTGCCTATAAATAAATACAGTGCATACAGTTATTTATTTGACCATACCATGTTAAACCTGTGAAAAATATGAAAAACACTAGAAAGGTCTAGCTACTGATTAAACAGTGGCAAATGATACCTTAGTCAGCAGCAGTAATTGTATTTCAGCATGGGATGCTTCAGGAGCTGCTCTAGAGACATGTCAGACGCTGGTCATGTTCGTCCTTTGGTTTTTGAAAGCACAGGGTTCACTTACAGTTCGGGGTCTGAACAACATCTTGCACTCATTTAACGGTGGATACGGTCCTCTCTCCTACTCCCTCATAGGTAAATGTGTGTGCATCACCGGTGAGGTGCCCTTAAGTATATGAGCAGCTTTATAACAGTTCATGCAAGTTGCTGTGTGGGGGCTGCACAATAGGAACGACAACGCTGTCTGCGCCAACAGAGTAAAAATGCTGCAGAAATAATAATATCAACAATAACAACAACAGTAATGATGATGATGATGAATGTAGACCAGCCCTCCTATTAGGGGTAGACTCATTTCATGTTCTCTCATCGTTGTCTCGGGTGTGATGGTGCAATGGGCTTTGTAGCCCATTACTAATGGCAGATCCCCAGTCAGGGCTAAAGCAAGGCTCTGTTTGGCACTCAGGGTGACAATGGTGTCTGACTTTCCCTTCCCTCCTCTCCACACTAAGTGTGTGTCTGCATGTGAAGGACTGTGTGGAGACCCTGGTGCCCCAACTCCCCCCCATCAGCTAGGATTGCGTTGGGTCATATTCTACAACATGTTGGGTTTTGCTCCCACCTCTTAATCTAGCATCCATACGGCTGCGGTGCCCGAGTGAGTTTTTTTTCTTCCACTGCTCTTGCTGTAGCTCTGCAGCTCTGTGTGTGCAGTATTTCTCTGTCTTGCCTGCTTTGCAGAGCTTTTTCAGATGAAGATTTGGACTCTTTTTGTGAAGTTAAACCCACTGGAAAGCCTGGTCTTTCTTCATCATCTTTTGCAGATTATTCAAAGGGAGTTCAAGGACCCCCACGTCCAAAGGAGCAAGGATCTGAGTACAAGCAGGTAAATGTGTGACACCTGCAACCACCACAGTGCTGTGAAAAATCCACCTAGTTTCTCACCAGCAACAAGAGTCAATCATGTTTGGGGTGGATTGTACCTCTACTGTGAAGGGGAATCCCTAAGAGACTCCTCTAGTTGAGTGAGGGGAGGAAAACTGGTACTGCTGAAGGGACCAGTTTTGGCATCCTTGGATTCCTCCATCAGACCTCGAGGGACATACAGGGACCCCCACGTCCCTCAGCAGCTCTGCAGCTTCTCACTGACTGTGTCTTGGGGGATGTTTCTGTGTCTCTGCTCCACTATGGGCTAAAATCGAGTAGCGCAAATAAAATAAGCGAGCCAGGGTGTATCAGGCTCTTCCCCTTCTGCCCTGGCCCTTCTCTGAATCTGTGGAGCGTGGTTATGTGGATGGGGCTAGGAGGGAAACGGCGACGGCAGAGCCCCCTGCCACGCAGAAGGGCAGATCATCAGACAGAGAGTCTCTTTCTTACACTGTTCGTGGAGGAGCAGTCCTTGCCAAAGATATTTTGAAATAAATGGAACAATAATATAGCCATAATAGTTGCCCTAAGTGCAATGACTATAGCCTGGATAGATTTGTAATCTCTTTTAATAAATACATTAAATTATTTGAAATAATGTCCTATTTGCCAACAGCTTATTCCATAAATATATATGGAATATAAAATAGGAGAGATTCCCTGACATAATTAAAATTGTACAGCCAAGTAGGAGGCAGGGAATAGTGTTATCTTTTCAGCTGCAAACTATTTTACAGAAATATTTCTCACACACAAACCTTCTATTTACCTTTAGGGATGGTATAATTGCATATTGAAAACAGTGCAGCTCTGAGGCAGTGGTGGCTGGTGCCTCCACCTTCTACCCCCCGCCGCAACGGGAGCTCAGTCAAGTAAACTACGGCTCCCTTCCTACCAGTGCCAAGCGCGCTCCCTCCTCCAGACACCCGCACAGAGACTACTCTGAATGTTATATTAAGATCTCATTCACCTTGCAACAAATATATTCCTGTGCTGTCACAGAGGGGTGGCCTGGATGTTCACCCTTCACCATGGCAAAGGGTCAAACGCCACAGAAAATGGGTATTCGGAAGGCCTCAGGGTGCTCAGAAGGGGATCTGGGGGCTGGTTGTTCACTTTCATCATCTCCAGAAGGTCCAGTGCTCTCTAAGCAGAGATGTCTGGCACTTGAGCAAAGGAGATGAAGGTTACAGCGGTGAGTTTTCACCCTCTGTGCAGACTGGTTGTTAGGCAGGATGCTATAAGTATTGTTCAAATGGCTTAAAGACATTACTTCAAAGGATTAAGTCCGCATTACAGAAACTATCAATAACGTAGTAAATTATTGATTAGAACTATTCTTAACTTCTAACGCATTGTGTTTGGAGCATTGGTGATTCATACGCCGGATAACGCAACAAAGAATGCAATCAATGGCGTTTTACTGACTTTCCCGTGGAAGCCTTTGCAGAATTACCCCATGAGGTTAGGAGGCAGGTACAATGACACGGGCGAGAGGTGATGGGAACAACGGTGTGTTTATAGCGTAAGTGATACGCGGGGAGAGGAGAAGCCAAGGCAAATCTTTGCTGAAGAGGTCACTTACTGGGCTTTTCGTAGTCTCCTCTGGGTGAAGGGAAGACTGCAGTTTGCTCCACAGCCAGCTGCTCTCTGAGGAGGCTGAGTTATGTTTTCAGCTGCTTTTCAGGACCGTGTGGTGGCTTCAAGGCGATGTGATTCCTTCAGGCTTGTTGACTTCTAAAAAAGGAAAACAAACAAATTGTCCCAAGCAGTCCCACTTGGGATCACCGATCCCCTCTCCCCACCAGAGCACAAATCACCTAACCAGTAACTTCCACATTTCCTTCTCTGAACCAGAATCGTGACAAATAGACTCTAAATGCATCAGGCAGTGGGTTAAATTCAAACAAAGCTTAAATATCCTGCAATGACATCGTGCCAGCCCTGTGTCCCTGCAAGGTATAGCGTAGCTGTGTGTGCGTGCACGCATATGTGGGTGTGCAAGTAGGACGCGTGCTCCTGCCTACGCTCCCACACCTATATACCTACCCAGCACTTATTTACATGGTTGTATGCGTAAAACACGGTGTACTATATTCTCTCATTACCTTCAGTGCGTTTTGGATCTGGTCCATCTCACCAACACATTGGGTTGTATTTCACACATGCAAATTGTATTTATGTAGATACCATGTAAGTATACGTCCTATCTTTGGTGGAGGAGTGGCTGAATTAATTTATCAAAGCAGTGCTTATTTTTGCTGATAGCAAAAAGAATTTCCCAGCTATTACCCTGGATTCTTTTCTTCTTTTTTTTTTTTTTGTTTGTGAAGCACACAGTGCACATTTTGGGGAACTGTAAATACATACTCCAAATCACATAATGTTTCAGACCAAACACCATACCACAGTTTGCTAGGAGATGCTGCAAAAACTAAACCGTGGGTACCTACAGAATACAGGATGACTATGCTAATTAGAGAATTGCATAAAATAAAACAACCCAAATGTCTACTGAAAATAATCATTATATTTGCATGTATTAAATTATAGTTTAAAAATATTGCCTGAAGCTGTGCTGGAGGGAGACAGAAATGAAATAATATTTAAACACTGAATTTAAAGAAACTGCTAAATAACCAAAATGGCTATTCATCAGTCAATCCAAAGTCTTGAACATCAATTCTAATACTCTCATTTACTAGGAAGAATGTTTAAACCACAACAACTTCTTGACATTTCTTAAATTCAAATTTAATGGGGGGTGGAGCTGCTTCTATTCTCTTCTCACCTAGTTAGGCATCATTTTGCACCGTGTTGGGCTTATTAGTTGGACTTACTTCTGTTATCAGCACAAGTGATGCCCTTGACCTCTGTCAGCTCCTACATTCTGCCTTCATGATCAGAGATAGTCCTGTATACTATCGAGCCGATCTAAAAATCAGTGGAGGCCAATGGAGAGGCTCCCAGTGGTTTCAGTGGATTTTGGATCCCTCCCCTATCACAGGCACATCGGGCTGCATTCTATACACATGTGAATTGCGAGCCTGTGTATTATCAGGTGAGGTCTGCTTTCTGTGCACTGCCAGATGCACTGATCTCTTTTCACCCCTGTGCATTCGGCTGCTAAAAGACACAACTGTGAAGAGCTGCTCCGTTCAGAATTCAAACCTGAACTTCATGAAACACAACATTGCAGTGTGAGGATTGAGTTTGAGATCATTATACATGTAGGAAGCAGCTGGGAAGTTTGGATTTTTGTCTCAGATTCAGCAGAGCACAGCGGGATCTGGGGATGAAGGCCATTTGCAGCATGCACGGCTTAGCAACAAAATTCTTCCAAGCAGGATAATTTGTAGGTGCTCTGCTAGTCTTATACCTATTATGCTCATAATTAATCTGGGAAGTGGAGAATTTGACTGAATATCTCTTAGTGGCTTCACGGTTTCATGTTTTATTCATAATTCAGCCTGTGGCATGTGGAGCAAAATACAAGCAAATGCGGTGCAACACACAACAGGCAGCGTGTCACCATGCCTGGCCTGTGTTTTCGGGTGAGACAGTCATTTGTACTGCTATTTTTAAAAAGGTTCTTTAACCTCCTGTACCCCTGCTGCCCCCCAGTCCCATTCTGTGAGCAGGACCTTCCCCTCCGCACGCTGCCCAGCACGGAGTTGTACAGAGGAAGAAAGATCAGATCTGCAGACTCTAATCTTTATGGTCCAGAACCTCTGCACCAAAGCTAAAAAATAAAGAAAATCAAGGATGGAAAGGATCATGATCAGAAAATACAGAGTGCCTGGGTAGGAGCTGAAGGAAAATATTATTTCAGTTCCTCAATAAATTATGTTATTCTGACACAGAAGCCAAGGCTCTAAAATTAAGCAAAGATGCCAAATATTACAGAAAAAACATCCAATGCAAAAACTGTGGTCAGTCTTTGAACTCATACATATAACAGACACTGGAGTATTAAAACAACAGAGGCACTCATAGCAGCTTGGGAACTCCAGTATAATTTGGTCTGAAGTTATTCACAAACATTATCAATATTTCTGAGTTTACACTCGCACCTTTGACTGTTGACTTAAAGCATCTAGTCTGGTTCATGCTACTGGTAATGTTTACACTTTGGAATCTATTATGCATAGAAAAATTAGGGATTATCTTTGACCTGGGTCCCACATATTTTTATGCAAAACTAAATAATAGGGTTATTTATTCATTTAATCAATTCCATATATTTGCCATAAGCAGGCCTGATTTCTTCTGAGGTCGCAATCAACATCATACTTCTAGGAGGACATATGGTTTGACTGTTAACACAGATATCCTAGTCAGCATTCAAACAATCCTGAGCTCTCGTGTCTTTTCTCAGGTTAGGAGCACTACTTATTAGTATGGGTTAATCATTATATGGAAACGTCAAAAGGAAAGTCATTATTGGGGTAGTCCAGGCATGTTTAACTCTTAAATGGGGAGGGATGTGTGTATCTGTTAGGAAGGAAAAAGGAAACCCACAAAATGTTCTGCACTCAAACATAACAAAAAGGATTTCAGGCGATGAATGTATCTGTCTGCAGGACCTTTTGCAGGTAGCTGTAGGCTCCCTCTGACCATGACGTGACTGGACAAAAGCTATATAAAAGGTAACTGTCACTTTGTGGCTGCTTGGTGTGCAGAAGTAGAAGGATGCAGAAGATCACATTGTCAGTCTTTAGAGTCGACAGTGATAATCCTCATATCCTGTGTTACGCCATACAGTAGTGTAGCTGCCTAAAGCCAAGCACTGACTCAGTTTATGTTAAAGATCTTTGCAAAGCTAAAATTCTGCTTTTCCATACACTTACATCTTCCCAAGCTTCATCCTCCTACCACATTAATAGATCTGTTTATTTCATATGATATCTGCTTCAGAGGACATCATCCATAGCTTTAAAAATTAATGATTGCTAATGACCTGCAGTCCAAGAATCAGAAGCTTAGGGAACTTCATGAATATCTTGGGATAATGAATTAATTCTCTTTTTCACAGTCTGTTTGGCATTGCTGGCAAAAGAGAAATGGAAAGGCAAAGAATGTCAAATATATTTATCCACTTAGATCTATTACTAACTGGCTTTAAGGAAAATGAAAACATATTATTTCCTTCCTTTTAGAAGGATAAGAGTAGATTTGGTCTGAAAACAAGAGATATCCCTTCTAACGAGGGATAGTTGATCAGTAAATCCCAGAAGTCAATGCATTTAAAAATTTGAATATCATACGAGGAAAAAATTTGTTTATTCCATTCAGGCAAATTGCAATGAAGACTAACCAACTTATTTTACTGAACTTGTAAGTCATGCTGGTGTCGACATCTTGATAAAAGAGCAGTAATTTTATTATTAGCAAATGCCTGGGTGCTAGTGGGGGAAAAAGCATTACCTCCAAGTGTGAGGAGGAAAAGTAACAGTTAACATAACAGATACCTACCGCAAGCAACAGAGATCATCAACATTTAATGACTGGAGTAACCATATCCTCCTTCAGCTGATGGAGATTGTGCAGAAGCAGATGGAGTAAAATGCTACCAAACACTACGTACCAAATGTAATAGGAGATGTGAGAGCTCATCAGGATTATGCCATTGTGAGACTAATTGCCAGGGTGCCTGGAAGTTCTAACAAGCATGTTTCCTCCCCCCACCTCTTCTCTCTTTTGACTAGTGCTTATATTTTATTTATTTATTTGGTTTTAACACCTCCTCTTGTGATTTGCAGGCAAGAGGAATCAGTTTAAGTATCAGTAGAACGTCTCATGCAACACTCCTGTAGCTGAACATCTGCTTGACAGAAGGCTGATGGGAGCTACATGCCAGTTTTGGGACTCTTTCTTATAGCTTGTGTGGCAGAAGTAAAGTATTTAAAGTATTTAAGGACTCATGGGACGCACCAGAGAACAGGGGTCTGTGAAGATACATAAGCCGTCTGTACAGAATCTCCACCAACACTGATGCAGCCTGGTGAGACCAGCCAAAGGCTCGTGCCAACCAGGGATGCTGGTCTGGGCTCAGGACAGCTTACAGCCTTCAGATGATGCTGCTGATTGTGCTTGCTGCAGGAGATATGCAGAAGAACCAGACAGGGGTCTTCTAAAAGTGTAAGAAAGGCCTTTGAAATCTGTGCCTAGCAATTAAAACTTTGGTGTAGAGATTGTCTGAAAGAAACGGAACACCTGGAGGAGGAAAATGTTGTTCCTCCAGAAGGAGAGAGGCTGTAGTCCATGGTGTTTGGTGGAAGAGGAGTGTATAAGAAAAAGGGAGAAGCTAGGAACAAAAAGGGCCTGGGAAGCTAGAATCTTTGGCCATAAGTAGAGCAGTATTGCTGCAGGAGGCTCTCAAGAGCTGGGCAGTGGCTCGTGGAAGGGTGGAAGGGTGCCCTGTGAACCAGCTTTAAAATGAAAGTCACTACAGCAGCTACAGCCTGCAGGTTTGGTGTCAGCAGGTCGATCAGAGGTTGCATTTCCTACACATCTCAGTGTTTGGCAATGGAGGTTTCATGGTGAAACAGAGACTTTTGGCACGTTGTGTGCAGGGGTCCTGGTGCTTAACCTTCATCTGAAATGGGGAAAAAATTAAAGCTGATACATATTTTCTACCAATAAATTGCAGGTGGACACTGATTCCCAGGTGCAGGAGAAACTCCCCTGAGACCTGCAGGAGAGCCACAGGCTATTGAGTAGCAGAACAAATACTGGCAGAAAAATTACAGGAGCTGACGGAATAGCACCCAGGGGAAGGGAGGGATGGACTCTGCTCCTTGTCACAGGGTCCTCTGGGGCTACTCCAAAAACAAAGCTAAGAGCAGGTGCAAGAATATCTACCAGTCAGAAGGTGCTGTCCATAATAACGTGCTTTTCAACCAGCATCAGAGAAGGAAGTTGGAAAGCAGGAACGGACTCAAGGGGAAAATGAAAAAGAAATGTCAGAGGAAAAGACTCCTAAGCTGGAACCTGATGCAGATGGATAGTTACCAATGAAAACCATCACAATGTAATAGGGACATCTCAATTTATAGCTTCAAAGACTTAAAGTTGTATTTCCTCTTCTCCTTATCTCTGTTAGAAGATTCAGGTTTTCACCCTGCCGAGGCGGGGTTGTGCTTATCGGCAGCTCAAGGTTTTATGTCTCAGCGCGAGTAGTCAAATGTCTAAATGTAACTTTGTGTTTAACTAAGGAGAAATTAAACCAGGACTGGTATCAGTGAAAATAAAACCTTCCCAGCTGGGAAGTTGAGATCAGTTAGTGGAAAGACGTCGATCCTGTTGCCAGCTGAGGCAGAGGTGCAACTTCTGGAGGGAGCTGGGGGCCGGGGACCAAGGCTGGTTGTCCGGAGGCAGTGGGGTAACGGGCTTAAACCCTCCTGGTGTCTTCTGGCGATGTAATCGTGTTTGCTGCACTGGTGTTCAGTGGCACCTAGCACCTCTGGGCAATGCCAGGGAGCGAGTACTCAATTCCCATACAGGGGAGGGAGAATTCCCGTAGAGCAGAGCAGGGAAGCGAGCCCTGTCCTGGTCACGGCTGCCTTCGGTCAAAAGGGCTTGATTTTGAAAGACAGTTGTAATGCGTGCGGTTGTGTGCTTGTAGGCAACTGTGAGCACAGAGGCAGGACTTCTTAGTGTACTTAACCAAAATTTTTGCATTTTTGATGGATTTCTCTCTCATATGTTCCCGTAAGTGACGTAGAAGCATATAACTGCACTTGCAACATTAATTTTCTCTCAAGCAGATTTCTCAATATTTAGTTCAGAGTTCACCAGCAGGTAAGTTTGTGAAGTTGAGCCCTTGGAGATTTATTCAAAATAATCTAGTCTCAAGCCATTTTCCAGGTTAGTAAACTTAGAAACAGACTCAGTTTTCTTCCTGCAGCTGTTTGTATAGTCCATGAAATGATTTGTGCACGTATGTGTCACCAAACAAATATTCCAATGCCTTTTCAATAACAAATAGACTGCGATAATGAATGTACACCTACCAGTCAGACAAGCGCGTGATACCGCTGCATGCTATAGCATGCTATAAGAGCCAAACTCTGTCCTGTACAAAAACCAGTAAAAATAAACTGCATCTTTGGAGTTACCTTTCCAAGCTAAACTAAGAAAAATTAATGAATGTAGTTGCATGACCAGAATTCAACACACAATAGGATTTTTTTTTTAAAATAACCAGGAGTCTTCAGGCTGATGTGATATTATGCTTTTGCTGATATTAATATTATTGTTTCTGTCTCATTTTGGGTTACTCTCCAGTGTTTATTATTAATTCAAATTCTCACTATTAAAAGGAAGATATTATCCATATGGCTGACGTGCTGCTCGGTATGTTCCTAAGTTCTCCAACGTTTTGATTAACACTGACAGAAAACCCTTTGAAAACATATGGCCCTATATACATCCTGTCATTTCTAATAATAGGGTACATTCTTCAGTACATTTTCTTAAGAAGATGAATTCAGTCATATTTTAGAAACATGCTAATATTTTGTTAATTAGTCCTTTGAGGTCAGGGGGAAAGAAAAGACTGAATGAAAATAAACTTCTCCTTGAGCAGACACCATGAGCACTGTAGATAATTTGTGCAACAGAAAAACGTGATATCTATGAGTAATGGTCTCTCTATACAGCCAGATTTCTTAAACCAATTAGCTTCTGGCATATTCCTGAAGATATTCATGCTCTATTTGATATGCCAGACCCTTAAAGCTTTAGCATGAAGACTGATTTTAATGCTCATTTCACTGATTAGGTCAGTATTTTGTTTCTGGTGTTGAATTTCTATATTTATACCGATTGTTTCCCTTTTCTAACACCTTTGGGATATCACAGGATCTCAGCACTCTTCTCCCTTACACAGGCAGGTCCAAAACCAAACCTAATAGAGATATTGTTGACTTAAATTCACTTTGGCTTGCGCAGTAACATGGCATCTTTATATGTTAGAATTCGTCCCTAGAGACTATTTCCACCACGCCTGCTCTGCTGGGATATTCATCCTTTCCTTTCACGGTGACAGTGGAAATTCCCACCTCCATGGTCTCTTTTAACCATCTTTTTCCTCACATAGCTGCTTGTACTACCCATCCTCAGACTCCGCTAGCTCCATATTTGTTCAGAGAGAAGCTGCTCAGCCACATATTCTTTAACATGATACCTCAGGATGTGACTATGCAAGAATAAATCAGTTAATCGTCTTGAAAACTATGCAGCACAATAACACAAATATATTTTTAAAAGATGAGATTTCAATATTGTACTTTATAGACCTGGATATTTTCATACAGCTCACACAAGTTCAAAATATACCTGCTCAAGTTCTTTCCCCCCAAAGATGTGTCACTATTGTTAATGCTGATAAACAATGATGTTAAAATAGAAAAATTGCTATTATAAAGATTTCAGCTAGCATCTTACTTTTTTCCTTTCCTCCTTAAGGAAAACCCAGAGACATATAATTTGATTCTCAAAAAAATTCAAAAAGGACTAGATTTTTTTTCCTTTTCTTCTCTATCTCCTCCCCCTCTGTTTGCTCCTGCTCTTTTTCCCTTGGGAAAAGTCCCTGTCTGGGCTACATCAGTGAAGCATTTCTGGGCAAAAAGCCATCAGTCCTTATGAAACTCCATCTCTGACTATTACTGCAGATAGGTTTCTCTGAGCCCATCAAATCTCTCCTTCTCTAGACTCCTCTCAAAGAAAATATCTGGTAAAATTCATGGTCTTTGTCTGTAGAGAGGTAAATAGGAGCAGCCTGGTGTGTCTGAAAGATCCTTGGAAGCTGCAGGACAAGGTTATCAAGACTCCCACTCCTTAAGGACAGGGGAACTTTTCAACTCCTCATCAAACCTTACCCGTACTGCAGACAGCAGCTCCCTCCACATCTTGTCTTGTGAAGGACCAGTCAAGGCAAAGGAAACAAATACCATATAAGCCCTACGTATTTTCCATTCCAGGTGTAAAGCACATTTCTTTGATTTTTGCCTAATCTAACATGGATGTCAACAGCATTTATATAAATAATGATACCCGACCAAACACCTTCTAGAAAATGGAACATCATCTTGCATATATAATATCCTTTTTAGGACCTAATGGGAGAAAGAATGAAACACCTTTAACAGAGGTTAGCGATGCATTCAGAGCTCGTCTACAATAAAAAGGAAGGTAAGATCATGGGGAGACTAGTGCAAGAACTGGAATAGATTGGAAGTCTCCACCATTGATGGAAAATCAAAACAATTAAAAAAAAAAAACAATCAAAAGCATATTTAGGGTTTTGTTACCAAAATTCTGTACACTTTCAATTATTTTTTTTGCCCTGTTGTACTGATTTCGAAAGCGGTACAAATTTTATTTACTCTCTGTCAATTTAGATAAAATATGACCTTTTGCACTTTGCTTTACACTCTACCTGCCTTTTTAGAGCTGTCCATCCTCTCTGCCTTGCTTTTTCAGAAATTGAGAGACATGAAGTGCTTTCAGACCCGTAACATACAGCAGCCTTGTAGATAACTACTTACTACTAATAAAACTGTGCCTGTGCTATGCTGTTTATCTCATGATACTCCTTAAATTACAATGCTGTTATTTCACTTTTTTCCCTTTGGTTCTACATTATTTAAACTGCTGCACATGATACTGAAAACTTGAAGACTGTTATCAGTTTAGGAAAAGGGTATTAAATGGAAAAGATTAAGCTTTTGGCCTGAATCCAGCAAGCACTTAAATGCATGAGTAACTTTACTCCCATGAGTAGTGTCTTTGAAGCCAATGGGACCAGCCATGCATGGAGGAGCACACGTTTGTATAGACATTGGGGAGAGCAGGCTCTGCTGCAAGAGGTCCAGGTTCAAAACTTGGGCCTGCGTTTAGCTACGTGTGTGTGCTCAAATTCATAAGACATTAACGTACTATACATGCTTACTACACTTTTTCCAAATATCAGAGCTTTATTGCTATGTTATTATTTTTTGCCCTCTAAAATAGGCAGCTGTTCTTCATTTTTTTCATACCTATATGCCAGATTTAAAAAGAGTCAGGTTTCAGTTTTCAGAGAAAATAAAACAAAGCAATGTTTCAAAAACACAGAATACGTATTTTACTATAAAGCATAGGGCTTGGAAATATCTAACCAGGGCCTCTTCAGACTGCCAGAAAATAGCAAATAGGCATAAAAAACCAGTGGCGTACCGTAACAACTTTCATTCCCCCCCCAAAAAGTCACAGATTTTTTTACATCTGCGTCTTTCCTGTCCCAGTGTTAGCTACTGTTCTCCGCCATTTCCATCTTATATAAAAGCTCTGCACAAACTTAATTTCTATTTAAACCTTTTGCTTCAAGGTTTATTCCAGTCACCAGCACCACTGAGAGACGGACAGAAGTCAGGTACTAAAAATTGTTGTCCTATGAAAGACGCCAAAGTTAACCTTCATTTTGTCTCAAATAAGGAAAAACAACTTGTAACATTTAAAAAATCATTTGATGGAAAATGTGTAAAACCTCCTAATTAGGAAGCATCAAAAACCTCGCTTTGGAATTTCTAACTGAACAAAACATTGCAGCATTACAGAATCTAAATATTTTATTTCTGTTTGTTGTGAAAAAATACTGATAAAAGACGTGCCTTAGCGCTCTATAAAAACAGGGGCTCAGCAGCCCTTCACATACCTCTTCTCAACTACCAAGAAGATGCATCCCTGCGGGATGAAAACACACAGCAACACAAGAGATGTAGCCCTAACAAAGGAATTACCTTCCAAAGGAACATGGGACCATGAGGTACTTGAATATAAATGTCTAAAACCTGTCCTAATTCAGTACAGTATGCCGTCGGCAGAACAACCTACGGATGTCAATGGTAGCAGTGATGAAAAAGGCCATGAATGTACTAAAATCTTCTGTCAGGTTGGCCCTACCCTATGGGGGCTTCAGGAAGACTTGCTGGGAACCTACCACCTTCTGCAAATAAGGCATCATCCCCAGCCTGTGTCATTGGGGGTTATGCAAAATTAAACAGAATGATGAATGGCTAAAGGTGGGTTCAACCATACCATACTGTGTCCCTCTCACAATACAGTAATGCACAATAATATTAATTTAAAATTAACTATTTACTTCCTACACTGAAACTTACAACTTGTTCATACACACTCAGCACAGACCACTAAACAGATTTTCCTATGACAGTATATATTAGTGAGATGAAGTCTTATATCTAGCTGGCTGATTCAGGAGAAAAAAAACCCCAATGTGTCTGCAAAACTTATTTCTAAGGGTGATGAAGCTCCCTGCTATGGATTGCAGTGCCTAATTTGCCAGATATTTGTTTCCTGGCTATTATTGCCTGCTGAATATTTTAAATCCATTGTAACTCAATATTCAGGCCAAGTCTAAAATAAACCTTTTATTTTTTTTTCCTTTTGATTATTTTCGTTAAAGATATTTTTGTCTTCAATCTTCCATTTCAATCTTGGCCTTTTAAAAGGCCTTCTTCAACTCTAAAAGCAGCCTTAATTACTAGACATTTTGTCTCCTACTTGGCAACATAATACAAGGTGAGGAAACTGGATGCAGAGTCTAATAAATTCGTAGCACGTCCAGAAGAGGCAATAGGATGCTACATTCTGTTAAAAGCAGGAAACAATGTCTATCAAGGCCCAGTAACAGATTATTGTACCCTGTTTTTTAGGCATAAAAGTACTAGCTCAAATTTTCTGAAGTTGGTTAAAGACAAAAACATACTGACTAATTTTCAAAGAGTAGTCAATAGACTTCGTGTTTTATTCTGATAACAGGATTGTGAAGGGTTTTGGGTTTGTGTAAATACTTCTGGGGTGAGAGCTGTATACTTCTATCTGCATCTTTAGAGCAGCTAGCTACCTTTGGGAAAAAAGTGGCCTTTTCATTAGCTCATGTGATAAAAGTAAAGGAATTTAATACAATGTCATTCTCTCATTAGAGAATACCACTAACTCTATTCCCACAGTTTGAGTCCTACGTAAAGCTTTAAAAAGGTCAGTGGAACTGGAATTTCAGGAGTTATGGTCCAGGTCCTATTTATAGAAAGATTACATGCTTTCAAGAACAAAGAAAAGAATCATGAATCATTTCAAGAAAAAAAGAGGGATTTTTTTTTTTTAACATCTGTAAATAGTGACCAAGATGGAAAGAAAGCTGGTAAGTGAGAAAGGACTGAAGGCAGCAAATATACAAGCAGTAATATCTTCCTGCACTCCTGAAGTGTACTAATACTAAAAAAATGGGATGGGGATTCAGTTCTGCTGTGTCACGGGTTCCTGTTCTCTGTGCCTTATTCTAGAAGGAAGGGAGAGGAGGGGTATTTGCAACCATAATAGGATTCCCTCCTTAGCGACACCTATTTAGCTACTGAATCTTGTTGTTTCTTAAGGGACTTACTGACTTAAACCAAGTCAGGCAGGATTGTTGATCTGCTTGAGGGAAGGAAGGCTCTACAGAGGGATCTGGACAGGCTGGATCGATGGGCTGAGGCCAATTGTACGAGGTTCAACAAGGCTCAGTGCTGTGTCCTATTCTTGGGTCACAACAACCCCATGCAATGCTACAGGCTTGGGGAAGAGTGGCTGGAAAGCTGCTTGGCAGAGAGGGATCTGGGGGTGTTGGTCGACAGCCGACTGAATATGAGCCAGCAGTGTGCCCAGGCGGCCAAGGTGGCCAACAGCATCCTGGCTTGTATCAGAAATAGTGTGACCAGCAGGACCAGGGAAGTGATCGTCCCCCTGTACTCGGCACTGGTGAGGCCGCACCTCAAGTACTGGGTTCAGTTTTGGGCCCCTCACTACAAGAAAGACCTTGAGGTGCTGGAGCATGTCCAGAGAAGGGCAACAAAGCTGGTGAAGGGTCTGGAGCACAAGTCTGATGAGGAGCAGGTGAGGGAACTGGGTTTGTTTAGCCTGGAGAAGAGGAGGCTGAGGGGAGACCTTATCGCCCTCTACCTATCCCTCTCTGAGGGAAGACCTTATCACCCCTTATCGCCCTCCTGAAAGGAGGTTGTAGCGAGGTGGGTGTTGGTCTCTTCTCCCAAGTAACAAGTGATAGGACAAGAGGAAATGGCCTCAAGTTGTGCCAGAGGAGGTTTAGATTGGATATAAGGAAAAAATTCTTCACAGAAAGGGTTGTCAAGCATTGGAACAGGCTGCCCAGGGAAGTGGTGGAGTCCCCATCCCTGGAGGTATTTAAAAGTCATGTAGACGTGGTGCTCAGGGACATGGTGTAGTGGTGGACTTGGCAGTGCTAGGTTAAGGGTTGGACTCAATGATCTTAAAGGTCTTTTCCAACTTAAATGATTCTATGATTCTAAAGGAGTTATCTACATTTTTGCTCTGCTTCACCACCTTAAAGCATTTTTTCTCAGCCTATGGGATGACAGAGAAGTACAAAAATTGTAGGGTGAGGCCTGATCTGGGTGAGAAAAAGTTCTAGTGATTGTTTTTAGAAAAATGTGTAATAAATTGTAATATATTATCTTATTCCTTTCTCTGGGTTTAGTTGGCTTTAGGGATTTGGGGGTGGATTTAAACAAAGCTTTTAAAATGAATGTTCAAATTTTTTAAACACTAAGGTGTGAGGTATGCTGGTGGCCATGAGCTACTGAGAAAATTGTGACTATCACTGCAATACACTGCTGTGCATCACATTTTGAAATGTATGTGTTTTTTTCAGGTCAAGAGGTGGTTAGGGAGAGCAAGAGGTAGCAATAACTTTATTTACACAACCAGTGTAATCACTACTGCCTGTGCATTGGGCAGTAGAAAAATACATTTACCTCATTTTTTTAATTAGAGACATGGTGTGTCACCACATCTTCACACTTCTAATTTTTTTTACTACTCAATATCTACCTTGATTACTTTCATGTCTCATTAAACCAGTGACAACGTCAGTTCAATCAGTGGAGTACGGGCTTGTAAGGGTTTCCTTAACACCTGTGCAAACTTTTTTACATCCAGGCAACACGTAAGATACATGCACTGCATGTGATCTGCATGTGCCTATTATGGCAGTGATGCGAAAACGGCATTTAAATGCCATACTTCCCCAAGGTCTCGAAAGACGTGGCAGAGAGAGACAGTGAGGACTCCAAAATAGGCAGAAGAGGAGGAGGAGCTGCGTAGCCTATAGGTGCTCATGGTGTTTTCTGAAGAAATCAGTTCCAGGGATGTGCATCTTTTTTGTTGTTCCTGTTTTTTTAAGCACTGTCCATTGATTTTTCTGATTTTTCAGTATTATTCATGACACTGCACATGTACCCAGGGAGGAGAAAGAGAGAAGAGTGGAGAAGAGGTATTCACATACCCCGCTTTAAGCACCTAATTTACTTTCTGCTTGGCAGTCATGCTGCTTTATCTAATCACTGAGGAGAGATTTGCTGCTCCAAAGGGCAACTCAAAGCAGCTGTATTAGGTCCTTGAGCTGAATTGCCCCCTGAATGACAGCTGTCAAGTGATTTGTCACCAACACCAGCAAGCCCATAATGTTCCCAAATATCCTTCATTGAACAGAAAGTCTTCTAGTAGAACAGCTTTAATGATGGAAGAATGATTTGATTTGGCTTCTATATTAAGTCCATGATAGTGTTAATCCCATAAAAATATAAAACACCCAGAATTTCTCTCTAATAATTGTAAACACTGCTTCCTTTGTCAGCTTTTTGATTTATTGGAACTTATTATAGAGCTAGACTTTATTGTATTTGCTTATGATACCACAGTAATCTTTTCCCAGGCTTTCACTTTATTTTGTTACATTTATCTAGCAAGCCAGATTCACACTCCCACAGTAACCATATGGAGAAAAGCCACAAAAGCTGTTAAGTACATTTAATTGCTGTTTTGATGAGCTCATATTTTAATTATGTTTATTGATTCTGTGTGTGTTGAAATAGTTTTAGCATTTCAAGAAAAAAAAATGGAATCAATATACTGTAATTACTGGGCATTTTATAATTTTTCTGTGTAATTAAAACTTACATATAATATTTTTAACACTTTTTACTAATCCTTCCGCTGTGATTGGCTGCATTTCCTTCTATGTTTAGGTGAGCTTTAATTTTCATTCTTCCACAATTTGAAGCTAAGTACAGGACTAAACATCTTTTCCATCAAATACTTTCCTTCCCCTTAGACCTTAGGAAATTGAATATAAGGTGCATATGGTCTTCGCTAACACAACACCACTTGTGACCCATTGGTACATCTTCCACTTGGAGCCATCATGACAGCACTGGCTAGCACTGTGGCAACAGCTTGATGGGTAAGACAGCTAAGAAAGAGGTCTTCCCGATGTCTCTGTCTCTGTCTTATTTCATTACAACAGCTGGCATTTTATCTAAAATGGTAAAATATTTTATTTGACTTTAAAAAATCCATATGCCTCTATTCAGGTAGAAAATTATTTAAGGCTGTTCTTGGACTTTTAAATGAATTTTTCCCTTGGGTAGATCTAAACTTTTGGATTATTTAAAATGGTAAAGCAGATGTAAAGGTATGGGGACCTGATCCTCTAATGGTATAACTGGCAAAAGTGTTTTTCTTTGCACGGAGCATAATTTGTATTTCATGGTGAAAGAAAATTACTTTGGACACAAAGTTTGGCTGAAAGCTTCTACAGCCACACTTTTGGGCTGTAGAATGTCAAGGAACCATGTAGACTGTTAAGCTTTTAAAGTTGTTGCATGTCGTGATGAAAAGAAACGTTTTTCTCCATGGATTATTCCTTATGAGACAATTTTTTTCTTTTTTTGCATATAGGTTTATTAGATACTATTGGTTTATAAATCATAGATACTGCTCTCACTCAATCGCTTTACGTGCCCATTGATTCAGATGAAAGGACTTGGTAAGCCGGTCCTGTGTATAGGAAAAAGAGCAGTGACAGCATAGGCATTTTTAACAGAAGAACCTGAATCGAGATTGCTTTCACCAGGCACAAGAATTTCAATGATGTGACTGAGTTTTGAAATTTCAGGATTTCTCATGTGATGAAACTTCCACCCTCAAGGGAGCTCTGATGTTTGTAGGCATGAGATGGTGAGCTTCAGACCTTTCTCTTTTACTTTGTCTCTGGGTTTTAATTTAAAAAGTATTTAAAGCAAGAAGTAGTGTCATACCATTCAGCCATCAAGCTCAGTTTTCATTTATTTGCATCCTTGCATGCCACACTGACAACGAATTAAAGAAAAGAAAAACCAGCTTGCATTTTAAGACTCTGCTTGTAGACCCATCATTTTCACCCTTTCAGTATACTTTTGAATCTCTCACAGAATGCTAGAAGGTTACTCTGTGCTCCTGACAGTCAAACTGGATTTGTTACATGGAGAGCAATTCTTGAAGTATTTGTACCCTTGGCTCTCAATCTCAATCTTAAACTACCAAAGAGAAAGAAATATCTTTTCTGTGGAACTCATCTTAACTTGACCCCAGGCGTATAATGTTAGCAGGGCTGGAAACCAGGTGCTGGCTGAGGAAAGAGAAAAGCTTCATCTATTTTAGTCCTGTATATTACCTGAGGATCATGAGATTACTGCGGGAAGGGGCAGAATGAATGACTCTGGAAACAAAAAGAGGTATCAAGAGCTGAGAGAGAATATTTATGGGAAAAAAACCCACATGATAGCAACAAATAGAGCTACCTGAAAGAAAAGTAGAAAGGATAGGTAGGAAGAATATCCAAACAACACATAACTGTCCATTTTGAATGAGATAGGCCACAATTAGAGAAGGTTCAGGTGTCATCTTGACCCCCAGAGAAAAGGTGGTGGAAGAGGAGGGAACAGGCAAATAGCGTGGAGGCATGGAAAGGTGGAAGCCTCATTTGCTCCTCTTTGGAGCACTTACCAGAAGGGTGAACCTTGGTTCTGGCCAACTGTCCCTGCTACAGACTGGGAGAGCCCCATAGACGTTACCAGGAGTCAGAGCAGTAGGACTCTGCAGAAGCTGCTCCAGAGCCTCCTCTGTCTGTTACAAAACAGATTTCACTGAGTTTTCAAACCAGGCTGGAGAATCCTGCCACAGCAGTGCCGGGGACAGCAGGAGGGATGGGGAGGGAGATCGCTGACTGGAGCTGGTGCCCTCACTGCTTGTACCTGCCGCTGAATCTGCAGGGTCTGGAGTGGTTTCCATGGGCACCAAGGTGCAAGAGCCCTATCCTGAGCATCTTTTGGAGTCTGCAAAACAAGCATCAAATTCAGCGTTCACCAAAGTCAACGGGAACAATTTCCTTTGATATCAGCGATGTTTTCATCAACCCTTAATGCACTTTTTAGACAGCCTCATTTCTGTGTGTATTTGTAGACATTCCCTTCATACTCTTTACAGTATAGTTCAAGTGTATTTGTTTCCTTTGGTTCTGACACTAGTGTTCTTCTACCATCCTTTAATAATGTAGTTTTCTCTCAGCACAAAACACACGCTACACACTTAAATATGAAAAACTGATCAAATAGATGCACCTGGGAAAATGAAATGGGAGAAGAGTTAAGCAGTCCTAGTTATTTCTTACCACAATGCAGAACTCTCCATTTTAAGATAAAAAGCCCAAATCTCTGCAAATACACCAGTATAAACCCCAGATAATTCTCTTGAAGTTGGAGAAACTATTTATGGTTTCTGTCATGGAGAAGCCAATCTTTCCCCAGGAGCACTGTTTGATGTCTGTCTGTTGACTTCCACGGGAGTGTCTCCACTGCAGGACATGCAGGAGGATTTGCCCATGTAGCATGCCTAATTTAAGCACACATTACTCACGGAAAGAAAAGATTTCAGATAATTGAGATGGTAGTGGTGAAATGGCTGATTAGGCTAAGAGCTGTGAGCTGCATGAATTAGGATCAGTGTCAGCCAAAACTTTGAATTTCCTGGCATTACTATGTGTGACAACATTATTGTTGTTTCAAGATAATTTCTTGGGTTTTTTAAGAAAAAAATATGAAGGATAATAAAAATACTCTACTTCAGAAAGCCTGCTTTGCTGTCCTGAGCATATACATACAAACAGTTTTCAAACAGCTTTTTATTCCCCCATTAGGTTGGTAGAGCTCCTCCGAGGTGGTTTCAGTCTAAGGGACAAATATCCATTTATAAACTTCTTCGCAACGCTGTATAATTTACCTGACAGGCCAAAATGGCTCCTGCAGACATGTTACAGCTCCAGACAACCATGTAGATAATTTTCAAGGGAGCAGCTACGTACCAGAAAACCTTTTGAACATCGGTAAATGTGTAAGTACAGCACATATGTTTCTCAGCGTAGTAACTCAGCTGTTTCGTTTCTCTCTTTTGCTCGATATTCAGCCCCTTGAGAGTTCCTACCCCGGCTCCAGTTTGGCAGTTTCACACACACAAATGTCTGGTTCATGCAAGTTTTGTGAGCCTCCAGACAAAAATAAGATTTTTTTTTTTGCTGATTTTTTTGCACTGCATCTCTAAATCAGAAAAACACAATTGTTTATGAGAAACATAATCAGGCCCTTTTCATTTTAATTAGCAGCATGGTCGCTGCTAATTGTCTGTCCATGATCTTCGTCATTAGACCAAAATGGGGTAAAGAATATAGGTGAATTAATCGTCTATGAGGACAATGAGATGACTGACCCACACTTACATTAGACAGGGCAATAAAAATGATATTTTTCCTCTAACTGATGAAGGGGAGAAGAAAATTCCTGACGTGCGGATTGTATTTGTGTTCCCAGCATGTTTGGGTAAAGTGTGTGAACAACCGTCACAAAAAGATGACTGGGCTGCAAGTGCTCCTTGCCTCCAAGTTGCCCCTAGAGATTTGCACCCCGGGTACTTCTCTTGCTATGAAACAACGGTCAGAAATGCCACCAGGAGAGCTGTAGCCCCGCAGCGAGCAGGAGGTAAATGTAAGACCTCTCTTCCCTTAACATATCGCCCCCCTGTACTGTTGAAAACCAGAACCCTCCATCCTCCAGATTTGATCTGGAGCTCATCAGATCTATTATTAATCTGATGAAACCTGTTAAATTTGAAATCGTTCCTCTGAACTCCTCCAGCTGCAGTTATGAGAGAGTAAGGTCATGAAAATTCAAGGTCAATTAGAACTAATAAGTTTAATAATTTCATCACATCTAAGTCAAAGACTTCAGGAAAATTTTGATACTTTAGCAGTACCCATTAAGCCCTGCTGAATATTTCCAAATTGTTCCTTTTTAAATAGTAATTTAAGATATTTTCCAAGCACTGCTCAGACTAGCTTTCATTTCTTGTTCACTTTTGTTTATTCATTGTTTGTTGATGGAGTGATTCAAATTTACTGATTAAATTAACACATTTAAACTTAGTACTGCTGCAGATAATTTTTTTTCTTGCCTATGAGCAGAGACCCTAAATTTTGCTTTGTAAAAGATTAAGAGTCACAGGCAGTTGCATCTCGCTACTTCTTCAAATAAGAATTTAAGAGCCCAAACTGAAAGACAACCTGATTTTTTATGTGTGGGAACCTGCTGATTTGCTCGCTGAGTGCTTGCCCGTTGAGGACCATTACTGGGAAGAATCTGTTTTCTTCACTTGGCTTATCCACAGAAAGTAATCACAGCAGGTTAAAAGCAAAAAAAAGAAAAAAAAGAAAGCAAGCAAATAAACCAACCCCAGTGCAAACAAACCAACCCCAGTTATCAGAAATGATAGCAAGAGTCTGTCAAAGAGGTCTGTGAGGTCTCATGTATGGACGAATCTATAAATTTCAAAGGACAAGAAGGAAAGATGTAGCAAAGCTGCCAAAGTCTTCTCGACATCAGATGCTGCCCAAAACAGATTCTCATGTAGATATTGATGTCACTAAATCTCAGAAGGAGCTGCACAGCTGTAGTAAATGAACATTTGTCTAGAAAAAAGATTGCAAATGGTGTAAAATTCGTTATCGTCATCAGACTCTGTGCAACCGCTATGAGACATACCCTGCTCACTGCATGTTTCACGAAAGTATCAGTAAACGTGAAGGCTCACCTCTGTACTATGCACGTCCATGCAAAGTCACACACATGCACGTAGATGCCTTCTCCCCTTTCAGGATTACACTCTTCTAAAAGAAGGTTGAGAATGAGGGATGCATATCGTCCTCAGTGCATCTGCCTACGGGAATCAGAGACCTCTTTTGTTGACTCTTTCCTTTCACCTACTGAGAATTTTATTTCATAAAAGAAAAAAAAAAAACACAACAAACCAAGATGAAAAATACGGGGCTTGATTCCTGCCACATGAAATTTCACTGCAAATGTCGGAGCACAAGAATCGTGTAAGAGTAGCATTAAGTGCCGGATTTCATTCTACTCCGTGGGAGATTTATCTCTGTTGATACGTGCAATGCATTGAAAAATTCACGTACCAAAGACTACCTTCAAAAGAACAGTGTAAAAGTGGAGGAAAATTCAGACTAACAGAACAACTACCAGAGAAGAAGTGGTTGAAGACTTTTGCCATCCATTAATAGGTTGTCAGCTGGTACAAATAATGATTCCCCTTACCTGGGGGTCACTTTCCTGCAAACCTCTCCCTCCCCCGTTTCCCCAGCCGCTCCAAGCAGGTCACCGGGGAAGGGGAAATCAGAGTGTTCCCCATCATAGGGAGAAATCAGAGAGGGTACAAAGTTTCACTTAGCTTTAGATTAGTCTAAATTAAATAGAGTGGCCTGGGGAGGGGACTCAGCCTGCGGGGCAACCTGATAGTGAAGCTAGAATCACAGTCTATCTATGTTCTAAATTGATGGCAATGAAAATAATACTCCCCAGACACAAAAGTACACTTGTTTTCAGATTAATGCATCCTGAATGTGAGCTTTTCATCTCCTTTCTGAATGAGTTAACGTGTGCTCGTTCGCCTTGGCCAGAAACTGAACTGCAGATTCATTATTTGGAAACTTATTTGCGCTGAAGTCCATAAGGCCAGTGGCTTGGGAAGATGAAAACAGCTTTCCACAGGCTCTCATTTTGGGGAAAGCTGGTTGCCCAGGGCTGCCAAACGCGTTCCAAATGAACTCCTCTATTCGCACCTTATATTTGGGCTGAAATTGAGACAGCGAATGCCTAACTGCTCTCAGGCCTCATCCAAGGATCTCCAAAGGCTCTTTGCGAGGGTAAATGATGCATTTGAAAAATAATTCATACCGCTCACCGAGGAGCCCGAGAATGCTGTCATCTTGCGCTAGCACTGCGTGTTCCCTCTTCCCAGAGAAGAGCATCGCTATGTGCCATAACTGCCAGATCCCATGCTCGTATCAATTAATTCCTGGAGTGCACTGTCAATTCATATGTGTAATGGATGACAATTTCACAAATGTTCTAGCTTCATTTTGTGCTTTCTAAATTGTTATTAGTACAGAATTAAATTATTCTTTGATTAATACAGCAACGCAATTTTTTGGTGCTTTCAGATATTGCCTTCTCAATAGTACAATTCTGTGTATTTTTCTCATTTATCTGTGGATAGAAGATGCAAGATAGAAGATAGTTGTAAAATACATCTGTCAAGATAAGCTTGTAACTACTGTTCTTTCTGTAACTGGAGAAAAATTACACTAATTTAGACACAGATATTTCGTTACACTTAGCTTCAGTTCAACTTTCAATGGAACAGAATACTGAAAAAAAAATTAATTTAAAAGTTGGATAGAAAAGCCAAAACAGCATCATCAGTTCATTCCAAAAGATATATTTTGATACTGTCAAAACATTTTCAGACATTCTGGCAACACCTGGCTTCGCAAAGTATTTAAATTCTGACAAATGATGTGTTCTGATAGAGTGTATTTCGTACATGGTCTCTTCAAAATTCCTCCAGTCTGCTGTCGTTTCATATTTCTCTTTAACAATAGACTATTCAAATTAATGGGACTTATTTGTAATACGTTTGTTGCTGCTATTATAACTCTGCGCAAACAACTGCCCTTAGTCTCAGCTGATAGAAACTTCCCAAGCACAACCAGTATCAACACTGTCTAAATCAGACGGACCATCCCTGGCCTAGTTCATTCACATACCTTGATCGAATCTCCTTCTTTTTCCAAGCATTAGTTCGTTATCTCCCTGCTGACTGTAACTTCATCCCCGAGAACACTAATTCCACATACTGAGAGCAAAAGAAAAGCCCCACAATTGCTTGTTCTAGAGTCCTTGACAAATGGCAGCTGACCCACTGAATCCAGCCTACCTGAAATCTTCCCTGTACTTTCATATTAACACAGCGAATGCCATTCCTGGACATGCAATATCGCCGTGCACTCATACACGTCTGCTTGCTATTTCCACAACTGGCTGTGTTTTGAAAACACCTGAAGACGAAAGCCCAATGTTACAAAAACCTGACTTTGTAAACTCACAAAGTCCCTTTGACGCTTGGGAGAAAGCCGTTAAATGATCAGTTTTTTCCTATGATGCATACAGTGATAAAATGCATGGGATAAATTGAAGAACCAAGAAAAACCTCTTTCTCAGCTCTGGAATTCCCCCTCATACAGTGGCATTGCCGTTCAGTCCAGGAAAAACAGTATCTGGGTTTGCATCAGTGAAAGCCCTGGCCAGAAACAAGAACATCATGCTACAGGACAGGAATATAAAGGCACAATTCAAATTCCTTTACTGGTAAATCACAGAGTATCATACTTAAGATCACAAACTCTTCACGAACGTATGAGCTGAGAATATTTTAAGAGGTTTCTGTAAGCTATTAATCTATTGTGGTCTATTTAGTGATTGCCCTGTATTATAGGGCACATTTCACAGTTGTCTTGACTACAGACAAATCATGAAAAATAGACGGGCATATTTTTACGCATTCATAAACAGAACAGATCTAAATTTAGCTTAGTAAGAGCAGTTTATTCAAGTACTAAAATACTTAGAATGAAACACTTACAACGCAACAATCGTGTAAAACATGAGGCTTCAAGGTTGCCTTGGCACGACTCTGATTGATTGACAGCTCACTTTTGACTTTGCACATACAGGTAAGCTCAGACTGTTTCTTGTCCCTGTCATTAAAACCCTCTGGTCAGAGCACATAATCACATCCGAACCAAGGCTCTTACGTTAAAGGCAAAATATGTTATACATAAGAGGCTAAAACTGGTGACACCCCCCCCCAACCAACAGTATCATTTCCAATGATATTTTAGCTCTGATTTTGGGAAGACGCGTGCAGCTATCCAAGTAACTCGTTCTCTTTGTGGGATTTTCGTCTGCATTCCAGCATGTGTGCTGGTGAACCACTGTGAACTGAATGATCTTATCCAGTTAATTCTTTTAGACTTCATTTTAGCAAAGCTTAAAATTAAAATTACTCTCACAAATAAAAATGTTAAGACATTTGAACTCACTGGAGCTTTTGAACACTGGTTAAATTTTAAAATCTGTGCTGGTTAAACATGAATTATCATTTTACTTATGAAGTACTTTTAAAAAATATTACAATATAGAAGAACTGTAGAACTACACAGGCATCCACTAAAGTGAGAATATAAATTCCCCAATCTAATAGTTATTTGACTGAGCTAATATTGAAACACTTAATAGCATTTAAACAAAAAATGTTCAAATTTCTTTTAAAAGTAGTACTCTGATCATACGATTTAAATTATCATATTCATTAGAGAAATCCTGTGCTAGGAGTGAAACTCTAACATTGTAGTGAACCAAATTGACACACAGAAATATATTTGCCTTAAAAAGAAGATAGACGTTAATGTGGGATATATTGGCACATGGAAATATTCTTTGTCAGGGTTACTGTATTTTTCCCCAGAGCAAGTTATCATTTAACTTTCCCCATTTTTCTGTTAAAGAGACAATCAATATTTTGAAAGAATAAATTAACAGGAGTTTCAAAACATGACGGGAGCAGGCAGAAAAGACACGGTCATATGTCTACATTTTCATTCTAAATATAAATGAAAACATGACTTTATTTTTAAGCCCGCAGACCAAAGCATCTAATTGATCCCACTTGGGAGACAGGGCCTGAATAAAGGGCCATTATGTTTTGACGAGATACGCAATTGCCTTGAACTTGCCAGGAGTTCAGGTGTGGGTATATCTGTACCCCGAGCGCTTGCAGGAATGTCGGTTTCTGCGCACTCCTGCTCATGCATCTGCCTCGTGTAGCCCTTGTAGGGACCAGCTCTATTTCACTAGAATAACTTCGCTATTCATGAACAATAAGGTTCAAATTGTACTTTTCTTTAACACAACATTAACTCTCAAAGAGCTGGAAATTCAGTATTCTGTTCCCTAAGCTTAGATTCCAAATCAGTCACTGAGAACATTATATGAGCAGTAATCCCATTAAATATATCATCTTGCAAATATCTAAATCCAGTTAATTAACTTGTATTGCAAAAGAACTCCAAGATATAGTTTTCAGTGAGCAAACTTACATTTTAGGTTTCTAATTATATCAGAAATAAGTTTCACATCTCCTTTTTATTTAAAAATTAGAGTAAAATCTCCTAAAAATCTATAAGCATTGGCAAAATAAGTGTTACAGACATACAGAAATTTAAAAAACCTGAGCGTTCTTTATTAAACTCTTATCTTGCAGAGAGCTTACATAGAATAGAGGCCCCATAAATGTTGAAAAAGAGGAACATTATCTGACAAAAGTTGTAAAATATTTTCCACTTACGAACTAAACAGGACCAAATGACTGGACAGGTAATAACTGAAGTAATTTTGCAGTTCATGAAGAATGCAGTATTACAGTTCCTGTACTTGGAAATTAGTTTACTAAAGGCTAGAACTGGTGAGAGCATAAGTAAAATATCATAAAAAATGTCTTTGCAGCCCAAAGTGATTAAAAAATGGATACAAAGAGATTTTCAAGAGATATGAACGAAGCCATTTTATTATGCCTGCAGCTAAGGGTGAGGCACTCTTCCAGCGAGAATATATTTAAACTAAACTGTGAATTTATGTCTTCATGTGATTTCACTTTACAAACAAATAAAAAATAAAGCCAACAAAAGGCCAGCTCAGGCTATCTCGGGGTGCTGCCCATCAGGCTCTTTCTTAAAGTACTCACCTACGATTTCCCCTCCTTTTCCAAGGGTTGCAACGCTTCGCTAAGTCACCAGGACAGCTGTCTTATTCCAGAGCAGGATCAGCATCCATCAGCAGAGAGCGGAGGGGAGGGGAGCGGAGGGGGCCAAGCAAACCTTGGCGTGTTACGGAGCAGGATTCTGCACAGGGATCGGATGGGGATAAACGAATGCTGTATTTCCAGGGCTGCCCATAACCATTTACTTTGCTTTCATAAAGAACAGTAGTTGGCAAGTGAAAATATTTTAAAGGACTTTAAAATAATTTGACACCACTCCAAGTTTAAAAAGAAAGACTGATTCTAAAAGGTCTTCTTAAAGTATTGTCTGATACTATGCAAAAAAATAAGTGATGTGGCCTGAGCGTCTCACCTTATGGTCCTTTACAAAGGCATATGTGGAACCGTAAAGCTCAGCTGAAAACGTGTATCTCCCCAAGGTTTCAGTGCAGTGGAGGATGGAGGCTAAGTTAGACCCAGTTAAAGGCTGGGTTAGACCCAGGCTAACTAGCTAGTTCAGCAAGTACTCCATACGCTAACCGGTCGTTCCTCTCTCCACCCCTCCCCAAGGGCTGTGTGAGGTAGGGTTATATTGGACACTGTCTCTCATGGTAAACATACAGCTATTTTTTATTGCACCTAGGTATTTTTGATTGCAACGTGTTCTCTTCCAGCTGCACTGCCTTCTGCTGCTCAGAGACCTGCCGGTCATTACCGCTCCTTTGGGCTTGCGGGTCAGCGGCTCGTGCGAGTCTAAAAGGAGGTGAGCTCGCTGGACTGAGCCCCAGGTCTTTGCCAATGCAGTTTTCTCTAAAAAGGGCGTAGGGATCATTCACACGAACAGCCCAGCTTATGGGGTTGCAAAGGATGTGTGGGAAATCCACCAGGAGCACGAGCGTGTTAGCAAGATGAGACACGGGTCCTGGTAGATCTGCAGGCTCGGGAAAGCTTCTCAGCAGCAGTAGTGACAAATCTAGCTGCTTCCTCTGCTATCTGGAAGTGTCCCTCACCATCACTTTAAAGTCTGGACTAAGCTTCCCAGGCTTTTTTCTTTTAATGTCCTGTGAAAAGGTCTTTTTTCTGCACATGCCAGGCTGCATTGCAATGTCACATAAATCAGTACGACTCTATGCCCATACATGAAGTCACTTGTGATTTTAGCCAACTCCCACCGGTTTCAGGCATAAAGGACTGGCCTGGGCCCTTTGTTTTCAAATTATGGATAACAGCAAAGATTAAAAAAATGGGGCAGAAGGGATAAACCCTGCTGCCTATTTAAAAGACTGACCACAATAGACAATACATTTGCCTATTAAAGTAGAAGAGAGGATATTTTAGAAACAAATCAGCCACAGTATGTGGTTTGGTGTTTTATTAATTGAATTCTGCCCATATTAACAAGTGTTACTACTTTTTTTCTTCAAATTATGCCAATTATGATTTCTCTTATGAAAATAATGATTCATGTTTTAGATTGAGTTGTGTGAACATGAAACAAAAGCAGTATGGAGTAAAACTGAAAAGAATTTTGAATTATTTCCCTCCAGTTTATCAGTACTTCAGGTCACAGTCCACTCACCAATTATCCAAATGGTACTCGGTCTCAAAAGAGCTAATAACTACTTAGGCATCAAAGAGAAGCTTCTGGGATTCACAAAATCTCCATAGCCACATCCTCACTTTAAACCGCCATGAGCTGTGCTGTGGTACCGCAGTGTCACTGGCTGAGCATCACAAAAAAGTCATTCCCTCAAAATACAGGGGTACATGAATACCATTATTCCCCTCCCACCCCTTTGTGGAAATTTATCTCTTTCTTCCTAGCTGCCCTTTCTCCTTTTGCCTTTATATACTTGGCTGTTGTGGTATCCGTTGCTCTGATCTACCCGCCTTGCTCAATTTCTTCCACTGAAAGATTGTCATTTCATCCCAACATCCATGCTGCCTGCCTCAGGCATAATTCAGTCCTCCGCATCTCCTTCCTCTAGGCATCTCTCCCTTTTCTCTTACAATAGGCTTCTAAGTTTGGATCTCCAATACTCACCTAAGTTATATGTCTGGCACAGTCCCCGCCTGGGGACACCCCCACCGAGTTAGGTGCTCCTGATGGGAGAGCTGCAGCCTATTTAACGCTCTAGTAACTCTACATGTGGAACCCTAGATTTAGGCTAGATATAAGGAAGAGATTTTTTACACTGGGGGTGGTGAAGCACTGGCACAGGTTGCCCAGAGAGGTAGTGGAGGCCCCATCCCTAGAAACATTCAAGGTCAGGTTGGACGGGGCTCTGAGCAACCTGATCTGGTTAAAGATGTCCCTGCTCACTGCAGGGCGGTTGGACTAAATGACCTCTAAAGGTCCCTTCCAAGCCAAAGCATTCTATGATTCTAGCCCAGAAGGTTCAAGTCCCCTGCTCTTGAAACATTAAAGATGACAAGATTTTGTTCCACACTGCCAGAACGGGCTATGGTCCCACCATCTGCTCCTGAAGAACAAAATATGAGCTAGACTCCATCCAGACCAGTAAGAAAATACACTGTTTGCACTGGCCAGAGCAAGGAAATGATGTTCCCCTCCAGGTCAGTTTTAGACAAGGGTGCTGGGGCAACTTGGGCCTGTGATCCAAAGTCTAGAAGCATTTCAGCTCTAGCTAGAAGGTGTCTTAACAGCAGCACCTAATAGCGCATCATTTTTTGTGCCTTGGGCTGTAGCTGCATGCATGCCTGTGATTTTGAATCCATTTCGGATCCAAGAGTTGAATGTCCAGGCCTCCAAACTAAAGAGAAAGCCTTGCAGTTAAGTTATAGCATCATCTGCATCTTGAAAGTTATAAAAAAATGGAAATATTTTTCACTTCATAGATTAAACAGTTGCTTCATGAGTTGAAAGTGACCTTGAACACGCTGCTGTCTGCAGCCCAGTGCGTTGTCTGCTCTTGGCTCCTTTTCAATGGTTGGGACAACAACTTAGTGCCAGAAACTTCACCTCACATTTTCCAGTCAGGCAACAATTAGATCAACAATAAAGCACAGTTTCTTTCCCTTTTGGCTATCTTGAGAAACACACATCATCATTTCTCCATCTTTGGCCTCTGGCAAGAATGTACAGTGGCCAGGTAATTTACTCTTCAGTATTGTTTACTACCTGAATTTAAAAATAAGCCCTTGTGAATTTTCCAGAAACCTCAAAAATATTATGCTTTGACTTTAAAATAAACTGCGTTCTTTTAGCTTGCCTAAATATTCAGCTTTATTTCCAGTGAAAGGGTTAATACCTGTATTTTACCCTTTTTGGATCAAGTTGTTGAAAGAGGGAGAGCTTCATGCACCATAGGAACCTGCAGTGGTACCCTAATGACAGTATAATTAGAAGTATCATTGTGGTAATGATTCTTTTCATCTGGCAAAAGCCTTTAACAGAAAAGATCTCTTATTCAGTTAGTTTCACCTGCCCATTCTCTTACCTCTGCCACACTCCTTTGCTAGGTCAGCATCAGAAGTTAATACTGGGTGTTTGACAAGGCTTCAGACTTTGTGCTCATCAAACTAATTAAAGAGAAACACATCCAAAGCCTAGTGAATTATTTTACTTTTTAAAAATGCTGCCCATTCATCTTGTTTAAAGATTTACCTGGCTCAGTGGGTTTGATTAATGAAAAGGACAATGGGGCTCTTGTCAGCGCAACCTACAGTCACTTGGTTCAGGGTCAGCAGGTTGAGCAAGAGGCCTCCATGTCTATATTTAGTCTCTCTCTACTTTAAAAATCCAAAGGATTGAAACATTACTGATTTTATCAGCATGCCGCGGTTTGGAGGAAAAGACAAGAACTGTCTTGATCTCAAACTTCATTCAACTCTTTTCGGTTTGTTTAAGTTAAGTAGCACACAGCAGATCCCCCATGGTTGTCCTGGGTATAGATAGGCAGGATGGCTTTATGTTAACACTAAAAGTGGGGTACGGACTCTGAGTAAGCTTAAAATGTAGATTCTTATAAATTGCTACTGGGGAAAACGTACAGTAATATACATGTTTCAATAAACTCTGAAAAGACAAAAAGAACAAGGGATATGATGCATATTAAATACCAGTGATCTTATAAAATAATCATAAATGCCTTGATCCTGCAAACATTTTTGCATACAATTAGCTATACTATCAGAAATGCTCTTATTATTGGATTGGAGCTTTGACTCTGCCATAAATTTGAAACAAGGTAAAAAATCACATTCATATAATTCCAGAAACAGCAATAAACCAGATTTCTACTAAAAGTCAGGGTGGTCCACAGCTCCCCTTTGTTTCAACAGAAGGATGCAACGTCCATCAGCCTTGCTGAACTTGGGCTGCTTCTCTGTGTCCTCTCTCTCAGCTCTGCTGCCGGTGGCGTTGGGAAGGGCTGAGCGTTGGCCCCCTCCGCTCCCCACCCCGCCTGCCTCCACCTGCCTGCATGCCAGCCAGCAAGGCGCTGAGAGCTGTTGCCTCCTTGTGACACAGGCAGCCGGCAGGAAAGTACCCAGCGCGGATTATAATCTGCCCTCTAGTGATTAATACAGCTAACATTTGGCAGCGTCATTAACATTATTTATGCACTACATTACGCAACAGCGGTAACGCTCGTGCTTTACACCTTTGTAAGAGGCTCTTTAATATAGCCAATGGACTGAGCATCTGGCAGTTTGCTGATGATTATGGGTTATGATCACTAATAACTCCTTCTGCTGATATGTTTATAGCCATATATGACACCAATCATGCTCATCATCCTAGGACAGCCACTGTTGCACAAAGCCACCTGCAAGCACATACGGAGACTGTGCAAAACTTTAGTGCTTAGGGTCAGTGTTTTCAGTTGTGCGAGTTATTAAGCAACGATGCCCAGCCCCTCTCCTCTGAGGATGAGTAAGATTTTCTTACTGATTTAAATGCCATAGAAGCGGAGCTGAAACGCACATCTTTAGCCAAAGGAGCAGTACGACAAAAAAAGGTGTTTGTGATTTGGAGGTAAGGGCATGGTCCCTAATGTTTAGTCTTGTAAGCAGTGTCTGACAAGTGAAAGGCTTTGTTATATGTTACTGTACCTTGACTTCAGCACAACCCTTGAGGTCCTTTATCAAGAACTCATTGAATCATACCAGAATAACTCAACAGTGCATCATGGCAGTGCTCCACTGCCCTGTGACAAGCTCTGCTTCAGGAATGTGGAAGAGCTTCCGTAGCTGACCCAAATGCCAAGCCTTCTTTAGGGCAGGCACCATAATTCAGCGGGGCAAAAACCGGAGAGAAGGCGTCATTAGAGTCTTGGTCCCGAGTTTTGTCTGTGATGTACACTAGTCCCATTGTAGAGATGGGAGAACAAGTCCTACAAGTCCTCCCATGCCTGCAGAGACGTTGGAGCACAACCGAAAGGAACATGTCCCCCTCCTATCTGCACCCAGCTCCTGCGTGTGTGCGTACTCTGGCCTCGCAGCTGCTGGCGAGTACAGCTGTGGAAACCCACCCTCATTCAACAGTCACTTTACTCTTGCAAATAAAACACTTATGGGCTTGATCATTTTATCTACCCTATCATCTAGGAAATGCATTTGGATAAAGGGACATTTATTGAACTGTCTTTTATCACACAAGTACTTCTACTAAAGAAAGATTTCCAGGATTCAACTCTGTGTATTTAAAATGCAAAATTCAAAGAAGTTTTATTGCCAGACTTTCACTTCTCAATAATGATGTCTTAATTGTTCTACAAGTGTGCGTTACAATCTGTCATACATTCGAGGAATTAGCATAGAGGAAAATCTACCTTCTTTCTGCTTAATAAATCAAGAAGTTGTATTTTTAATGCTGCTTTTTAAATGCAGCCACGCACTAGCGTTCTCCCTAGATTTTTAAATAGGTAAATACTACACTGGGATGTTTGCAAGAAAAGAAAGAAAAGATTAAAGAGAGATGAGATTGTTGGGGGGAAGAAAAGAGTCATCTTTTCCACCTAGCAAGTTAGATAGCAAATATAGTCAGCTAAGAAAAAGGAGATCAAACACTGAACTCAATTTTTATTGTATTAAATTTGAAATACCACATCTCTTCATTCCCATGAGAGAATTTGGTGTAATCTTTCACAGTGTACTTCTGCAAGAGCCATTTGCAACCATGCTGCCTATGGCTTTTCAAGGCCTAAATTTCTAACGTAGGGAGGTAAATGTTTTTAGTCTGCCATCAGTCATAGTGCACCCACCCACCGAAGGGCTGAACATTTCCTGCAGCGGCTTTGAGATAAAGATTTCCTGATACCTGCAAGCCCTGTAAGAAAAATATTCTTTACAAATGAGAAATTCTGATGCCTGGATATTCCAGGCAGCGCTAGGTGTTAGATCTTCTCAACGTCGTTACACGTTTCCAGGTGTTAGGTATTTCATTATTTAAGAGCAGGTAGAAAAAACAGACAATAAGTATTCATAAAATGTCAGCCATTCTCCAAAGGGCTGTTTGAGTTAATACAGGCCATAAAGCTCTCACTTTTATTGGGCTTGAAAATGATAGTTATTTGAAGGAAATTATGTCACTACTTAAAATATTTTACCAGAAGAAACTGCTTAGCACCATATCTTTAAACCACCAAGCAAGAAACTCCAGAGTTTCCACTACATTACAGCTTTCTGACAGCTCTTGCTAGCGTTGCAAAGCTATACAGGCAAAATAGGAGATAATCTTCCTATCCTGGGTCAAGAACACCAAGGCCATCAACAGTATATTTGCTCAGGACCTGTTCCAAATTGTGTGCCCTGCTTGGTGATTAGCCGGGCTAAAGTGAAGTCCTTTGCAACCCTTCATCTGCATCTTGAATTCTTTGGGGTGCAGGAGTCGACATAGGGTCAGCTGAAGGCCAGCTCGCTTCCAAAACACATATGTAGTGGGGTGCAGGCAAAAACTCAGTTTAAGAGCAGAATTAAGAGCTAAAAGGCAATACAAAATGGCTCCTGACACTACCCTGTGGCTAAAACAGTACCTGAGATCTTAGTTGTTGCCTTGCAGCTACAGCGCGTGCTTGCCGGCGTGCTAACCGGAGCAGAGGAGCAGCAAGCTAAGAGGCTTGCTATAACAAGAGCGTGACAAAGACATACCTGCAGAGTGGATGGCTTCAGTTTCTCATTCCACCCCGCGTGGGAATGGAGCAGCCAATTTGTTCAGCTGGGGCAGGTCCATGGAGTCACCGCACCACTGCCCCGTTACAGCAAAGGGCTTAGGGCGGCTCTGCGAGGGGAAGAGCCAAGGTGCAAGAAGACGACGCATGAGAAAGGCGACTTAAGATCAAACAAATAGCGAGGATCAGGGAAGCAGAAACCATGTTAAATAGGTTGCTGCTATTGGTGAGGTGAGGATATAAAAAAAGAACCAAAAGATCTGGGTTTGGATATAGAACGGGCTCCAGCTCCTGCTAGACTTTTGGGTCTGTGACAAACACTTGCAGAACATATTTGTTTGAAGTCTGCAGATCAAAGTCAGTGCGTAAACCATGCTGTTGCTTATACCTTTACAAAACTGCCAAGATACTGAAAAACCTGAACAGCCAATGCAAAAGGAAAAGCAGTAACCCTCTAAGATAGCTGCAAACTACGGTTGTATTTAAGGATTTCACACTGACATAAATAGATACAATTTACCTGCATAGCTTTACAACACTAGCAAGAGCCGTTCACCTCTTGGTGAAGGATTCTTGTTATTTGTACACATACATTTTAAAATAGGATGAACAAATAAAAAGCACCAAAGTATCCCATTGCTATCCATGTTTCTGACCTCCCAGGATAGGGTCAGAAATCAACTATGCTGCATACCACTAATTAATAGGGGTGAAAAAGGACGTTCACACTGTACAGTACATATTTTCTGAACAGGGACAATCTGACAGAACCTCTTTATCTGTTATTATAAAATACTCTGAATTAGCAAATAAATTCTGCAGCACAGAATCTTTTTGGCCTGTCTGTTCAAGTATGCCATCGAAATTGTTGGTGACACCCTGGTTGCGATACAGCTGCCGGTTTGCCTTTGTGACTTTTGGTGGGTCCTTCAATACAGCCATTCTGAAGGTCCCAGATGTTCAGTCTAACAACTCACAAGCCTTATTTGTGTTACAAGCCCCTCACTCTGCGGTATGGCTGTGCTTATTCCTGCAACGACAAAGTAGGTATTTCTTTCAATAACATTCACTTGTCATTAGAAAAATATCCTAATTATGAATTCAAGAGTGACAGATTGTGAGATTCGGTTTGCAAAGATGATGTCACTGGTGGGGAATTGGTGGGTAACCTGCAATTACCTCTTTGAATAAAGACATCAGTGTTGTATCTCGAGAAATAATGGCTAATGATATGTCTTCCAAAAGGAAATAGCGTTATTAATTACCTTACTGTGAACACACCATTTATTGACAGCTTTGAAGGCCATTCATCCAATTAAGTATAATGACTAAAAGCTTCATTTGGCCTTCACGGTTATACAGATGGGCTAAGAACAGGGAGCAAGATCCTGATTTCATTTATAACCTTCATAAATATTCAGAGAAAGTCACAAACACCCATGGAGCTACCCTGGTTTCTATTGCTGTGATTAGAGTCAGGCTGTGGCAGGTAATGATGGTAGAGAAAGCGCTGTAAATTGATACCTCTAATACCTTGTGCAATAATACAATCTGTCATCTCTTCTGATTGTTACTAAGCACTTTGCTTCCAAGCACTTTCCTATCAACATTTAGGGGGTTTTTCTTTCCCCAACTATCGTCCAGGCCCGCATTCATTTCAGTGACAGATGATTTAGTTGCAACCACAGCCCTATCTAAGTTACTTCTTACTAACAAACCTAATTTTTGCAGTATTTCACAGTTTCCGCAGCTTTTTTCTCCCTCAGATGTATCTAACAATCATTCTAAAAATCATTCATTCACATTATACTTTGCCTCAGTTTTATGGATCTGCTTCTGATTTTATTCACGTGCTGCTGTAGGAAGAATAATGCAACCAAAGCCAACAGAATTTCTTTGGATTTTCCTTTTTGTAAGTGAGAACAGAACCTGGCCTCAGGCATAAAGGGTCACTTTTGCGGACCCATCTAGGCATCTCTACAGTCCTCATTAACATGCCATTTTGCTGATTAATTATTTTAATGGATGGCAAGACAAATCCTAGTGCACGGCACAGCTCAGCTAACGTGTCTCTAAGATAAAAGTGTGGCTATTAACATTGCTTCTGCCATCACTGGCTTTTATCTTTGAACAGCAACAGGTTGCTAATGATATGTGGTTATCGTTTTCACGTTTTGGAACATCAAAAATGCTGACAGACTAAAGTGGCAACAGTTTGTAAGCACTCAGGTAGAACATCAAAGACCTTACTAAAGGTTTAGTACACACCAGCAGCAGCAACAGTTTTAGATCTACCTGTACCACCGGTCTAATCGCTCAGAAATCTGATACTGATGCTCATATGACATCCAAGAAATGCTTTTTTTGCTAAATGGAAAGCAACATTACAGCCAAATGGCAAAGTATCTGCAAGTGCTTTGTTCCTCTGCAACACTGAAGATCCAAGAAACTCACAACCTTGTAACAGCTGACATTGTAGAATAACTTAATGCTGCCAACAGGTCTTGAGAGAATGCAGAATTATATGTAAATATATCAAGTAAATGTTTTTAAGTGATAGGTCTTCACCCTGTGCAAACAAGTTGCAACAGCAGTATTTATCAAAAGGGTGCCTGATGCAAAGAAGTCAGATTAATTGTTTATGCAGAGGCATTCAGTCTGCATTGCAATGAGAGCAAGCACAGAAAAGAAATGTGTCTAGAAACCACCTCCTTCATGGGAATGACTGTGAATGAACTAAACACAGTGGCAGCAATTTTAAGTGTGATTTTAATACCTTCTGCCACTTTGCGTTGGCTGTGCTCGTAACGCTTGGGTATATTTAGAGTCGATGTGAAGTATCTGTCGCTGAGCAGGGCAGACATATGACTGCTTTGTAGATGAGCCTCACACATGAGGGTATCGAACTGTGGAAAAGCACACTCTTGCCTGAGGATCCCTGGAAACCCATCATCCCAGGGACAAAGCGATTTTTTTGAACTTGAAGCTAGTAGATATTGATCTCTTCTTGCTGCGTTATTGTATTTCTATTACTATAGTTAAAGTCTGATACTGTGGCAGACAATGCTTCCTGTGAGATGGGCAGGGATCCCAAGGATTGGTCTACTTTGCTTTTCCTGGCTATTCTGCAGAAGTTACATCTGGCCCCATAGTTTCCAAGGTAGGGCAACCATTTCTGCCACTAGGAAAGCGGGAGGTGGGATAGTCAAAATACAGATAAAACACAAACGGAGCAGATGGATCCCAGTGAGAGTCTGGACTTTGTGCAGAGTTACCTGGCACATGCTTCGGAGCCGTGCAGTGTTGCAGGGTCAGTTTCACAGCAGGGCTTTGCAACCTGGTCAGCCTGGATGGAGATTCAGACTCAGCTGTGGTGCTGGAATTCAGGGTTTTTTTGTTCTAGACATCTTCATTTCATTTCTGAAAGCAGGAGTGAAAGTCTACCCTGAAACATTCTCTGCGGCTTTGCAACTAATTAAGCAACAGGACTGTCAGGTGACTTCATTTCCATCATATCACGTGCCAAACAGCAATGAAGCATGGTGACTGCAAAATGGTGGTGATACATCCTCCAGCCCTGTGTGGATCTCCATAATGGACCTTACGTACCAAAACCAGACAAGGACGAATAAGACATTGCGTTTTCTTAGGGTTACAGCTGAAAAATGGGTCTAATCAGCATGACTGGCCCCCCAAGGCAAACAGAAACGTCATGACCGCCGCATGTGTTATCCTGCTGCCCCCAACTCTTTCCATTCAAGGACATCAGAGGAAACTGAGGAAGGCAGCAAACACACAGTTTCTTTGGGTCCTTTCACTAATACTTTGCCACCGTCACTGGCACACTTTTCTGGTTGTCTGTTTAGCCCACAGCAAAACAAAAACAATCCCCCCCACTCTCCTCCATTCCTCATATTAAATATCGCTGGATGGCAAAGTTCACATCAGAACTGGCATAGGCTGGGAGATGCAAATTCTAAACATCTCGGCGAAAAATCGAAGAGGACGAGGTCCCTGTGCTTCATAACACATACCATAAGCAAAACTATCTTTTGGTCTTGCAATTGGTTACACGTCAGTAACTACACATAATGAGGAAAAAGGTTCAAAAGCCTCATAAAATCATTAGGGGAACTGTTTTAAATTGATCATGTCATTTTGTAATGAAGCTCATGCAGAAGGCATACAAAAACATCAAAACTTCTCAAGAAGTAAACAAAAAATATTTTCCAATTAAAGCATTTAATTATGACAACTACCATGATGAGTTAAATAAAAGAACATTACCAATGAAAATCTAATTTCTCTATAGCACCCTAATTCAGGACTTCATTTTCCGAATATGTTTGACTTTAATAGCAAAAACAGCAGCACTGATTTCATGCGTTCTTTTTTATTACTAAAGGTAATCATGAATACAAGCATTTTCAAGAGTGGAATTTAAAGTTAGCAAATACACGATAAAGTTTAGGACTGTTTCCACAGTACAAAAAGAGAAGAAGGTAATAACTTTTTACCTTCTACAGTCCACAATACTCAGGCAAGGTTTATGTAGGCTTTCAATTTCTTAAACCAAGTCACTATCAAAGTGCCTTTGTAGCAATAAAGGATGAATATTTGAAGTTAGCAGAAAACATTGTAAGTGCCAAAGTGAATGAAGAAAAAATCATTGATAACAGCAACCCTGCCACCCAAAAATTACTCAAATCAGTGCCTATGCACAAAGACCGCTGTAATAAATGAAGTTAGAAGCAAAGCATAGGAGGAAGAATCACGTTTCATGATATACTAGTGCATAGCATGTTACACACCTGCGATGCAAACACCTGCCCCACATTCAACTGTACGTTCCTTAACTGGCCATAATAATATTGTTAACGTCCTATTAACTTTGGGTACCATTAAGTAATTTGTGGCTGACAATGTTTTAGAACGACTAATGCAATACTTGCACTTCCATAACTCATGCCAGTAGCCAGGCTATTTATCATCCATGGCAGGTGTTAAGGCAGGGCTGAAACAATAGTGTAGAAACTATATCCCAATAAATTATCTCTACTGCATGATTGAGACAGAAATTAAAAAATTTGTCAGAAGCACATTAAAAATAAAATAAAATTGGTGTTCTGTTTAATGTTCTTGCCGTGAGAAAATCTCCTGGTGGAGTCAATGAGAGATTATCTTGGGCAGGGAGTACCGAGCTGGCCTTAACACATTAAAAGATAAATCATATATAGCTGATGCAAGTCAGGGGGGAAAAAAATGTTACGGGAAATGTTTATCTTTTCCAAATCTTTCTTGAGGGCAGTGTTAAAAAAAGGTTGATGTGATTGAAGCATAATGTCATTACTTGCCAGAGGAAATACAGGATGTTAAGAGGCTGATTAACCTGCCTTCGCAGTGCAAGCATGTCGGCCCTAAATTTATATCATATTAACTTTTTATCTTCTGAAGTTCTCCAACTGCAAATGCACAGGTAAACTCGAAAGGTACGTTTACCGCAGTTAAAGGGTGAGATGGGAGCTGTGCTCCACATTTGAAGCCAGAGCTCACCTGAGCTTTTTGCAAATCTAAGGAGGGTCAACTCCAAGGATTTAGTTTCGATCATGCTTAGCTAAAGGTAATTGAGGGCAAATTATGACCCCTTCAATCAGAGGAACCACAGAGCAATACTGCTTTTGTCAGTGTTGCTTGGGCTTGCACAGAATTTCTTGATGTTAAGAACAGAATTTGATCTAAAACATGCAAATACATAATCTGCAGTCTTTATGAACTGTATGTATATTTTTTTTATGCTCCAGGATAGACCTGCTGCTAGATAACTATTTTTTCCGTGGCCTCCCCCAGCTTAGTAACTAACACTTCTCTTTCTTTGATTTGCAAAACAAAGTTCTCACCTTCGGTTGTTAGGAGCTTCTATTTTGGGCTCGGGCAGCACTCCTGGAATGCAGCAGAGCATGACTGGGTGCTGCACCTTCGCCCCACGCAGAGGGGAGTCTCCCAGGAGCAGCACCCGGAGGTTTGAGGAGAGCCCAACAAAGCGCACTGCTCCAGCAGAAAGCCCTGGGGGCAAAGATATGCGTGCCAGCTCATGCCTCTTAAAACTGTAAGAACAGGCTGTTCCAGAGCATACATCATGAGATTCCCAGCCTTGCTGACACCTCGCTGCCTGTTGGAACACCAATGAACAGCATCATTACTCTTAAATTCGTTAATAAGGTCGCTTACTCTCGGGTGACTCTCCGAAGGTGTAAGCTTATTCACCTGAGTTAGAGTGAGTTCATAACTTCTCCCAGTGCCAGTAGAAAACAGACTTATGTTAAAATTATATCAAATTATAGATTAAGAAATGTTAGGAATATAAATTATAAAGCCAAATGCTCCAAAGCTGAGAAATAACAGAATTAGGGTTGCCTTATTATTCACATCTAATTTTTTCCACGGGACGTACTGTGCTCATGTTGAGACCTGGAATTATACCTCTTGCTCTCTCCCTGCCCCTTCTCAATTAACGAGAGGAGACGAGCTTTAAAGACTCATTTCTTAGAGACTTTTATAGGCCCTCAACTGTCTTGCATCTGATATGTTTCATGCTTGTTAACTAATTATTTTACAACATCCAAGGGAGACGAACTGGCCCGAATGCCTCAGCAGCTGACGTGGAAGCACAGAGCCCACAGCTGGTTCTGACTGAGGGATGAATGAAGCAGAGATTTTGCAGGAAAAGGAAAAGCGTGTGACACGTAATTGAAGGCTCTACCGAACTGGGAGAGTACGACCCTCGAGGCAGGTGACTACGATTGTGGAACAAGTCTCCATTGTGATTTTTTTTTCACTTCTGCCAGTCCCCATGAATGTAACCACCCCAAGACAGTTCCCAGTGTTCCTCCAGGCTTCTCTGCTCTGTTGGACTTGTGGGTTTTTACCACAGCTATTTCTAAATAGCTGCTTGGTCACACCAGCGGGTCCTAATTAAGCGTTTTAGACTTCTCCATTGTGGAGCCCCTAGGATCTGCCATGGAGAGGATAACTTACAAACAAACCTGATCTTCTTCATGGTGATCATCCAGAACAGAACAGCAAGGCCAGAGGATGATTTGCTGATTACATCACTAGCCTGAAAGATTCTTTGGTTTTGGTTCAGATTCCTTCTCCATTACAGCTTTCTGCATGATTTGTGGCAAACCGCCAAGGCCATCACTTGTTGAAGGACATAAGCACAAAAAGCAAGACAAGAATAAAATGTAGGCACTCAGGTACAGAAGTATGACTCCTCAAGTCACATACGCACCTACATTTTCACCAGTAAAACTTCCTCAATGTTTATAGCCCAGCACCACCATCATCCTCCCAGGGTTCAGTGCCTAGCTCTAATATTATGCCTAAACATGGGTGGCATCGCCTTTAACACTGAACGTTCATCAACAGGTCTTGTAGCTTTAAGGAACCAAATACTATCTGAATCAGAGGAGTGAGATTCTGCCTCCTTCCTTTCCTAGCCCCATACTTTGTGTGCTTTCTGCAATGCTGGCAAAGCTTTTGCTGCAGAAGTGGAGTGTCCTTGTGCCCGAGGCTAAAGCATCTCCCTGGAAAGCAGGTGGTTTGGACCCTAATACGTTGATGCAGAAGAGGACAGAGAACCCGAATTTCTTACAGCTTGGCCAAGCCCTCTAATCACTAATGTGCTCTTTATCCTGCTCTCATCTCTCCTTCCCTTCATTAAAATAAAATTTATAGAAGGCCAATAAAAAAAGGCCAGTATCACTTCCATTTTTAAAACGAACTACATAAGCACCTTAATTACAGAAGAGAGTCTAGCTCAGTGGAATCTACACATTATTTTGGCCCAGTCAATCATAATGCCAGCTTAAATACCTCCGTACTGTCCTTAGATTCACTTGCATCAATGAATAATCTGCAGTGTATTGCAAAAAAACTTTTCCACTTATGCAAGTGAATGTAAGAAAACTCTACAACCGTATACACAGTGCGTGGTGCCAATCAAATATTTTTAAAGTGAATCTAGAGAAACAGAAGTAGTGTAATTTTATGTGCTACAGTGAGCATATACATTACTTGATTATCAAAACCTTTATTCCATTTGCTGTAACAAAGGTTCCAAAATTGGAGCGTACTCATGGGACCACCGTTTACAAGATTCATTCAGAGATGTATCAACAGTCCGAGCCCACTAGGTACAGGAGAACATTGTAGAACATTCACAGTTCGTCAAACCTAATATAACAACTGCCAAACCCTGTAAGATCTTGCTTTCAGAAGAACAATTCACCCCTTTATGCATCAAAGTGCAATTTTCTTAACTGCAGCAATTTTGTATGTGATGATAAATTTGGGTGGAAATTAGCCCAATAGTTTCTCAAGAAAAGGAATGCAAAGAAACTCCGTAAACTTATCGGTGCATCTTTTTCAAGATTCATGTACGATTTAAATACTTACATATACTTGCATTTCTCTGGAAAAATTGGATACCTGTGCTCTTGATACTTGCACAGGTCTTTCTCTCACTGTAGTTTGCAGGATTTACCATGACTACTTATAATCACTGGCTGAAAAATTGACAGGCAAGGTATTTTTCCCAAGAAAAGTGCTTTGTAGAGCTTAAGAAATAGATATCTTGGTAATCAAATTTAGAAAGGGAATGCACATACATGTAAAGAAAGGTCATTGTTAGCTGAAGTGTGACAGATCTAGTCCGTATCAATCTATACCGACTTGATGAAAATCCATGACTTCACTGCATTTTGGACTGACTCCTAACAATTGTAGATCCCCGCCAAATACAACAAGCTCTTACTACAGTGATTTTCAGATTGACCCATTTGGGATAATACGCTTCACAAAAACCTAGACACTGTAAAACTCACGTGTTCTTTCTAGCTTAAACAGCTCCAGGGAACTAGACCAATTGCAATTTGAACTCTGGTTTGCATAAGCCTTTATGATATCTTGAAGTATCATCATAAATCCTCAATTTTTTAATTATTGTACATTAAGCACCCTAAGTCTCCCTTAAAAAAAAATGTAAGTCCAGCAAACCCAAATAACGAAGTCTATTTCAAAAGGAGATTTGTTATTTGCTTTTTGTTTTGCTTTCTTTGCGTGAAAATATTGTGCCTTTCTGAACCACGAGTTTTGCTTCAGTCCAGTGACTTGGGATTTCAAACGTAAATTACAAATTACAGCCTAAGCCTGTATCAGCTTACTTTATGGGAGTTCAGAGGGGTTAAATAATGATAAATGCATGATAAAATGTGAGGATTAAAAATAATTTCTGTTTTATGAGCACCAGGACTGTGGCTGAATTCCACTCTTTTAAACAAAGATAAAATGCTTTTTACTTATTTTCATTCAGTATTAAGAAAATCATGATTTTGCTTATACGGAAATCAGAGCACAGTTCATGCCCTTCGCACGCTTGGTTTATATCTCCCCATTTAGCTGTTGCTGTGCTCTTCTGGTTTCAGCTTCAGCAGACTTTGGACTGGACTCTAACAAGAAGTCTCAAGCAGTTGGGCTACGTGTTTTAAGTTTCATATTCTTTGTTTCGTTTCCCACTTATCCACTATAAATGGGTGTGACTAACAGAAACAATTACAAGAAGTTAGATTTTTAAAAATCTTTCAAAAACAATTCCATTTCAATAAATTCACAATAACTTTTGTTATTGCTAATCTTACTATGATCTATTCAACTACTTAAAATTTAGAAATATTCATACAAGTTTTCTCTAAATTTTGAAGAAAGTCAAGTTACTGAGCTAGCTGAAGTCCTGGCTAAACATCTGTAGCGGTTTGTTGAAGTCTTAAACCAGGTTTTGACAACACTGTCCTATTCTGTTGTATAAGAATACTTTTTTCCCCTCAGTTTATTCCACTACTTCTGATTAGTAATTAGTTCATCCATAGCTGAAAAAACTCAAATGGGAATTGAAAAAGGGAAGAGATATTATTGTCTTCTTTCTGTCTGTGCATAACAATGCAGTGTAAGAGGAAGAGATCTATCACCTCTAAAATTATGAAGGATAAGGATGAATGTAAGTAAATTGATTCAATTTAATAATTCAATTAAATACAATATTCCTTTTGTTTAATAATTGAATTTGGATGAATTTATATTGTTTTCTTATGTATCTAGCCTACTTAGGGTAATTTATTTCAGTAGCATCAACAAGATTAATTCCTAGATTTTTTTTATCCATTGGAATTGTAATTTCTACACAAATGAGGATACAATCATTATCCAACCCATAATAAATGCAAATATAAAAACATCTATACAAGTGGTTAAATAATACATACTAGATATGTTGTGCTGTACATATTAGCAAACTTAATACAAAGCTATAGCAGCCTTAAAGGTGTTCTGTTTGCTTATTAATATTATTTAAATTGCTTTTTTACTATTTTGGTTTAAATCAACTCAACTTGGCTCACAGAAACATTTTTTTTCCCTGTGGCTTGTAGCTTTGGTCTAATGTTATGGTAGATATTTGTTGACCTTTAGGTAAAAAAGATGTATTTCATTGAATATTCCTTTTTCAAAAAAACCGAACAAGTATTGGCTCATCTTGGATAAGCTTTCCCTTGTTGCTACCACAATCAAAACACTTGTTTGTAAAAGGTTTACCTGTCCTTGGATCTCTTCACTCCATTAAAAAAAAGATCTATGTGTTTTCAACCTCTGTACTCACTGAATAGATCAATTTACTTTTATCTATACTTCACCCCTGTCTGTATTAAACTTTAATTTGCCTTTAGAGCTGCTCACTCTTGGAGGTCTCAGTACGCTGTCGTGAAAGAGGTTGTTTCTTGAAGTGGTGACCATGCATGGAAAAAGGTGCTTTCTTCTAACACTGAATTGAAAGCTGTACAGAATAAGAAAAGATATATTGTCTTTGAACTGCTCGCTTGGTCTTTATATGTTTTTTTGCAAGCCTCTAATAGCACGTCACCATTCTTACCAGAAGATTGGGCTGGAGAAACCTTGGTCCTCTCAGCGTGCCAAGCTCTTGATTTCGCTTCCACTCCAGTTGCAATATTTTCCATTTTTACCTCCTTAATCTCATTAGCTGTCATGCCTTAACTATGCTGTACAGACTTTGTTATTATTTGGTACATCAAATTTGGGGTTTGGTTCGTAAGAGTTCAGTAATATTATTTTGATATAAATTTGATGTGACTATGATTTTTCCCAGTTTAAGGAATCCATTGCTTAACTTACTTCATATCTAGAGTTTACTGGATACCAGAATATGATTGTCCAACTTGGTTCCTGAATTTACTTATTCACTTATGTTCAAATAGATGTTATCTCAGTTCTGTCAAACCAACTCCCTTTACCTCCTCTGACTTGAGTAAATACACATTTGATGGTAACATCACAACGTTTTAAATTCTTTGGCAAGTATTTTATGGTATTCTAGATTATTATAATTTTTCTCTCTCTAATATTAGTAGATAAACCAATAGACTGAATATTCCGTGTTTTATTCTACATCTAAATCTGTTTATAGGTCCTAAGTGATTTTTAGTTTTTTCTCCCTTGTTGTCAATGTGAACTTTATTTGACATTATATTTAGATACAGTTTTATCCTTTTTACAAACTGGCGCTTTCTAATGTGACCCTCGGAGAATATATAATCATATGGTAATGTAATGATTTTAAAAAAGCCTTGTGGTTGTTCTTATTGTTTCAGTAATAATTTGCCGCTCATATAGCTTGACTATTATTGGTTTTATCAGAATAAACCCATAAATTTTAATATTACCTGTTACTATAGTCCATATTAGCTTGAAAAAAAGGTTTCTCTTGGATTCCTAGAAGTAGTATTCACTTTTAATGTCGGCATAGAGACAGTACTTACCCTTACACCTCTCTGGGGAGTTTTGCAATGTCAGTTTGAATTCATTATTATCAGACCATTCAGCTGACTAGAAGATGACCTAATCCCATACCTGCTACTCACAAACGTAGTCCTGTTAAGATAAATAGGACAACGTAGAAGAATAATGGATTGCAAGGGGTCT
>VYZW01020413.1:142692-159261 GCA_013401315.1 Balaeniceps rex | reverse complement strand
TATGAAAACTTTCGTGGTCGGGGGGCAGCGCCCCCTCCCGGCCCCCCCCCCCTCAACCCGGCCCCCCGCCTCGCCATTCTGCCCCCCCCCCCCGCCTTTAGTTTGCAAAGTCACAGTATGAAATGTTATGAAATCGCCTCTTGGGAAGGAGGGAAACAGAAAGCAAGGCGTTTGTTTAGAAAAATCTGCGGCGGCCTCTCAGATGTGCCTAAAAAGCTGCCTTTGACCCCCCTGTTGCATTTCCAGGGAAGAGGCAAATCTGGGCTTAAAATCATGAGTCAAAAACAACAAAAACAAACCCGGCCCGGGTTAGTTTTTTCCACTGACTTCAGTAGGCACAGGATTGGTGCGAAGGGAGGCTGGGGCCAGACGGATGAGGCTCAGCAAGAAGCGCTGCGTTGGTCCGACATCTCTGTCTGGGGCCAAATTCGTACCTGTGCCAGTGGAAGTGTCAGCAGGGCCGGGTATGGGATCAGGCCCTCGTTCGATCCAGGGATGCTTATTGATTCCTCTCTGAGGTTTTAAATGCTTTAAAAAATATTATTTGCTATATTGTTTCAAAGGTTTAAAGGATAAGTGCTTAAAGAGCAAATACAGGCTTCTTCCTGCAGTCCTTGGGGGGGTTACAGTTCAAAAATTGCTTTAAAAATGTTTTAGGGGAAACCTCTCTTTATATGTACATGGACAGGCAGAACTTGAGGTTCTGTTATGCTTTTCTAATGATAGGATTGCAGGTTTAAAAACTTACATTATAGATGGCAATTTTCGCCCCATGAAACAAATCATCAAGCCATTAAAATATTCAAAGGGTGTCTAGCAATTTTCCAGAAGAATGGATTATTACATTGTTCCAGTAAGAAAAGACTTCATCTCCGAGCGTTCAATTTTGACTGGCAAAACAGATCAAAGATCTCTTGGGATGCATTTCAATTCCAATTTCCAATCCCCCTCATTTCTGACTGTCTGAGTCAATATTGGGAGAGGAAGTGGAGGTTAACTGGTTAGTTATTATTGTGAAGGAAGAAGTCGGAATGAGAAGTGATTCTTACAAATCCCACCCCAAAAAAAAGAAAAAAAAAAAAAAGTCAGAAGTCTTTATGATACTTTTTAGACATCCCTGTTTGCAGCGCTGGGAGGACTTCAGCCTGCTGTCTGATGAGACAAAAATAAACCTAGCAGAAACATTGAGTTTTTCAAAACAAGGCTGGAAAAGCTCATAAAAATAATGTTGCTCAGACGCGTTTTAAGAGAAACAGAATTACATCGACAAAATTATATGTTTTCCAGGTTTGGTTGGGGTGTTTTATTTTCCAAGGGGAAAAATTGCTCCTGCAGCAAAGCTAACTGGTGCCATCTAGTGTCATGTCTTCTCCCTCCTCCCCGGCCAGGGCAGGGGCTGGCAGAGCCGGAGCCTCGGGAGAGTGGGAACATGTTTATTAACTGCTTGTTAAAAAAAGAAAAAAAAATGCTTGCCAGCTAGGAGGAAGGTGGCAGAGGAAACTCTGGATGCCACTGAACTTACTTAAGGAGCCTAATTGGAAACAACCGAGTGCTTATTAAAGTCACTGACATTTCCATATGGAGTTCTCTCCGGGTCTGGTCATGAAATCACATGTGAAAATCTTTCCGAGTTGTGGTGTTAATCTACCCTTGAATTTCTGCCTAATTTAGGATGTATTGTAAAGCTATGCTTTTCTCCTTTTCTTTTTTTTTTTTTCTTTTTTTCTGGGGGGTGTTGTGGTTTAACCCCCAGCTGGCAACTAAGCACCACTCTCACTCCCCCCTGGCAGGATGGGGGAGAGAATCAGAAGAGTAAAAGTGAGAAAACTTGTGGGTTGAGATAAAGACAGTTTAATAGGTAAAGCAAAAGCCGTGCGTGCAAGCAAAGCAAAACAAGGAATTCTTTCCCTACTTCCCACAGGCAGGCAGGTGTTCAGCCATCTCCAGGAAAGCAGGGCTCCATCATGTGTAATGGTTACTTGGGAAGACAAATGCCATCACTCCAAACGTCCCCCCCCTTCCTTCTTCATCCCCCAGCTTTACATGCTGAGCAAGATGTCATATGGTATGGAATATCCCTTTGGTCAGTTGGGGTCAGCTGTCCCGGCTGTGTCCCCTCCCAACTTCTTGTGCCCCCCCAGCCTGCTCGCTGGTGGGGTGGGGTGAGAAGCAGAAAAGGCCTTGGCTCAGCAGTAACTAAAACATGCCTGAATTATCAACACTGTTTCCAGTACAAATTCAAAACGTAGCCCCATACTAGCTACTATGAAGAAAATTAACTCTACCCCAGCCAAAACCAGCACAGGGGGGAAGCTTTCAGCCCCCGATGGCAGCAGCCTAATATTAACTTGTAGGAATGGTGTAATGGTGTTTGGTTGGTTTGTTTTTTGGGGTTTTTGGGTTTTTTTTAGTAAACAGTAATGTTGTCCTCAAAAACCCATTACAAATACAGGTGGTAAAACTTCATGAGGCAGTCTTGTGTTGTAGGAGCAGGGGTGGGTGTCCTCTCATTTTATGTGAATACTCCATTAAAAAGAAAATCTTGTTACAAAGTCTATAGGTGAGTAAAATGAAGCTCTAACCCATAGGTGCATTTCTCAGTGTGCAGGTTATGTACCTTCATGTACTTACGGTGTTGAGGTTGAAGAACTGTTTCACGCCCGTTTTAGTCCATGTGCTGTCATGTTTGGGCTGCAAGCTCCACACGAAGAGCTTTTACTGGTTCGTGTGGAGCCTGAAATGTTGTTTTCAGGTTTCTGAGAAGTTTGTAAAATCTAAATTTGGTGAAAAGTTGCCTGCATGCTCATAACCTCTTGCTCCATTTTATAGTAGCAGGGGAGTCTATAAACGGGCGCCCTGTATGCTGAGTGCCTGTATTCTTTTCTAGATCTATTTTTAAACCATTCTTCTGTCTGGCAAAAAGTGACACTTGGTTTCCATGTTTACAGCAGGCATTGGCAAACCTCAGGAGTTCACAGTTTGCAGTTTGGTTAGATGACTATCCAAAAGCCAGCATCTGACCAGTAAACTCCTTCAGACTGCAAATTTAGACTGCAAATGTAGTCCTCCCCGCAATTTTTTTTTTTTTTTTTAAATCCATGCTAGGTCTTATGTGTTCCCATTGCTGCAGGATGCTGGCAGCCAAAAAGGCACACCCCTAAATCAGAGCAAGCGTGTAGTCTTCAGGACTGCTTTAAAACCCCAACAATCTCAGTGGAGCTTCACATCTAAAACACAGGGAGAGCTAAGGGCGTTGGGAGAGAGGAGAAATTTGGGGGCTATATTGTTTTCCTCCCCCTCTTTCTCCTGGTCAGCATGCTGCCTTTGGGCTGTAGGCTGGGTACCCATGAGGAATGTGGGATGCCTGCTTACGGAGGGGAGAGCTTGGGACAAGCACGCTGCAGGACAGTGGGTCCTGAAGAACGTGTCCTGTAGGACTGGGCACCTTCTGAAAGGGTCTCCTTAAATCTGTTCAGTTAAAATAAACATAGTGGTGAGGGGGTGCCTCTCCCCTGGCCATGGGACCCCAAGCTGCGTACATGTCTCATCCCATCCAGGTGGAATGCCAGAAGAGTTCCTTGCTGCCAAGATAAGCTGTGCCACCCTTGGCCCCAGGAGGACAGAGGCAGGGACAGTTGGTGCTGGCTAGTGATTTACTGCCCCGGAACATGGTGGGGATGATGGGACACCTCCTCTGAGCCCAGCCGGGCCGGGGACCTGGCTCAGCTGCTGGGGACGCCTGGCTCTGGCTGCACCCTGCCGTTGGGTCGGCACCTCTGTGCAGGGCTCGGTGTTGGCAGGGCACGGCGTCTGTCTCTTGTTCTCTGGAGTAGCTCCCTCGACTTCAGCCAGGACACAATTCCTGCCTTCCCTTGAAAAATTAATGTGCCAAATTGCTTGGGGTCATTTGAAATGCTGAAGAAGGCTTGACTCCTTGCTTCCCAAGGGCACGCGCTGCCTCTGCCTCGCAGTCAGAGCTTGGCTCCGCAGAGGGCAGGGGAGTCCTCTTTAGTGGAAAACATTGGAGGCAGCTTTAGTGTGCTTCCCCCCCTCCTCTACATTTTCTTCTGCAAAGACCAAAACAATGTAGAGACTTGAGCTGGGCCAGCTTTCAAGGGCAATCCTTTTAAACCCTCTTTTGAAGTACAAACTATAAAGTTCCCTGCAGCGCTCGAGAAAATATGCAGTTTTCCTGGTTCCAAATGCTGATAATAAACCCGTCCAGATAATGTATTGCATTTCCTAGAAACATTTGTTTGCTGGCAGGAAATTGGATCAGATTGAAAGTTAGCAGAGACCGCTCAATAGAGTGAGTGCAATCTGCTCACGGAAGGGTACGATGGAAAAAATGACAGGGCTTGCACTAGTGATGCTGCTTTTGATCTGTGCTGACACTGTGCACTAGGACTTCTCTTGGTCTCTTCTTGGGTTATTATTAATCCAGCCACGTTTTGGCCTAGACGCCAACCAGAAGCTACTAAATTAATAAAACTCTGCTGTGACAGCTAAAGGACATTTAGTGCCCCCTGATTGCATGACACCGGGAAAGCGGAGCTGGGCGCTTACATACCCCCAGCCAAGAGCATTGTCTTCATCGAGGCTTGTAGCACCCATGACTGTGCCCGGGGGGCCCCCATGCCACCCCATTTTCTTGCTTGTTCCTCTGGTCCCTGTTCAGGAGAAACNGTGGGGGGCTGTTCCTGTGGGGCTGGGACACTGCAGGATGCTGGGACTGGGGAGGAAGGGGGGGCAGGATGGAGCTTCCCCTGGGCGGGCAGTTTCAGAGTGCTGTGTGGGATGAGGCTGTGGGGAAGGGAGACTTCACCCAGCCACCCCTCCAGGGTGAAGTGAGGGAGTTGACGCTGCAGGCTCTGCAGGGGTAGGAGACTGGGGCCCAGGGAGGGGGAGTGATTGGTGCCTTCCCACGGACTATGTATTTTGGGGGTGGGAGAGGGGCAAAGACCACGGGGTATCCCCCATGCAGAGGGGGGTAAGAGAGCAAAGAGTTCCACCTGTGCACAGGCTGGGAGGAGGATGGATGAAAAGGGATTCCCTATAAATGGGAGCGGGGATGGATGGAGGGGTTTCCCTGTGCACGGCAGACAGATGGATGGGTGCGCAGGGGGAGAAGTCCCTAGTTCTCCCCTCTGCCCTGGGGTGGGGGACCTGTGAGGGTCCCCCCTTTGCATGGGGTGGAGCTGAGAGGGGTTCACCGACGTGCAGGTGCACCCTCCCCGTGCTCACCTAGCCAGCTGCAGTGAGGGCAGAGCCAGTGCTGGGCTCCCTTCCAGGAATGGGCTTTCTCGGGGAGGTGCCGGCAGGGAAGGGACATTCCCTGAACCGCTGGGGCAGACCCATTGCCTTCCTGGAAGGCAGCAGCAGTGACAGTCCCATGCGGCCACCCCCGAAATGGGCCCCGCGCCTGGCCCAGACCTTCCTCTCCGGGCACAGCGAGCCCCGGTGTGCAGCCCCGAGCACTGCCGGAGAGCCCGCACCTGCAAGGTACTGGGCAGGAAAACTGGAGTCGGGGGGTGCTTGGGGTGATGTTCTGGCCCCAGCTGAGCCTGGGGGAGCCTCACGGGCTTTGGGGGGGGGAATAGAAAAGGCCATGCTTGGTCGTGGTGGTCTTCTCTGCTCCCCATCACTGGTCTCTGTTCCTGTCCCCTTCTCTGCTGGTCTCTGGTTGGAGCATCCTCCCATGCTGGGGTGCAGAGCTGGTGCTGTGCAGAAGCCGGGAGGGGCAGGGTTAACCCAGCTCGGCATAGCGAGGGGAAGGAAGGTCCCTTTCTCTTTTGCGTGCCCACATCCTGCAGCCGGGAGCTGCTTGGGATGCACCTGCCTGGCTCTCGGGGCCGTGGGCGTTGCAGCAGCACTGCGCTGGGGAGGGATGATTTGGGAGGGTGGGGAGGGGGCTGTGCTGGGGTCCAGCTCTGGGAGAGGAGGTGGGTGTCTCCGTGGCTGGGAGCACTGTGGCCTCTCTGTGGGTAAGGGAATTTGGCGACAACAGCAGCTTCTCACGTGATGCTCACGGGCGCAGAGTTCATCTCGCAGTTTGTAACTTTGTTGGTTTATGGATGGGTCGCCTCCCTGTGTCTGTGACACCGGGGTAAGTCCCCGGGAGCCCGGCGGAGCACGTCTGCTGGCACGGCCGAGGTCAGAATGCCAGCCGGCTGCCCCAAATGCATACGTCTGCTCATATGGACACATAGATGCGTGCTGGGCTCCTTGCAGAGTGCTGCGAGTCCCTTGGCTTGCGATTGACGGTAGCGAGCGGCTGGCAGCGAGCGTGTACAGGAAAGTCAGAGTCTGCAGTATTTGGGAAATGAGTCACTTTTTGTGTTTGCGTAAAGTTTTAAGCTAGCCAGGCTCAGAGCAGCTCTGAAGATTTGCGTTTGATGGCTGGAACAGGGCTGTAAGACACCCCTCTGGGTTTTGCGTGTGATACCTTGCCTTAAATCTCACCTCTTCATCCCACCCCGGTGTCTCCGGGGATGTGAGGGGAGCTTGGGCTCCAGATCTGTGCATCTCCCACAGGGAGAGGGAAGGGGACATTTGTCCTCAGAGGGCTGGATGGGCTCTCTGCAAGTGCTGGCAGTCTCACTGTCTCCATCCAGTTTTGGGGGGGTCGGTCCTCAAAATAGTGCGATGAAGGTCTTGGGGTTTGTTGGTTCACTTATTTATTGCGCTTCTCCGTGCAGGGGCGACTGCCTGAGGACCTTCTTCCTGCATTAGTGCCAGGTCAATTGTCTTTGTTGGTTTTAAGTAAATTTGGGAGTAATAAAACGTGAGTTCTGGAAGGCAGTTAACTCCTGGGTTTCCTTGCCATGCTGCCCCAGCCGCGTTGCCTGTGAAGCCAGCGGCTGGAGACAAAGCTCGTGGTTTAGGGGAAGGCTTTTGCAGCAGCCAGAGGAAGGCATTTGTTCTGGGTCCTCATCCGTCTCTGCCACTGGCTTCCTCTGTGATCTTGGCCAAATCACTTCAGTACTTGACGCCCATATCCTCCCAAGTCCGTTCAGCAGTCCCGTCCCAGCGTTTTCACCGGTGGCTGGAGCGCGTGGGTATTCTGAGAAGGGCGGTAGCTGTTTTGGAGGACTGGATTCGGGCTCTTTCCAGGTTTCTGACCAGAGTGGCAGCAGATGTTTGTGTGTAAGTCATAGCTGTTAACAAGGTTCTGGGAATATGGTATTGGTCTTGGATGTGGCACCATCCGGGAGTTTGATCTTGGCAGGGGAAGAGTTATCTCCGAAAGCAGTGGTGAGAAAATTCTCGCTTGACTTCCCTTCCCCACCTGCCTTTAAGTTCCTGAGTCATGGAAATGAAAATCTCCTTGGCATACGCCCATGGTTTGGGCTAGAGGGTGTGGAAGAAGCTATGATTGGATTCTCAAAGCCTGTGGTTGTGATAAGAACGTAGTGTACCGGAAGAAACAAATGTTAACCTTACTGGAGAGTAGAAGGTTTGTTATCTCTAGCTTTTATCCAACTGATACTCGAGTGAAACAGCAGGCTTGTGTCCTGCCACGGCCAATTCATAATTACCAGCTAATGTGGCATTTGTTTTCTTGTGCTTTATTTGTAGGTTTGAAAGAAACTTTTGGACTGTGAATTGAGGCATTGGGTATGTAAATTTAAATTTTGTGCTTCCCCTCCTAACCCCCCCCACCCCTTCCCTTTACCATGTTGAATGAAATGTTTCATTAGACCCAGCTGGAATTTGTTTTCAGGAGAGCAGCTGCTCTGTAGAAAATACTGTATGTTCGTATGCTGCTGGGGAAGGAGGAGGAGTTGGGGTTGTGGGAGGGGGTTGATCGTGGAGGAATTTGACGCTGAAGATGCGTGTTCCAGCCCAAACTTCAGGCACAGGGAGATGTGGGTTCTCCTGGGTGCTGGTTGGGAGGACACCTCTGAGATGGGTCAATGGGTGTTGTGTTGGGGGAAGGCTTCGTGTTCCTCGACTAACCCAAGCCTTGCTCACTGGGAGAGACTGGGCTGCGGTTTGGGTAGCAGCCCAGCAGGTTAGATGAGTTTTGCTCCTCACTGCCACCACCGATTCATTGGGAAACTGCGGACAGGTCTTCTCCAGAGTGGCCACCACTTGGGAGCAAGAAAGTAGTTTGCTGGTGGGTGAGGGTTGGTGCTCCCCTGTGGGCTGGAATTTCCAGATGTTGAAATCCTTCAGCTTCAGTTGGGACCTTCAAGGCTTGTTTTGATTCCCATCGCTGGATTTGCAGCCAGCCAGCAGACAGATGAGGGGGATGGCAACTGAGGAAGATCTGAAGGCTGGGAAGCTGTGTTTGGAGCTTCATGGAGATGAACCCGAGTGGTGGTGGGAGGAGTGGGCTGGGGTGGAGCCGCCATGGGCGAGGCAGGGAGAAAGAGGATCTGGTTAGCTAATCCTCAGGAGGGTCTGGTCGCCTTCACCCGCCAGCTTGCTGGGTGGGTCTGAGACATGCCAGGTCTCGCTGCTGGCCAGGAGACCTCACCGGGCAGCCTGGCAGGCACTTGGCATGGTGAAGAGCTGTTTGTCTTGGGACCGAGGAGCTGGTGCTGTTCCTACCAGTGGCAGTTGGCCACCTGAGCACATCCCAGAGCAGCAGCTGTCTCTTTGCTGGGTTTAGGGTACTTGCGTGGCCGCTTCTCCATTCCCATCCTCCTCCCGCTTCTGTTTCAAGCAGACTCGAGATGGCCTCGCCGGCAGACAGCTGCATCCAGTTCACCCGCCATGCGAGCGATGTCCTCCTCAATCTCAACCGCCTTAGAAGCCGGGATATCCTGACCGACGTCGTCATCATCGTGAACCGGGAGCAGTTCAGAGCCCACAAAACAGTCCTGATGGCCTGCAGGTGAGAGCAGGGTCCCTTCCCTGCCTCCCTTCCCTGCTCCCTCTGCCTTTGGCCACCAGCAACACTGCTGCAGCCCCGGGGAGGCTGGTGGGGTTTACAGGCAGGGAAACAGAGGCAGAGAAGCAGAACTGAAAGGGGCTGCCAAGAAATTTGTACCTGCAATGGGATTAGAGCTGAGACCTTTCACCTCCAGTGTGGTGCCCACACCTCTCTCCTTGCATGCCCACACCTCTCTCCTCTTTGCATGCCCACATCTGCCCACACGAAGCCCATGGAGACAAACAGGAGCACAGCAGACGTGAGGCACATCCCTGAAGGCAAAACACAGGGACAAGACAGGACAGGAGAGGGGAGGGAGGGCTGGATGCTCGCTGGGGTGAGTGAGTCCTCTGTGACCACAGTGTCCGCTGCTGCTGCTATTTTTAGAGCTATTCCTCCCTGATTCCCAGGCTGCTGGCTGCACCCACCTTGGTTGATTTTTTTTCAAGCCTGGTGGCATCTGAAATCCCTTTCCAGCTCCTGGGATTGCTGGAATTGCTTCCTAGTGAACGCTAATTAACATCCCACCATTGCCCAGTTGAGTTACAGCAGATGCCTTCCAGGGTCTCCTGCCGACAAGGTATAAAGATTTGAAAAAGCCAAGGTTTGACTATTAAGACATCTGAAAAATGTTTTGCCAACATTCCCTTTTTTTTTTTTTTCTTTCCCCCCTGGTTAGAGAGTGAGCGTGGATGCCCCAAGAGGCTTCTGAAAGAAATGAGTCACAGTGGGAAGGGGGTGGTGGTAAGAACAACAACAACAACAAAAAAAAGGGGAATTTCTAAATGGAGGCAGTGGGGAGTTGTTGAGCAGGTGAGACCTAAAAGCAGGCTGTTCCAGTTGGGAAAAGTGCAGCGCAGAAGATGCTTACTAAGTTGAGAAACCAAGCTTGATAATAAGGGGGAAGCTCAGGGAATTCTGTAATTGCCTCCTCCTCCCTTCCCATTCACGAACCCCTCTGTGCTAAGGGATTTCAGAAAAATTCTCCTTTCTTCCTCTGAATTGTCATAACGCTTGTCTTCTTTCCCGTCTCCTCTCTGCAGTGGCCTCTTCTACAGCATCTTCACTGACCAGCTCAAGTGCAACTTGAATGTCATCAACCTGGACCCCGAAATTAACCCTGAGGGGTTTTGCATCCTCTTGGACTTCATGTATACGTCCCGTCTGAATTTGAGGGAGAACAATATCATGGCCGTGATGGCCACAGCGCTGTACCTGCAGATGGAGCATGTGGTTGATACCTGCCGAAGGTTTGTCAAGTCTAGGTGAGCGCCGTGAGTGAACTTTGGAGAGCCTGGGATGGTGTGTTTGGGTGGGAGGGGGGAAAACTGGCAAAGTATCTGCAAACTTATCCTTACGGGCTGGAAATGACTGCGTCTCCCTCCTTTTTGCCTGGTTCCAGTGAAGCAGAGATGGTGTCTGCTATGAAGACCCCAAGGGAAGAGTTTTTGGCTGGACGGATGCTGAGCCACGCAGAGGCGATGGCTTATCGGAGCAGAGATGTCTCGGAGAACGGCATGCCTCTCCAAAATGGGTCCCTCTGCAATGGGAGGGCCTTTGCACCCGGCTTGATCAATAGTTTGTCTGGATCCCCCATTTCCTACCACGGATACAGCCCTCTCCCTCTAAATAGCTTCCTTGTGGATGATGAGTTGCGGGAGATGAGGATGCCTCTCTCCGAACTCTCGAGGGCAGGTGCCTTCCCTAAGGAGAGGATCCTGCCATGTGACAGCTCCAGGACAATCCCCACCGAGTACATGAGAACCATTACTGACATCTCGGCCAACATGTGCCACGCTACCATCTATGCTCCGAAAGAAAGTGCTGCTGAAGAAGCCAGGAGCGACATGCACTACAGTGTAGCCTCTGGCCCCAAACCTGTTGTCCCTTCAATCCGGAACAATCCCTATTTCTCTTGCGACAAAGTGGCCAAAGAGGAGGAGCGGACCTCTTCAGAGGATGAGATCAGCCAGCACTTTGAGCCCACCAACACCCCCCTGGACCGCAAGGGACTCATCAGCCCTCAGAGCCCCCAGAAGTCAGACTGTCAGCCCAACTCACCAACCGAGTCCAGCAGCAGCAAGAACGCCCGTATCAGTCAGAGCTCCAGCTCCCTCTTCACCAAGAGTCCCACAGACCCCAAAGCCTGCAACTGGAAGAAGTACAAGTTCATTGTCCTCAACTCTCTCAATCAGAGCACCAAGCAAGACAGTGCTGACCAGAATGAGATGGGAACTCTCTCTCCTCGCACCTACATGCCCATGTCCGCTTGCCAACAGTCCATGGAGCCGGAGCATCTCAACGTGCAATCCCCCACCAAGATGAGCGTGAACGGAGAAGACTCCACTATCCCACAAGCAAGCAGACTCAACAATATCGTTAACAGGTGAGAAGATTTCCCCCACACACCATGAGAGACAGGACTCCCTGTGTTGTTGGTGAGGGTTTGAAAGTGTGTGAAATAGCTGTAGCGTCGGGCTGGGGAGTCCAGCCATGACCAGGTGGAAGCCTCTGCATTTGGTGGAGCACTGCCAGTGACATCGGCTGGGTGCCAGCCGTCCCAGCCTTAGTGGTGCTAGCCTGGCCTGGCGATGGAATTGGGAACACTGGGTCAGGAATCCCTGGCTCACTTCAGTAGCTCTGGATGGTTTCTGGAGCCTGGATTTGCCCAACCTGGTTTTCACCAGACTCCCTGTGCCTTGAGCTTTTTGGTGGCTGTAAGCGTTGGAAAGGCCAAACTACTAGGGAACAACATGCTATCCTCTGGACCTGGATGTTCCTAGAGAGCTTTGAGGTCGTTTGGTGATGGGCACCTGAAGGATTGAGGCTCAGGGACTTGTTGTTGATCAGGGCTATGCTGTGCATCTCGCCACAAAAAGTGTGCCCATAAAACATGGCTGTCCCTTGTGTCTGGAAGTGTGCAAACAAGGGCCCAGTAGCTCAAGCACAGCAAGAGCCTTCTCACGGCTGTGTGCATTGCTGTCCTTCCACAGGTCCCGGGATGGGTCCCCTCGGAGCAGCGAAGGGCAGTCTCCACTGTACATGCATTCGTCGAAGTGCAGCTCATGCGGCTGCCAGTCCCCGCAACACGCTGAGATGTGCCTTCATACCCCTGGCTCAAACTTTGGAGAGGAGATGGGAGAAACCCAGTCTGAATACTCTGACTCCAGCTGCGGTGAGTCTTGCATCCCCGGTTGCCGTTTTCAACCAGCTGGCAAGGGGGGGTGTGCAGTCTGGGGACCCGTCCAGCTGGTGCCCTTTGTCCGAATGGGCACTCAGACCTGTCCCTGACGCTGGTGGATCCCAAGGTGCTTTATAGTCCCCTCTTAAGTGGCTGACCAGCTGTGTGCATGCATGTGAGGGACACACGCGCATGGGAATTCTTCCTTCCTCCCCTTTCCCAGCACTGTCCAGATACCTTGTGCAGGCAGTTAGTCACCTGCTGCAAACTTGGCAGCTAAGGACAGGAAACAAAGTGCACCCCACCCCGCCAGAACCACAGGAGAACAAGCTTGGCAGATGTAATGACCCTAATGGGGATTGGGCAAGATGGTGTGTCTCATGCATCTGTCATGGTAGCTTCATTATCAGGGAGCCTGATGTGCACATCTGGAGAAATGCAGATAATGAGGCTTGCAATCTTGTTGCAAAACTCCACAAGCCCAGAGTCAAGTATCTCTGCACCAATCTGCCTGTAGCTCAGGGAGGGGGAATGCAGAATTGTCACCTGTGGTGTGGGCAGAGATCCACAGAGGGAACCTCACTGTGGTGATGCTCAAAGCTACATACAGCATTTAAGAGTCAGGCACCCTCCTACTGGGGGGACCTGCCTTGCACTTCAGATGATGATGGTCTTCCCGTGCTCAAGGAAGACATCTGTACATGTAAATGTTTAAGACCTCTAAAGGTGCTGGAGTTGCTCCAGAGCTGAGCATCCATCCTTCGGAGGATGCCTGATAACTTGGGTGCCTTTGTGCACTTCTCTGAAAGATGTCCAGGTGAGATGCTGGCTTCTTGGAAGCAGCTTGTGTCGCATTGAAGGAGAGATGGCTCGTGATGACTTTGCTCTTTCTAACCATGCGTATTGTTGCTGTGTGCACAAGGAGGTCAAGAGGTAATGGCACGGTGCAAGCACCGCTGACCACAAACATCTGCACTCGGCTTCTTGTTCCAACACTTGCTCTGGCTGCCCCTCTCCACCATCCCAAACCCATCCCGTGGCCCATCGAGGAGCTGGCCCATGCATTGCCCATCTCATTGCTCTCCTCTGTGCCCTCCCAGAGAATGGAGCCTTCTTCTGCAATGAGTGCGACTGCCGGTTCTCGGAGGAGGCCTCCCTCAAGAGACACTCTCTGCAAGTCCACAGTGACAAGCCCTACAAGTGTGACCGCTGCCAGGCCTCCTTCCGCTACAAGGGGAACCTTGCCAGCCACAAAACCGTCCACACAGGTACAGTGTTAGCCACGGGGACGACTTACTGAGGAGGCTTTGGGTTGCTGGGCATGCGGGCATTTATGGCTGAGTTTGTCCCAGGTGCAGTGTCCCCTGCTCTGTGTCACAAGCTGTCCCTGATGGGAAGAGCAAGGTGCTTTTCTTGGTGCTGCCAGGGAGCCCTTGGGCAGAGCACCAAACCTGGGAACAGGGGAGATGCTGCCTGGCCTCACAGCAGAGATGGAGCTCAAGCTCCTTTGCTGTAAAGCACTGGGCACCACCGTTTCTAAAAGTGTCTTGTGAAATGCATGGCTGGGAGCAGATGTGTGGCCTCCAGGTTACTTTGTGGTAGACTTTAAAAAAAAAAAAAAAAAAAATAGAAAAAAAAAAATCAAAATAACATTTAGGGAGAAGTCTGGGGTTTTTTTTTCCCCCTACATCCTAGAAATCCAGATCATATCTAGCCTGGTGGAAACTCTGCTGATGGGAACATCTGTGAGTGGATGGACTCTGTGAATCAGCACAATGAAAGCTGAGAAAGGAAGGGGATATTAAGGGTTTAGTCATTTGCTGACAAACCTAAGGATTTTTTTTTTTTATGCTTTTATTAATGCTTAACATGTCAACAGCCAGTTCACTAGCTGGGGAAGGGAAGTCCGTGCTGACAACTCAGTGCTGCTGCACTGAATTAGACGCAAATTCCCGCAGTCTCAGCTGAGCTCCAGGAGGGCTGAATGAGACGACACAAGTGCCAGGGTTCGAGGGTGCATGGGGTCGAAGCCTGGAAACAAAAGAAAAAGGCAGGAGGGGATAGGTGGTGGCTGTTTCCCACTCCCCATCAAGCCCATCTTCAACCATCCTAAAGAAACTAGTTAAAACCTTTTTGCAGCTCCCCCCATTGCCGGGGGCCAGCAGCGGTGATTGTAACAGAATAATGACTTGGAGCTGGGTCGCTGGGCGTGCCTTGGCTTTCTGCTCTATCAGCTCTTTTCGCTCCTCTAAAGAGGTGACGAATGTCCGAGGCGGGGCGTGCTGGGGACCACGAGGAGCCCGAAAGGAGCCAGGTGGCCCTGACGGCTGCAGGGAGACGCAGGCACCAGCTGCTGTCACGGGGCCGGGAGGAACGATGCTGTTAATCCTCACTGGCAGAGCTGCCTGGCTTTCTCTCTTGCCCTGAAGGCTGCAGCTCCCAACTCGAAAAAGAAGAGGTATCCGCGATGCCCGGGTACCTCCTGAGCTGTCCTGACCAACCTGTGCTTGTTCACAGCCATCTCCAAAAGGGACAGGAGTCAGGGCTAGTGCTTCATGCCATGGGGTCTGGCACCTGAAGGGACTTAGCTTTGGGGAGCACCATGGATCATGGGGACTGAGCATGCCTGTACTTAATCCCTCCCCCTTTCTTTTGGGCTCTGCAGGAGAAAAGCCGTACCGCTGCAACATCTGTGGGGCACAGTTCAACCGGCCAGCCAACCTGAAAACCCACACGCGCATCCACTCTGGGGAGAAACCGTACAAGTGCGAGACCTGCGGGGCCAGATTTGTTCAGGTGCATGTGGCCTCTGGGACCTACAGTGCCTGGGGAGGTGGGACATGGCTGGACCTCCTGCCTGAGACCGGTGATGCCTCGTGGCAGGGAGGAGGCTGATGGGCCATGCTCGCTGCCTTGGACAGCTCTTCCTGTGGTCTTGTGGGATAAATAGGGGCCTTAAGGTCCGTGTGGGCCAGTTTTGGCTTAGTAGGAAGCCTGATGGCTGGTTTTAGCTCCTCTCCTCCATTTGCTGTTAAGGATTGGAGACATCAGACCTCAGACACATGTAGCCCTGATTCCCAGCTAGAACCCAATAGACCAAAAAAAGGCGGCTGGGCAGAACCCCGCTCCCGGTGGGATGCCCTTGCTCCCACGGGAATGCCCTTGCTCCCAGTGGGATGCCCTCATCCCTGAGGCTGTCCTCACCCAGAGCTGCTCTTTCTAGGTGGCCCACCTCCGTGCTCACGTGCTCATTCACACCGGGGAGAAGCCGTACCCCTGTGAGATCTGCGGCACACGCTTCCGGCACCTGCAGACCCTCAAAAGCCACCTTCGAATCCACACGGGAGAGAAACCATATCATGTGAGTGCCCCTGCTTTTTTTTGGGGGGGGGGCTCTCAGCCAGGGCTGGGGGAGGATGCTGCCAAAACTGGGGGGGCTGTGGAAACACCAGGGCATTCGCATGGGCTGGTTGCAGCACCCCAATGCCCTTCACCAGCCTCATGAGGCCCCATGCCAAGGGTCACGTCCCTGCTCCTCATGCCCCGTCCCCCTCTCGTGCATTAGCCGATGCCGACGTGGTGTTTTGTCGTGAGCAGCTGCGTTGGAAACGCTGATGGGCAGCCCAGGCTGAGTACATCTTAGCTGCTTTTCTTCCACCCCATCTGGAAGAAGGTCACACTTCTCTAAATAGCTATGGCTTAAATTACAGCTGCCCTCTGTGTGTGGGGATGGGGGAAAGGAGCAGACAGCCTGGCCTGGGGTCCCCTGTGCTGGTGGCACCCACGCTGAGCGAGCAGCCTGCCCTGCCTTGCTTGCAGCCCTGGGGGCTCCCAGCTCTTTGCTGAGGCTTTTCTGGCTTTCTCCATCCACTAGAGAGGGAATCGGAGCAGGGGTTATCATCCAAACATCCCTCTGGAGCCATCCAGCTTGGCAGGGGTCAAAAGCAGCTCCCGAAATAGCCCTGTAGCTGGTTTGAGCATCTAGATAAGGAGCTTGGCGCTACATCCATTGGAGCCAGGGTCCTCTCCTACGGGACGTCGGCCTTTGTGCATCCCATAAACTGAAACACGCTGCTGAAAGCCTGGGATGGGGTGCCCCCGGGTGCTGCTTCTCCTACCACGTCCCCGCTTTTCCCTCGTCCACCAGTATAATAGGCACAGCATCCTGGGGTAGCTGGCAGAGGACAGGCATTTGCTGCGGGACCCCCGCCCCGAAGGGCAGGACGTGTCCCCTGCCATCCCTGCCATTGCGTTTCACACCCTCTGCCTTTGCCTCTCGCCCCACAGTGTGAGAAGTGCAACCTGCATTTCCGCCACAAAAGCCAGCTGCGGCTTCACCTCCGGCAGAAGCACGGGGCCATCACCAACACCAAGGTGCAGTACCGCATCTCGGCGAGCGAGGTGCCTCCGGAGCTCCCCAAGGCCTGCTGAAGGCAGAGGATTTCCCAGGAGCAGGTCATCTTGGTGGGGGGAGAAGCTGTCCAAAGGATACTTGCAACACTTTAAA
>VYZW01020413.1:131892-142677 GCA_013401315.1 Balaeniceps rex | reverse complement strand
AAAAAAAAAAAAAAAAAAAAAAAAAAAAAAAAAAAAAAATTCATCACATGATGGAGTGCCTCTAAACCCATAGTGCAGATAGGTGGAAAAACATTAGAAATTAAAAAAAAAAATTACAAATACACGGGTTTTATTTTTCCCAGTTATGTGAAACAAAAAGAAAAATAAAATTATTCAGATCTTATTGTATATAAAACAAAAAATAAAAATAGTCATTTTAAATGTCTGTGCAGTGGAGTGTTGATAAACTCTGGAGTCTAACCTTCACAGCCTTTGCCGTTTGAAGATGAGGAATGTAATGTTGATTTATGGGAACAGATTTTTTCTTTTGTATGCAAAATGTGTGTTCTTTTAAAGAGAAAGTATGCTATTAAAGAGAGGGCTTTAACTTTTTTAACCAAAGGTGAAGGAATCTATGGCAGAGTTGTAAATATATATAGATATAAATATATAAATATATATATAAAATAAATATATATAGACCTTTAAAAAAGCTATATTAAAAATATATAAAATGCATTAAAGGCTCAGTTGGACTCTGCAGGCAGAAGCCACTCTGAGAATCTTTATTATGATAGAGCACTTAACGAGATATTTTAAAGTATTGCATCTGTACAAGTAAGAAAATATTTTGTCTAAATGCATCAGTGTATTTGTATTTTTTTGCAAGTGAAGGTTTACAATTTACAAAAAAGTGTGTATTAAACCAACAAAGCTGCAGAAGGAATTTAAAATAATAATAAAGTGTAATTTTTTTTTGTTTTGTTCTAGTTCTCAGTCTGTATATATGTAAAATGTGGTTTCGCACGGTGCCTTTCTTTTCAATGGAAGTTTTCAATGTATGGACTATATTGAGCTCAGTTTCTCCAAGGTACAGCCTGATGTTGTAAAAGGAGTTTTGGTGGAACTCTCTATTGGGGAATGTTTTATTTTTTTGTTTTTGGTTTTTTTTGGTCTTATTTTACATGCTTGTGTTATAAACAATCTCGGGAGACAGGGTTTGGGCTGTGTCTAAACTGCATTAATGCGTTCTGTAAAATATAGCTGTACAAATAAGAGAATAAAATGAAGAAAAGTGAAGTATGATGGAGTGAGGGGTCTGTTCTTGCCTGTCCTTCTCCTTAAGCACCTTGAAGGCCAGTCGGTGCCCCGGGAAGGGGCTGAGCATCCCGAGCCCCAGCATGAGCTCTTGGCTTGGTGCAGCTCTGGCCCTGCGTTGAAGGCAGGGCTGGCTGAAGCAGCCTGTTCCAGGGTGGAGTGAAGATGGTCTCTGGCATGAGGCTAGAGCAAGACTCAAGCTCACTGCTCTGCATCCTGGTGGGGATTGTCCCACTGTGCCACCTCCTCGATATTTTCTGCATTTGCTCCGAGTAGCCGGCAGAAATAGGGCAGAGCCTGGGAGAGACCTTTTGCTGACCAGCCCAGGCCAGCTCCAGATGGCTGGGCGGTTATTTATATTTCCTGGAAACCGATGCAATTGCCAGAATTCCTCAGGAAAGAAGGCTGCCTGCTGCTCCTCTCACTTTCCAGCGCCTGGGGCAGGGCGGGGGGTGCTGCCGGTTCGGCTGCCTTGTGCAATGGTTCCGTGGAGCAGGGTCTGTAACCCCCTCCAGGAACTCGCTGGCCGATAGCATCTCTGGGCTTCCAGCCATTGCACACTGGCTGTGGGCCAGAGCTGAGAAAGCCCAGCTTGAGGGAGTCCCCCTGCTCTCCCCAGCAGGGAGAGGAGACGCCTTGGTCCATTGGGGTGGCTGTGCAGAGCTGGGGGCTGAAGCCACGGGGTGACCAGGCCCTTGGAAAGTGGGGATGCCTGGGGTGCGTGCAAGTGCCTTGTGCTCTGTGCAAGCAACCCAGCAGCTCTTTGCTGGTGAGGGCTCACTAGCTGCGGAAAACCAAACAGCCTCATGCAAAAAGCTGCTCCGAATTACACGGGCAGGACCGGCTGCAACCAGCGCTGGTGTGGAGCAGGGCCACAGCTCAGCATGGCCTGGGGTGGGGTCTGAGCCACACAGGGCTTGTTTCGGTTTTAGTTTAGTTAATTCATTGACAATTTTGGTGCAGGGCTTGGGGGGTGATTCGCAGTGGGGGGGACTTGGAAACACCAGCTGAAAGGGGAGGGCCTGGCTGTTTGCAGGGTCAGGAGGGGCTGCAGTAAGGAGGAGCTGGAGGTGAAGAGGAGGGTGGGCTTTGCAACACACCGTGGGGCAGAGGTGGTCATGAGACAACCACAGCAGCCCTGCATGGGAGGGAAATGCCAAGAAGCCAGGGAGCCAATCTGCAGCACTGCTTTGCAGGACCCCCAGCTCCTCTGGCTTGTCTCCCAGCAGACCAGATCTGCTGGCATGTGAAGAAGCCCCCAAAAAAGCAAGGGCTGAGCACTGAGCTGGAGCCAGCCTCTCCCTCCTCCTGCTGTTTGATTTGGCTGGGCAGGACAGCTGCCTGGCAGCCTGCAGCGAGCGCTTGCCTGCTGTGGGGCAGGCTTTTCGTGGGGTGAGGTCCTCTCGGCCGCAAAAACCTCTCTTCACGTGCATCCTTCCAGGGCAGGAGCCTATTTCTCACCCCGCAGGCTGGGCGCACCCCGCCAACTGCTCAGCAGGGCTGAGCCTGGCACGAGCCCTCACCAGCTTCCTTGTGTTAGACACAGGGTGGGGGAACAGCGACAATGAATGGGGCATTGCCTGAGCGTTGGGAATAGCAAAAACCTGCTTTCCCACCTTGCTCCCTCGCTTGCTTCCTCTCTCCACCTCTCCCCGGTTTCCAGGAAATATAAATAACTACCCGGCCATCTGGAACCGGCCCTGGGCTGGTCAGCAAAAGGTCTCTCCCAGGCTCTGCCCTATTTCTGCCAGTTTTTAATCTTTAATAAAGCTGGTTGTTCTCATGACGGGGTTTTGACACACAAACTGTCCTCATTTGACACACATGCTTAGGTTTCCCCCCTCTCGGTCAGGAGCTGCCTGTCTGTGAGCTCCTACCTCTCTGATTACTGCAGTTGCCGCTTCTGGAAGTGGCTGGGCTGGGCTGACAGCCCCGCCTGCCCCAGGCGAGCAGGCTGCGTAGCCACGACATCTATTTGCCATTGACCTGCTCAGCTGCATTTGCAAAATAAACACTGCATTTTCCTGGATCATGGCTGTGTTTCCTCCTCCTGACAGATTTTTTTTTTTTTTTTAGAAAACAATGATGTCACGGCTTTTCCAGGCAGTTCAGCTGAAGCAATAGCAATCGCTCCCTTGCTGTCCATGGGGCAGAGGTCTACAGGCATCTGGCACAGCCAGCCCATGCCGGAGAGCTTTGCTCAGCACGGACGGTGTTTGCAGAGGCGAGGGAGCAGTCACACACAGGGCTGCACTGCACATGTGTATTGAGTTTGCATGGCAAGGTTTTGGTAGGGGGGGGCTACAGGGGTGGCTTCTGTGAGAAGCTGCTAGAAGCTTCCCCTATGTCTGATAGAGCTAATGCCAGATGGCTCCAAGACAGACCCACTGCCGGCCAAGGCTGAGTCCATCAGCGACAGTGGTAGTGCCTCTGGGATAACGTATTTAAGGAGGGGGAAAAAAAAAACAACAAAAAACCACCAAGACACAAACTGCAGCTGGAGTGAGGGGTGAGAATATGGGAGAGGAACAACACTGCAGACACCAAGGTCAGTGAAGAAGGAGGGAGAGAAGGTGCTCCAGGCGCTGGAGCAGAGATTCCCCTACAGCCCATGGTGAAGACCATGGTGAGGCAGGCTGTCCCCCTGCAGCCCATGGAGGTCCATGGTGGAGCAGATATCCACCTGCAGCCTGTGGAGGACCCCGCAGCAGAGCAGGTGGATGCTTGAAGGAGGCTGTGACCCTGTGGGAAGCTCACACTGGAGCAGGCTCCTGGCAGGACCTGTGGACCCATAGAGCCCACAACGAAGCAGGTTTGCTGGCAGGACTTGTGACCCCGTGGAAGGGACCCGCGCTGGAGCAGTTCGTGAACTGCAGCCCGTGGGAAGGACCCACATTGGAGAAGTTCATGGAGGACTGTCTCCCGTGGGAGGGACCCCACGCTGTAGCAGGAGAAGAGTGTGAGGAGTCCTCCCCCTGAGGAGGAAGAAGTGGCAGAGATGATGTGTGATGAACTGACCGCAACCCCCATTCCCCATCCCCCTGCACCGCTTGGGGGGAGGAGGAAGAGAACTCGGGGGTGAAGTTGAGCCTGGGAAGAAGGGAGGGGTGGGGGGAAGGTGTTTTTAAGATTTGGGTTTATTTCTCATTACACTACTCAGTTTTGATTGGCAATAAGTTAAACTGATTTTCCCCGAGCCTGTTTTGCCCGTGATGGTAACTGCTGAGTGATCTCCCTGTCCTTATCTCGACCCACGAGCTTTTTCATTATATTTTCTCTCCCCCGTCCAGTTGAGAAGGGGGGTGATAGAGCGGCTCTGGTGAGCACTTGGCCAGGGTCAGCCCACCACAATGTGTTTTATGGCTGTGGAGCCCACAAACATGGAACTGGTCAGGCCTGCCTGGGTCAGTACCACTGGGTTATTTGCCCTTTGAAAACCCAGCTCCAAACACAGGGGCTGACTCTTGCCAAGCCTCAGAAGAAAGGACAACACCAAACCGATAAACTGGCTAGTTTCCAGGAAGCTTCCCAGAATGTATGTGAACAGTTCCTTTGGTACCCAGCTCCCCCTCCTCCCACATGAAGACCTGCCCAATAGATGGGGATGTGGTCGAGTTTTCCTTTTCTTCAGATTTCTTCTGCACAGGAAAAAAAAAAACACACTGCCACCTCCTTCCCCATTTTCCATCTCAGCACAGGCTTCAGGAAGACCCAGCAGAGAAATGGGAATTCAAGTTTCCTGGGGCTGAGCAGGGCTCTAGGGGTGCCCACAGTGATGCTGTGAGCCACGGCGCTGAACTTGCTGCACTCACCAATTTACCCTCTAGTCCTCGGGCCTGGGTTTGGTGCTGAAAAAACCTGTGCTGAGTAAAAATGACACTAAAATGTGGAAGGCTTAAATGTAGGCACCAAGGGCGTAATTTTCCAAAATGTGGCTGTTTGATCGGCGTATGGCTGGACTCAACGGCGCGGTCGGTGCTTGCTTTCTCTTGGCCGCTGCCTCCCCGCCGCCCCTGCCTCCCCGCAGCCCCGGCCCCAGGCTGGGCACGGCGGGGCCGAGCTCTGCACAGCCCCGGCGGGCCCGGCCGGAGGGGTCGGGGCGCTCCACTGTATTCTGCCGGGTCTCCACGAGAGGGCAGGCGAAGACGGAGTTTAAGCAAGGAGTCCCTGGAATAAAGACATCGGTCCAAAAAAGAAAAAAAAAATTGCAGCCCGACCTGGGACATCTGCTGCTGTGGGGGAAAATCTTACAACCCCGGGCGAGGTTTGCAGGGAGAAGGTTTGCAGGTGCTTGCCTGCAGCTTGTCCCCAGGGCCAGCCCGTGTCCCCCGGTGTGGATCTACTGCGGGGAATGAGCCGCTGCAGCCCGAGGTGGCCGGGAGCAGCCTGAGAGCTGTTGCGATCCCACGGTCAAGATCCTGTGTCAGTGGGATGCATGCTGGCTGTTTGTGGGGTTGGACCCAAGTGCCCATGGCCACCTAGAGCCTCCTGGCCTGGCCTCTCTGTGGGGGGGTCAGTGTCACAGCTAGAGGGGAGGGAGGCCCAAGCTCTTGTTGTGGAGGTGGTGCTTATGGAGGAGGGTTATATAGAGAAAGAAGAACCCTGTATTATTTCATAATGTCATGTGCTCACCCACTGTATCCATCACCTCTTGCCTTATGCTGATAACTCCTTACAGCACAGGCCAGCATCTGTTTGTACAGTCCCTAACACAGCCCCCTCCATGGCTCCCAGTAGTCACTACAGTGGTACAGGTAAACACCCTGGTACTGCTCTTAGCTCATCCTGTCACCTTTGCTTCTGCACATGTTTCTGTTGATCTTTCCCTTGTCTGACTTCAAGGGGGCTGCTTTCAACCCTACAAATGCCGTGGCACCATCCCAGGAGGCCGAGACCAGGAATGAATCTCAGGTAGCAGCAACAGAAATCCTGAACACAGCTCAGGCTCTTAGACAGAGACATCAGAAAAATGAGGTAGCAGGATCCCTCCTCTGTGAAGCTCCACAGCCTGGCTCCCCTCTCACTTTGCTACCTGGAGCAGAAAGGCCAGAGGACTATAATTAATAGAGAGTCTAATTCTTTTGGATTTGTGCCCAAGTTTTACTATAGAAACAGCATTTTACCCAGAAACCTCTCAGGGCTGTTGCAAGTCCACGTACGACCCCAACACTGCCGCTCTCCGCGTGGCCCGTCCCAGGGACACACGGTACCAGCCGGTGGGATTTTCTCTCCCTTGTTGAGCTCTTGTTTCTCACTATCATTCAGGCATGACCGTCCGCTCTTCCTCTGTTCACCTGTATCACCTGGGGTAGCATCAGCCCTCCACAAGGAAGCTGCTCCATTAGGTTTTTGGCAAGCTGCAAGATCTGCAGGGCTGCGGCAGCTTCATTGCTACCCCGCAGCGCGGGATGCATGTCCAGAGCCAGGATGAGGAATTTCATGGCCCTAGCTCCCAGATCACAGCTCGGCACTACCAAGTTGAGTGCTAGAATACAAGAAAAAGGGGTTTTCCCTGCTGGCAAGGTAGTCAAACATGGCAAAACTGTCCTGCTCATGAAAGCAGAGCTGAGAAAGTCTGGAGAGCATTTTGCAGGTGATAGCCAGGGAGGCGAGGTGCGATGAGAGCTGGTCTTGCGGCTGCGGTGACAGCAGAGGGCACGCTTTGCTGGCGCGGAGCTGAGCGTGCAGCCTGTGCACACAGGCCCAGGCACTGCTGGACTGCTCTGGGTCTGTGGAGCAAGCTGGAAACGCGGGGGTAAGGAGGCAGTCACAGGAATTCAATGCAATTCAATCGTCTGCAAAGCCACATGCCCCACAGCGCTGCGGCAGAAAGAAAGGAACAGAATCGCCTTCGCCGCAGCCGAGTGGATGATGGATTTATCTGGCTGGGGAATGAGCGTAAAAAAATTCAGAGCACAGTGATCCCTGGGGGAGGGGGAACTGGTCAATCAATCTGCAACTTAATTCACCCCTCCATGCCTGCACCAGAGTCGTAAGGACGTCTGGAGGTCTGCCCTTACCGAGGAGACAGTCCGGAGACGTATGGAGCAGGTGGACTCCCTTTCTCCACTCCGTCATTGCTGGTTCCTTCAGGACAGCACGAGATGGTTTTCTGAATCAAAGTGCATGTTTTCATCTTCATTTAGATTGTATTTTTCCTTTATATTTTCTTTGAAATGAAATATCAAAACTTTTCAGCTGGAGATCAGAGTGATTGTCCCAAATTCTACCTGAGGGCACCAGAAATTTTGGTCCATTCAACATTTTATCCAGCAACAAGGCTCAGACCTAGTGAGAACTCGATTTCTCTCCTTTAAACAGGCTGAGATGTCTCTAGGGGAACTTTCCCACCAAAGCCCTGGCTCTGGTCCTGCCTCACAACCTCAGCTGAGTCCCGGGAAGAGAAGACCAGCCAAGGTGGACATCAGAGCCTTCCTGGAGCTGCTCTGTCTCAGGAGCCAAATCATCTTCTCATGGGGTGCAGGACCAGAGAGCAGAAAATGAGCACACCTTTGCTTTCCCCAGGTAAGCACCTGAAATTCAGTGGGACAAGACATTTCCCTGCAGTAATATTTTTCCTGTTGCTAGAGGACACCACTGTAATTCCTCCAGTCTCCCCGAGGCAGAGGGGGGAGCAGGGGCACAGCTGCTCAGCTCCAGTGCTGCACAGAGAGGTAGAGTCAGAGCCAACCTGGTCTTCCAAACCTTGTCCCCATGTGGCTGGAAGAGTCGCAGTAGCCAGAGTGACCATCAAAACCAGGGATGTGCAATGTGACTGAGGGTCTGTGATTGCCAGGGACTACACTGTGGGGAGTACATCTCTCCAACTGCAGCAACATTGCTCCTAGCCCAAAGCCCTGTTGGGCATTATTGCTCTGCAGCAGGATGCCCTGCACTGCCAGATGGCCAGGGAGGGTTGGCAGGGCAGGGGTGGTGCGGATAGATATTAAAATGAAAAACAAAGGGTGGGTGAGGACAGGGGCCAGCAAGGAACAGCCCTGGGCTGAAAGTCTTTTGTAGGGCTGGGCTCATGCACACAGAGGTGCTGCAAGTAGATGGAGAAGAATGGGGTGCTGAGCAGTCTGGATTTGGGCAGGACATCAAGAATGGCCTCTCAAAACCCCTTAAGGGCTCAAGTCTGATACCTTCCCCCATTTTACACCAGTATGACCCTACCAGCTTCCTAAAAACAGCCCTGCTGGCCCACCCAGAGCCCACCCATCTCAGACTGAGCTCTGCACCTCTGCAAAATCCCATTAAATGTGTCTGAGTCCTGCTGGCCCTGCACAAAGCTGGCAGGAATCAAGAAGGATGGGGAACTCATCGAGGAGGTTGTTCCTGCACTGTGCCAACTCCTACAGCTCCCAGCTCCATGCTGGTTTACAGATGGGTCCTAACGGTGCCGAAATGTAGCACAGCTTTCCATCCCATGCAGCAGTCCAAGCCTGTGCTCCAGCCCATTGCCATACCCTGAGAAATCAGACAGTGAACTGATCCCTGCAGCACATCAGTGCAGGTCCGTAGCTGCGGCAGCCCAAGGAGCTGGTAGCCATTCTTACCCATTAAGGGTGTTCCCAGTGTCCCCTTCCCTTTAGGGTGACAAGCTGAATGGCAAAAGGGTGTCAGGCTGGACAGTTGCCTGCTCTGTGAAGTGGCAGGGGACATTAGGCAAACACCTTCCAGTAGCCACAGGGAAGTCTGAAATAACCCAGTGCTGCCTCCCATTTCCATCTCTGCTCCTCCCCGATACGGCATCCAAGCAGGCTGCTGTGCCCTAGGCTGTGGGAGCTGGAACGAGCTGGTGGGGAGTTGGGGCCCTTTGCAAAGGTCTTCCAGGCCGGCACTGCAGCATGGCACAGATGGGTTGTGCTGTGCCAAGGATGAGAGCCTGGGGGCTACAAAAGCCCAGTACTTGTATTCCCAGTACAAGTAAACTGGGAGAGCCCAGCTTGCTGCTACTGACACAGCTGGGAGAAGAGGGGAAATTACTGTTGCTGGGAGAAACTATCCCTAGGAAATCTCTTTTGAAGGCAGGCAAGAGAGACAGGATAGGTTTAATGCCCTGGCATCTGCTGCCTTGGCCATTTGCCATGCCCAGGACTGGCTCTGCTTCTTTGGTTGCAGGAGGAGAGAGATGCTGGTCCAGCTGCTAGCACAGGGACATGGTGGAGAGAGAAGTTCTGTGAGTCATGGCCCTTGGAGCCAATCTGCTCTTTTTGGGTCCAAATCACTCCTCTTGGCCTCGGCAGGAGGCTGTGTCCTGTGCCTGAAACAAGGGAATGTGTCTGAACCAGAGCAGGGGCTGACTCCTCTCTACCAGTTCCCCCAGAGCAACACCAGTGCTAGAAGACAGACAGGGTCCCAGGAGTGCAGGGCTTGGTCTCGTTCAGTTCAGGCAGCTGGGGAAAAGCTGGCTGTAAAAGCCACACAAGTGAACCCAACCCCCAGGGTCTCCCAGGCTACAAATGAAGGCTTCTTCTCTCATGGGTGTCATTCATTTTGCACCATGATTTGGGGAGTACACAGAAGATGAAGGCTATGTGTGGCTACAGATGTCTGCACAAAGGAAGGGAGGCACTGTCCAGGGAGGGCAGCCCCAGTTCAGCCCAGAGGTCTGCCTGGTCTGGAACCAGTGACCAGCACCAATTCCTCTTGCTGGACTGTAAAGCAGAGCAGGAACAGCTTGGCTCATGCTCCGTGTTCCCAGGTGAGATTCAGCAAACCCAGTCAGCAGCACCAGGGTTGAAGCGGGGCTAGGGGGAGGCACATTAATTTGAGATGAAACGAAATGTCCTTTTGGAGATTTTTGGACACCTTTCTGCAGTACTTGGGTCCTCATCCCCACAAGCCTTGGACTTTCCTCAGCTGGAAATTGAGAACAGAGAGATCCCCTGGTACCCCTTTTCTGGGTGGTAGCAGAGCCCCTTCCTTGCACATCCCGCTCTGTGCCAGCTAGCTGGGAGACAGCTGAAAAGGCCTGTCCTTTCGGGGTGATGGGCTTGCAGCAGCTTTGCCCAGTGTGGGCATCAGCTAGCTCACAGGGACAGACTGGAGGAGTAGGGGAGACTGACCATCCCAGCGGGACCGGCACATCCCCCATGGGGCCAGGAGGTCCAATGGCCCCGGGACAGGGGTCCCTGCAGGCTCAGCCAGGGACCTGAAACCCTGACTGAGGCACCGATTTGTCACTGCTTCCCCGAGCTGCAGAGCTATCGCAGAGCCGGGGCACTCTCCCGGCAGGCTGCCGGCTGCCAGCGGAGCTGCCCCGACGGCCGAGGGAGCCGGCGGGGGTCGGAGGGAGGCTCTGGGCAAGGACCGGTGCCGGAGAGCCCCGTAGGAGCCATGGAAGGCAGAAAGGACCCCCGGGGGCAGCTCAGCATCCCTCACTCCCTGCTGGAGCCGAGGGCAAATCCGCCCTTAAGGGAAACCTTTCCACCTCCCCAGTCCCTGCAGCCGTTTCTTAACCGACGGGGCGGGAAGCCGCGCTAGGGCGAGGGGCTTGGGCACCGGGACTGCTGGGGGGCTTAGCCCTCCGGCACGGGGGTCAGACCCGCGGGGTGGGCGGTGCACAGCCGAGACCCCCTACCGCCGCTCCCGGGGGCTTGCGGCTGGAGAGGAGGGAGCAGACGAGCAGGGTCGGGGGCTCCGGAGGGGTGGTGATTTGGGCAGAAAACGAGTCGGGGGCCG
>VYZW01020413.1:38886-131847 GCA_013401315.1 Balaeniceps rex | reverse complement strand
GGAGGGGGGTACTCGGGGGGCACCGTGGACGCTTGGCCAGCCCGGGGCAGAGCGGAGCAGCCCCGGCCCCCCCGGTCCCGGGTAGGGACCCACCCCCGGCGGCGTGGGGCGAGGGGGGCGCCCCCGCTTGACGTCAGGAGAAGGGTTTATAAAGGCGGCGGGCGGCGAGGAGATCCCCAACGCCGGAGCCGAGCCGCAGCGGAGCAGCCAGCGCCTCCCCGCCGCCGCCTCTCCGCGCCCGACCCGCCGGCGAGATGCTGTCGTGCCGCCTCCAGTGCGCCCTGGCCCTGCTCTCCATCGCCCTGGCCCTCGGCACCGTCTCGGCCGCCCCCTCGGACCCGCGGCTCCGGCAGTTCCTGCAGAAGTCCCTGGCTGCCGCCGCCGGGAAGCAGGTGAGAGCCCCGCGACGGAGCGGCCACCCCGGGCACCCCTCGGGCGCCCCGCTGGGCACACCGACGCCCCTGCTTCAGACCCCTGCTTCTCCGCTGCAGACCCCCGATTCTCCTTCGGAGACCCCCCCCGCTGCAGACCCTCCCTTTCCCCGCCGAGCCCCTGGCATCCCCGTTGCAGACCCCCGGCTTCCCTGCTGCAGACCCTTCCAGCTCCCCACTGATCACCCCCAGTACTCTCAGTGCAGACCTCCAGTTCCTCACCGGACCTCCCCAATGACCCCATTTCAGAACCCCAGTTGCTTGCTGCAGATCCCCGTTCCCCGGCAGATCCCCTGGTTCCCTGCCGGGGCTGAGCCAGTGACAGGCTGGGCAGCTGGGGGCGGGAAGGGGAGACCCCCCAAGCCAGCTGGGTGCTGGCAGAGGATGAGGAGCAGCCGCTGCCAGGGCAGAGGGCAGAGCCCCTGGTGAAGCTCTCCAGGGCTTTTCCGGGGCACTGAACCAAGGCAGCTGCCTCAGTGCAGCAGGAGGATGTCTTTAGCCATGCAAGGGGGCAGCCAGGGCTTGGAGGGGCAAGAGGAGAAGTAACACCCAGTTAGAAGGTTCCCCGAGTCAGCTTCCCCTGCAAGCTCCCCTAAAGACTTTTCCCATGTCACTTTAGCATCATCCTCGTGGCATCCTGGCTGAGTCCAGCACAGCGTGCTGGACCAGTGGGAAGGGAAGGGAAGGGAAGGTGGGGAGGTGCTCGGATGAGCTCATTCTCTGCCACAGCCAGGACAGCAGTCTCTTCCCCACACCAGGTAGATGTCAGCGCTCTTCTGCTTGGCTTTACTTCGTAGGCGCAGCTGCTGCGTAGCAGCTGTGGGGCTGGGCTCTTTGGGAAGCTGGGGCTCCCCTTCTCCTCCAGAGTCAAGCATGTCTCTGATCTGGGCACAAAGGTGTCTTAGAGGGACAGAGTGGTGAGCCCCCAAAAGCCAAAGAGTAATTGTGGTCTCTCTCTCTCTTTCTCTCTCTTCTCCCCCAAGGAACTGGCCAAGTACTTTTTGGCAGAACTGCTCTCAGAGCCAAGCCAGACAGAAAATGAAGCCCTGGAGTCTGAGGACTTGTCCCGAGGGGCTGAGCAGGATGAAGTGAGACTGGAGCTGGAGCGCTCGGCTAACTCAAACCCCGCTCTGGCACCCCGGGAACGCAAAGCGGGATGCAAGAACTTCTTCTGGAAAACTTTCACATCCTGTTAGCTTTTGAAACCCACCTCTCCTCCCCATCCATCCCTGCCTTCTTCCTAGCCCCCTGCCCTGAGCAGAACCTTCACCACAAGAGGCGAAGACTGTAAATACACAATCCACGGTTATGGTGAAATTAAACAAACAAGGAAAATTTGAGTTTGATTTCCAGTTGTTTTAATAAAACTTTCTGTTCCAATTGTACATGATTTGCTTGAGTTGTGATTTCTGACCAGTTCTTTAATGACATGCACTCTGCAACTCTTTCAGATGTACTATTTTTAATTCTTTGTTGCAATAAAGTTTATGTTTCAAACGGTGATGCTGAGACTTGGTGGTCAATGAGAAAACCTAGGTCACCTCTCTCAGACTGCTTGTCTTCGAAATGCCGCCTGTCTCAGGGCAGTAACAGCAAACAGCATCCACACGCACGCATATGCACACGCACATAGTATCTCTTAGAGTGATTTTTTTTGCTGTGGTGTTTCTAAGGGACCTAGAGACACAGTGGTATTTTAGATATCAAATCCCTGTAATTGTGGCTGCGTCAAATCCACAGCACTGGCACTTCAGTCAGTCTGGAGGATTTACACCCATCACCAAACACATCACTATAAATCACAGCTGTGTATTCCAAGCGATGGGGATCGTAAAAGTCTTTCACAGTACAAGTTTACCCCACGCATACCTCATTCCCTTCTCAGCCACAAACCCTAAAAGGTTTTCTTACCTGCCATATTTTACTCCTTGCAACATCCCCAACAAACACTGATTCTGGGATTCCTTCAGAAAGTTTCCCTTTGTTCTGCTGTGCAGAACAGAGGGTGTTTCGCACCCCTGTAAAGCTGAGTTGTTAATCCCATGCCATCAGCCCCTCTCCACCTAATAAACTGGTTACAGCAGGTTTTTTTACCCACCACATCATCATTAAAGGCAATATTAAAAGGTTCAGTAGGGTAGGAGATAGCACTGGGAAAAAGATGTGCTTCTCTCAGTGGAAGATAAATTCTTTGTGCTTTTGCAGCGTCTCTTCCCTTTCTGGCCGTGCTGGTTTGTGACATGCAATCGTGGGTGAGTTGGAGCTGTAGAGCATGCGTCCTGCATGGGGGACAGGTGTCACTTTGATGAGAAATTCATCATTCAGGACTAAAAGTAACAAATTTTTTGTAGCCGTCGTATATGAATGAAAGGTGAAAAATGGGGGATCTTAGAGATGCTCATGGGCAGAGGGCTGAGCATGACGCCGGTGGAGGTGGATTCCCCAGCTGAGGGCATGTTAAGTCGCCTCTGGTCTGTGCTGAGCGTAGCTTTCTGTGGGGCATCGTTCTTGATGGCTTGGGGGCCATTGCCTTTGCTCTTGGTCTGTGCCTCCTTTCCCTGTGGGCAGGGGTTTGTTAGATTCGAGTTGGGGGCAGGTGAATCCCTTGTCATTAGGAACTATAGCAGTGCCAGTGTGAAAACCCCAGCCCTGCCACACTCCCTCACTGCAGGGCTGGGCTGGGCTGCTCCACAGCCCACTGGCAACAGGCGAGGGTGGCGGGGGATGTGTGCGGGGAAGGGAGCTGCTGGCATCAGCCCCTCCGAGCCCAGAGGCAGGACTGGATGCTGCCCTCCCTCCCTGGAGCAGGGCACCCGTGGCTGCAGCCTGTGCTGCCGGACACCCTTCTTCACCCACTGGATTTCTGTAGCGGGTGCAGCTGGGGAGCGTGCAGGATTAATTCACCCTTGGGAGAGGGGCAGGGCTGGCACTGTTCGGGGGGAAGCCTCCAAAAAGGCATTTGAGAAACACAGGTAATGTAGATCATTTCTCAGCCCTAAAAGCAGACAGGGTGAGAATAGGACCCCGTTTGAAAGCGTGGAGACAGACTCTCCGAGGAGAGAGCAACAGTCCTAGCTCACGTCTGATTCCTTTGCTGCTGTGCATGGTCAAGGGAGTAGATTTTAGGGGATTTAGTAAAGCAGAGACCTCCCTATCCCTGGCTGCTCACTCCTGTCTTGACTGAGGTTCCACTTAGCTTTCAAAAAGCGGCTAATTCTTCAGTGCTGAGGTCGCCTCAAGACAGCAGCTACAGGAACAGAAAGGGGGTGGAGGTGCCAGGGGCTTGAATATTCTTATGCACTGAGTCCATCTTTCATGGGATATAAATAGACCACTACTCGCCTGAGGTTTTTCCTCTTGGTCACTATGCTCAGCCAGTGCTTCTGAAGGGAGTTTAATCCTGCCAATTGCTGGAGTGAAACACATCACAAATAGGGATGCGGATGATCCTCAAGCACAAGCACGAATCAAAGACAGAGTGATTCACATGCTACACCAGCCTGTTTCAGCAATACAGCTGGCATCACATCACGGCGGCTTCTGCGAAGCTTGATGAAGATATACTGGTGGGGGCACGTGCGAATGTCTTCAGTTGAGAGGCAGAAAGACAAACCTGCTCCTTCCGTCAACTCAGGAACTCCCGGAGTTTGGGGAGACGGCTCCCAGGGCATTAAATACAGTATCACCACATGTGATTGCACTGCGGCAGCGCCAGCAAAGCCAGGTGCTGGGAGCCATACAAACACAATGCAAGACACGGTCTTGCCCTGCTAAGCTAAAAAGGCTAGAAAGACAAAGACAGATTTATTGCTGCTCTTTGATAGGTGGGAACTATGGGGTAAAGAGATTAAATGGCTATATTTAACCCCTGGCCACGCAGCCACAGAACAGTGTCCCGGGCTGGGAAGACTCTTGCTGGGCAAGGCTGAATCTGGGATGAGCACATACGTATGGTCAGCTCCCATGGGCCAGAACGGCTGATGGAGGGAGCAATTTTTGAGAGACGTTTTCAAGCAATGTTCTCTGCAGCTCAGAGCCGAGGCTCCATGGAGGAGCAGCCTCAGCACGGGCCTGGGGGAGGTTAGGGGCTGTGATGATCCACACACAGCTGATTCATCTCCCCTCTTGCATTCAGTGTCAAGGGCAGACCTAGAGCAATCCCCATTCCAGCAGGTACCTTCAACCCGGTGATTCATCTGAGGCAGTGTGGGGAAATGTCCGTGAGGAACCACATAAAAGGGCTTGAAACTGCTGTCTGAAGAGTTGCTTTTAATGAAAACCAGAAAAGATTGTATAAGGCCTGGAAACACACATTCCCCCAACGGGAAGTCAGTGTTGATCTTCTCAGCCATCCCCAGCAGCAAACTCTCCGACTAACGATGCCAGGGAGGGCCATTCATTCTAGCAAGCAGGCCAGGATTTTTTTTATGTGCAGCCCAAATTGGTAAAAAAGGCAAGTCTTCCTTGTCCCATAAGGCTTGTTGGTGACAGGTAGCTTGAAGTGATCCTAGCTGTGGTGCAGAGGAAATACTTGTGGGATCCAGATTTCATAGCCTGGGTCCACTCTGGCACCAGCTGACTCCTTCTGGCTTCGCAGAAAAGACCAAGAGGCCAGACCCATGGGCACTACTACCCTTCACCCAGAACAGCTCATAAGATGCTCTGCACTGCCTTTGCATTTACTCTGCCGCTGTGGCTCTCAGCAATCATTACACCATCACTCTGATCCACAGCCACAGGGAGCACCTCCGATTCCCAGGTCTCTGCTCTCACCACAGGAATTTTCTTCCCTTTCATCCCGCCCAACTCCCAGCACCTCTGGGAAGCACCGGAGCAACCCCCAGCCCCCATACGGGTCATCATCAGGCATTTGGAAAGAAGCACTCGCTGCTGCAACTGAGTCCTAATTCTCTGAAAGCAAAGCAGCAGGATGTTTATTGACCAGGGTAAGAAAAGCTATACCTAGGCAATAAAAGTTATTATGATAAAGGAACAGACTGTACTCTCTGCTCTCTGAACACCTTCTGACTCTTTGACAGCTTCTCACCAGAATAATGTAATAAAACTCACTTACACCGAGCATTTTCTTCTCCTTTATCTTTGTTTTATTAGGGAATGGTTTGCTACTTTTTGTCAACACCTAACTTCACTTCCGAGAATAGCTGTTTGGCCAGATGCTGTGAGTACCTCAGAAGACTTTTTGGATCCCAGTCTTAGGAGACTTACCCCATAAACAACTTGTAGAACACAAAAAAATTAACAAGGTCACAAAAAAAATCCACTAGGTTCAGTTTTTCTCATATGTATAGTACAAATGCCAGTTTGTGCCATGAACTAATATTTCCAACATCATCTGACAAAGAAACCCACCCGGTCATTCAATTAACAAAATGAATTTAATGAAGGTGCCCAGTATTTCCTCCGGAGAGTTTCCCTGAAAAAGCATAAAATGAGGCACTGATATTCACACTTTGCTCATCACTGGGTTGGCTGCTGGACCAGAGAGAGAAGGACTTGGTCCCGCACGCAACGCCAGAGCATCCCTCCTGATGCTCTCCACAGCCTGCCTCCCCCTCCACACAGCTGGCTCTTGCTGACGACAGCCTGCCGCGCTCCACGGTGCGGGGGGAGGAAACGCTCCTTGTCTCCAGCCCTGGCAAAGCATTCCCGGGAGGTGAGCCGAGAGGTGCTCCTGGGCCCTCCGCTGCTCATCCCTCAACCCTTGTTAGGAGATTCCCCTGGGCACAGAGCAGAAGTCGGTGAATCCCTCCAGGCCAGGCAATAAGTCTGGTGCTGCTGTTCCCCAAGGTAGAGCGTTTGCTCCCTTACACAGCTCTGTGTTTTGGCTTCAAGAAAAATCTCTCCTTTTCCTCAGGGCTGACATTTAAGGAAGAAAAAAGATCTCCCTGGAAATTGGCTGTCACATTTGCAAGGCTCTTTTGTAAAACTTTACTGCCACCTCTTTCCTTCCCTGTTTTACTTCTTGCTCTCATCAGGGTTTGTGCTTCTTCTTTGTGAGGCTCAAACACACCACTTCTTTCCCTGCTGCTCTGCTCCCCATGCCAGCCTGTTCCCCAAAGGGTGCAATGTGGGGGGACATTGCTGAGCACAAGCCCAGGAACGGGGTGCACTGCAGCCAGCAGAGAGAGCCAAAGAGCACAGATTGTCCTATTTATGGTCTGTATCTGTAAGAACAGAAGCTCAGGATGGGTGTCCTCTGTGCCAGGGACTGTCCAAGCTCTGGATACAGCCCCGCTGCAGAGAGGCAGGCTGGAGATAAGGGTCCTGAAAAGAGGAGTTTCCCCGGAGCAGCACTTTCCGGGGCCAGAGCCGTGTGAGGATGCAGGCAGCACAGCTGCACTGACAAAGATTTTTCCCCAAACTAAGTGCCTGCTTTTTATTTCTAAAGGGCATTTCTCATGTCAGAGTTGCCAGTTTTGAAAGGGTTAGAAGAAAGTTAAATAACATGAAAGTAAGTGAACTGTTCTATCTAGGGCTAAATGCAGTGGGGTTTGTTCTAATGACAACCTGTAAGAAATTGTTTCCATGCAAACCTTCTTCCCCCGACATTTTTTGTTGTTGTTCAGCACCCAAAACCACTCCTTATTCACTCAGCTATTCTGAAACTTCACAGTCTGAGCACCAATAGCAGGGGCAGAAGGAGGCAGGGCTATGTCCAGTTGAAGGCTGAGGGGACCAGACGGCCTGTGGCGGTGGCACTTTGGCACAACGTGTGGCAGTCACTGTTTCCCAGACATGAGAGCTCCAGGCTGCAGGAGACTGCATCTTCCACGGCTTGAATAAACAGCCCCCGGAGGCAATGGGGGCTGGAGGTGATGTTACCTGTGCCGATGCCTTCTCCTCCCAGCTGCAAGAAGTGATCCTGGACCCTGGAGTCTCAGACCCCGGTGTGGGAGGAGCGGTAGCTGCTTGTGGCAATGGGACACCACCACACTGGTGTGGCTCCCTGCGGGCTGTCCCCCCAGCACAGCCAGGGTTGCACCAACCTCCAAATGGCTGGTGCTTTCCAGGGCTGTCCATGGGCACCCTGCCAGGAGGGACCTGAAGCTGCTGACCTAACATCTCCATCCCCTCAGCATGGTCTAGTGGCTGGGACACCCAGTAATATTCTCTTGCTCCTGGTTTAGGGTCCTTGGAAGGAAACCCCACCATCCCTAGAAGGACAGAGGCCAACAGCAAACAGGAAAATTGGCTTCAAGCACCACGTTTGAACTGGAGCTCTCAGCAGAATAGTGTGGGGAAAAGGTGGCAGATGTTCTCCCTGAAACCTGCATACAGCATTTGGCATTTGGAATGCAACGACTGGAAAGAGAGAATTTCCAGCATAGATACCCTTCAGAAGACTGTCAGGGAGATGAAGAAAAGCAAGATACCATGCCAAGACCTGGTGAGACTGCTGTTACAAGGATGAAAGGAAACAAAGCTCCAGGTGATGCAGAAGAAACTTCACACCATCACCTTGCTAGCCCAGAAAGGGGACTTCTCCAGAACATCTGCTCAAATTGTCCTGGAAAGTGTGGTGGAAATGGTGGGAGATGTGTTATGCAGCAGCAATGCTCAAAGAGCCCTGACAGCTATAGCAGAGGCATGTTCATTGCCTTGGACTGCAAAGACAGCTATGTTGTTGGCCTTCTCACAGAATAACTCCAGGATCCATTCCAAGATCTTGGACTGGCTGTCAAATGCAATTCTGGAGTTTGGCTTTGCAGGGATGGAAGCCAAGGCACTGGTCAATACCCTGAAGATTGCTCTTGCTGCTGTTCACTCAGGTGTGCAGAGATCAGCCATCACCTTGCTGGCAGTTATTTACCTGTACATGGGAGACTCACTGAGAGCACTGATTGAGAGTGAAGAGCTGCCCCTTCTTCCCCAGATAGATGCTGAGCCGGAGAAGCTGCATGGACAGGTCCCACCAATTCCCCATCGTGCCAACCCCAAGCCATGCCTAGATGACAGGGCCCAGGAGGACCCAGGGGATCACTGAAGGACTGAAGCCATAGGCATTGGTGACAGGATCACACCAGAGCTGGTGTCAAATCTGCAGGAGAAGAACTGGACAATCCAGAGGGAGGGCCTGGAAGAGGTTGCAGGCATCTGTCAGGATGCCAGATTCACCCAGCCAAACACAGGAGAGCTCCCAAGAGCACTGAGGGCTTGTCTCTGCAACTCGAACCCCCCCTTGTACAGGTGGCCCTGAGGGTCCTCCAGCAACTGTCTACAGCCATGGGTTCAAACGTCAAACAGCACATGAAGGACTTGGTCTTTCCCCTCCTTGCTCTGTTCAGGGAAAGCAAGAGCAGCATCAGCTGCCATGAATGCCTGGGCTGCACAGATCAACATATTGGAGTGGCTGGATGGGCAGGACATTTCAGAAGATCTAGGTGAAGAAATGCCTTTGCAGAAGCAAGAGCTGGTGCAGTGCCTGGCTGAACAGCTGCAACCCTCAAGTCAGCTCCCTCAGACCTGCTTCAGTGTGTGCCTCACCTCTACTCTTCCCTGCAGGACAGCAACAGGGACGTGCAGACAGCCTCGCAGGCAGCCCTGCCCCTGCCTTTATTCATAATGCACCTTGGCTTTGAGAAGATGACTGAAGCCACCAGTGAGCAAAGGACCACGTGCTTGTGATACTAGAGAATGCCAATGACGGTCCGTCAGCCCAGTCCACTGCTTCTGCTAAGTCACTTTCCAGACACCCTGGAGTCACCACCATGACCGCTTTCCCCTCTGTTCTAACCACACCACCTGCAGCAACAGCCTTGTCTTCACAAGCATCAGCTAAAGAGCCAGCGCCCAAAACCAGTGTAGAGGAGAAGCAGGATCCCAAGGAGCCCAAATCAGGAGAAGCAGTCCTGAAAGACAAAGGCGCAGCCTAGGGAAAAGCACAAATTAATTCCACTCTGAAGGATGGGGTCAGCAAACTGTGACTTATCTTCATCATTGTCTTCAAGGGGAAAGAGCAGAGAATGAGGGATGAGAAAGTGCTGTAGTGGAACTTCACTGCTTGCAGAGACAGGTATGTCAAGCAGCTGAAAGCTCAGATGAGCAGCTGTGTGTCCAGCAGCTTCCAGGTGGAAATGTTCCACTCCAGCTTCTCACATCACATCAGGGCCTTGGCCATCGTGGCCGGGCACTTAGAGACAGAGAAGGAGGAGTTATCAGCTTCCCAGACCTGATCCTGAAATGGCTCACCCTGTGTTTCTTTGACACCAACACATGGGTGCTTATCAAGAGACTAGATTACCTCAATCTGCTGCTAACCTTGCTGATCCAGGAAAAGTACCAGCTGATGGACAATGAGGCCTTTTCTTTCCTCCCATACCTGGTCCTGAAGATGGGGGAGCCAAGGCAAACTGTTCTTAAATTGGTGCGTGCTGTCCTGAAGAGGATGTGCCTGGTGTATCCAGCTAAGAAGGTGTTTGGCTTCCTCATGGAAGGCATCAAGTCCAATAACACTAAGCAGCAGGAAGGCTGCCTGGTGGAGATGGATTATCTCCTTGAAACATACGGCCTGGATGTGTGTGAGCCGAGCCCTAGCAAAGCCTCGAAGAGGATAGCTGCCTTTCTTGGAGACCAAGACAGTGCTGTCATAGTGCTGCTCTAAACATTATGGTCACAGCTTGCAAAACTCCTGGGGAAGCCCCTTTCAAAATGGTGGGGATCTTCCTGAAGAACATATGAGGATGCTCGGACAAATTGCAAAATAGGAACATGGCAGGTCAAGAGTTTCTTCCGCAAAGCATTTCAGTGAGAAACATCAGCATGATTCAAACACAAGATCTGAAGTCACCCGTCAGCATGCAGGAGATGCACCCTCGAAGCTAGAGCCCACCTGCTCTCAAGGAGGAAATTTCAGTATGGTGGATGTGGGTCCCCAGACACTGCCTCCACGTGTAGGTGAGCAAGCAAGCAGGCTGGTCTCCAGAAAATACAATCTCTTTAGACTGAAGGATATCATTCAGTTAGAAACAATCCCTGAATCCCAAACCCTGCCTGCCTCCTCAGACACTGATGACACGTCATAACATCACCTCCACCATTAATTCCCTTTTTTGTCCCATTAGCAGTGGTGATACCGACACCAGCATCCAGGCAATGAAAGAAACTGAGGAGAACCTGAGACAGAAGAACAACACAGAAGCCATGTCTAGGCACATTAATGAGTTCCTTGCAGCGAGCTTTCAATCACTCAAGTTTATCAACCAGCAAAAGGAGGCAGATAAGAAATGGAGGAAGGAACAAATCATTCTGCGATGTAACTGTGTCATCCAGGCCTGTAACTGTGTCTTCCAGGAGAAGAAACTGGCTCAGGAGGCCTCAGTGGAAATGCTTAAGGATGTAATGAACAATCTCTTCACCTTGATGGTAGTCTTCCTGGATGGAGACCCAGAGGAAGATCAGACACTCATACAGTCCATTAATGTCCTCAAAAATCTGACCAGATGAGGATTTTTTGTGCCTGCCTGATAAGTTTTCTGACCTGCTGGCCAAGTGCCTGTGGAGGGCCGCATGGCTTCTCCCAGGCACCATCAGCACCATCAACCTGGGTGAAATCCTGGTGGATGCCCACATGCTCATGAAGGCTCTCCCAAAGGAAAAACTGAGGCAGCGCACAAACAAACTCCTGCTGTGGGCCCTGAAAACTCTGCGGCACAACTTGTGCAAGCTGAAAGGACTGAAGATCCTGGACCAGCTCACACTGGTTGAGGATGCAGCAGGCTCCGAGGTGGAGGCTTGCCTCCAAAAGACAGTCAGTCCTACTGCCAAGCAGGGGGCAAACGAAAGAGCTGTAGGAGCAGGGGAGGAGGTCCCCTGGGCAGCTCGCAGGGTTGCAAAGGACAAAGCAGGTGGTGTTTTAGAGAGCATGTTCTAGAAAATCTGCTCCAAGGAGAGTTTGAGGGAGGGTCTAGAGGAATGATATGACTGTAGGAAAAAACGGCCGAAGGGAAAGTTGGAGTCTTTCCTAGAAAATCTCTCCCTCTTCTGGCAGGGCTATGTGAAGCAAAGCCTGGCCATCATCCGACAGAACAGGACACCAGCAATCATCTTCCTCCTCCTGCCTTGGGGAGGTACCCTGAGGTGGAAGCATCTCCCCTTAGATCAACAGGGATCCCAGGAAGGACCATAAAGGGGAAGGATGTAATGCCATCCTGCTGCCTGGAAAACCTGCCATTCACCTGCAGCAGCCTTGAGAGCCCATGGCAGGCTCCCCTCAAAAGATGCCAATATCATGTTTCTCCCTCTTTTCCAGGGCTGCACAACAGTGATGTCCCTGGGGGCATGAAGAACCACCAGCCAAAATAGCACTGGGACCTCAGGACTAGCCAGCCCTCCTCCACACACACATCAATGGGCAGATGGCGTGAACCACGAACCAAAAAGAAGAGTCCAGCATGAATACTGGGTGAGTTATCTGTGCACTGGCACCCCGAGGCTGCAGCCCCCAGGAGGGGGTCCTGGTTTCTGGTTGATGCTTCTGTTGCTGTTGTTCAGAAGAGCAAAGAGTGGGGCAGGCAGCGCTGGGACACAGGTACCCAGCTGGGGAGCATTAACAGCATGTGCGTACCTAGGGAGGTGTGACTCCAGCTCAGGCTGGGCTCCTTGGGTGAGCACGTGGAGCCTGATCCCTTCCCCAAGGGGTGCAGGTAAATAGAAAGAAGAGCAAATTGCTGCTCTTTCCAAAGCCAAAGAGGAGATGGGTCTTAAGACCAGGAGATGTGGAACCCAGGCAAAGGGAAGAGGGTCTCCCAGGTTCCCTGTGTGCTGCAGGGAACAGCTATAGGGTTTGCTTGTTTCCAGAGCTCAAAGTCTTCATGTTTCCATGTCACAGCACAACGTTTTAGTCTTTAAAAAAGATAAGGTGGGGGAGACCGACGTCTTGGGGCAAAACTGAGCCCAGAGCACAGAAATCTGGCCAGGGCACAGGGCAGAGAACCAGTCAGGGTGCTGACCCTGCCCAGACAACCTCCACAGGCGTTCTTCTGACAAGAGATTTTCTAGCAGTCGAAACATTCATGGTTAGTGAAGTATCAGACCAATAGTGCCCTCGTTCCCAGCTGGGAGCTGCCTGAAGACATTGGGGCTTTCAAACAGCATCTCTGTCTTTCTGTACAATGACCACCAGTTGCACAATGAACCTACCAAAGGCAAAGGTTGCAATAGGAAATTCGTTAGGGAAAGCGATTTGTACAGGTTTCTGTTTTCTCTTAGGTAAATCAATAAGACATAGACTTTCAAACCCACTTCCACTTGTCAAACTGGAAGAGTTCAAGAGAGCAGAGCTGCTATGGACAACTGCAGAATGCCAGTGCCTCATCCCAGCCCATCTCTTCCACGTTTCCCAAGGAGCACGCTGCTATTCTCATGTAAAACCACCTTGATTTGTCTTTAACAGCCCTCTTGCCGGTAAGTTCCTGAAGGTAGGAGTCCTCAGCTTTGTGTCAGGTATAACAGTAAGCACTTCAAGGATGCTCACTAAATTGCAAGGCTTATTTACTAATGGACAATTCAGCCAATTACAAAATGCTATTAAGCGTTTGTACTCGGGCAGAATGAGCTAGCCGCCTGGTGAACATGGCAAACCAATATTTTTAATTAAAATAAGAAAAAAGGAATACACATTCTGATTACTGGCCAACAAGAAAAATACACCCCAGAGATCTCAAAGTGTAATTACCCTTTCCGAATGGCCAAAATGACTTGTTTGCTGCAGACTATAATTCTCACTAATGCCGCTGCAAAGTCACGGCCACCCCCTCACCTACCCCACTCATCCGGTGCTGTACCTGCCCAGGGGCTGCTCCACTACCCATGAAATCAGGCTCTGGTACTACATCCATATCTAGTTTCTGCCTTATTTTCTGGCTGGGTAACTGGAGGATTCACAATGAGAACATGGCTGAAGCCTCTACAGTTTCTATACTTTGATTCCTTCCTGCTCTGTCCTTGGGACGCCCTATCTTTTTGTGCAAAAGGACATAAGCTTTGAGGCTGGAGTGGAGCTGTGTAACTTACATGCAGCACAATTGGGTGCCCTTTATGTGACCTTCCAAAAGTACATTCATATCCATGTTGAGCTGTGAGGTCAGGCGACTGGGCACGCTGTTCCAGGAGGTTTTCTTCAACGCTGTGCTCCCTTTTTGCTGGTGGCCAGTGCCCCATGAGCAGCTGCTCTTATAGCTTCCTCTCCACCGAGTCCTGGAAATGCTCTGTACAGATGCACAAACATCATTCCGGCACCGTTACTTGGGAGGGCTGTCCATCTACTGCCCTGTCACTCAATTCACACTGGAACTTGCCCAGTAATAGCGTTCCCCTTGCAAAAGCCTCTCTGGCAATATGCTGTCATCAGGCTGTCCTCCTGACCCGTGCTGCAGCTGCAGTGCTGCATCTGGCACGCTGCTAGAGGAAAAGCCATTAACCAGCACTGATATGCTGAGGCCACACACTATGTTGTAGCCAGGGGACACAGGCAGACTCCTCTTCTATCATGCTGAAGGCCTGATCCGTTCCTAAAGGGTTCCAGAGACTGTAGAAAATCGGGGGAAGTCAAGTGTTTGGAAGCCTTGCGCTATTTGCCGGGCAGGCAGACTATTCATTGTGATGCATCACATTATCAGTGCCTCAGGGCCCTTGCCAGCAGTCACAAACCTCCCGTAGTGGGTGCAGCACAAAGTCAGAGCAAGTTACAGTCCCTATCCTGCAGATATTACATGTGATAGGAGATAAGTGCATCAGCAGAGATGCCCTGGAGTCCTACAGGAGCAAGCAGCCTCTTGAATATTCTCAGTGTGTTCTCAGATGTGCCCCTCAGCACAGCCCCCGAACAGCAATCAGGAGCGCCCTGAACATCAAGATGATGATCTACAAGTTGTTCTTGCTTGCACCTCCTTGCCCCTGGCAGAGAACAGCATGCAATGGGGAATCATGGCCCAGCGTGGGTCTAGGTCCTTATTCTGGATTTTACCCAACAGTCACATTTGGGTGGTGTTAAGAAAGAAGAGCAAGGCTTAGAAATATGATTTGCACTCAGATCTGGACAGTGGAGGCCTGTGCCCTGGAAGAGCTATTTCCAGCATGTGTAACCCAGCCTGCCAGGAAATCATGCCTTCTGCCAGGGAAATTTTACAATTTTAGAGAGTCCCCCAGAGGCAGAGGAGCAGGTTCCTGCTTGTGAAGCAATGGTTAAGGAACGGGTCCTAACACACAGGATGAAACCTTTGGGTCCTGGGATGCTCCTGCCAGCACCACATCCTGAGGTTTGCTGGATGGCAATTCAATTTTCCCCCATCCTGCCTCCCAGACAGTCAGTCCTCCAGGCTCTTCATCCTCCCCCACAGCCCTGGGGAAGAGCAAAGAGCAAAAGAGTACCTGGGTCAGGAGGCGAAGAAAGAAAGCTGCAAAGAGCTCATAAGGGAGAGCTGACCTGGTACCTTTTGCCCTCCTCTTCCATTTGCTGGAATCATGACCAAACCGCGTGCTCAAGACATAGCAGGGTCAGGGAGATCAATGAATTATAAATAAATACAGTATAAACAAATCAATCAGAGGAATAAAAACATTCGACAGAGCCACACTAATTAAAAATATAATAATCCAGATCGCAGACATTTATTTAGAATGGTGCAATTACAGCTTTTAATCATCCAGGTTTAAATTAACGGCAGCAGCAAAGCGGCTGTGCAAACGTGTTCTCTGTAATGAACTGATATTAGAAAGCCAGCTTGGTGATCTCTCCCTCTCTCAGGCTAATTCTCCCCCCTCTCATTGTAAAATAACCTTTCAGTGTCGTTTTCTTGTAGAGTCTTGAAGATGAAGACACAATATTGGAGCTAAATTAAATCCCCTTCACACATTTCTCTTCTTTCAAGCTGTAAAAATTGCTGGTATCAGTCATTCAGTCTCTAGTGCTGACGCAACCACACTTGAGGAGAACATCTGGGGGCCCCAAGAGTCATTATAGGGAAAATAAAATCCTATATTACAATCAGTCAGCAATTAAAAGGCAGGATGCAGGAGGGCCAATCCTGCAAGATGCTAAGCAGGCTTGGTGGGGAAATCAAATGGTAAACTTGTGATGCTCTGGGGCTCTTTTCTTCTTCACTGGGTCGATTGAGAGGAGGCTAGAAAATTTCTAAATCTGCTCCTGCCCAGCACAAACGGTCTGGAAGTAGCTTGTGTTCATTCGGGTCAGTGCTGACCCAGCAGTCACAGGTTTAGTACCTACTCACCGCCGGCTAGCCCGGTCTGCAGAGCTGTGGGGCCAATCTTGCCTTGGCTTGGCAGGTCCCAGCCAGGCTTGGCATTCAAACAGACACAGTGTGGCTGAAGGCAACGCTCTGCTTGCCATGTGAAGCCCCCGTGGTTAGAGTGGGCTCGACGCAGGCACAGGCAAATCAGAGACATGAAAGCTCTCTGCAGCTGGCGTGGGTTCTGACTTAGCAAAGTGATGGGTCTTACCTGCCCTCGGCAACTGTCGTGATCTTTCTGCCACATATGGATCTACACCTGCCCTGTAAAAGCATCTTTCCTACAGAAGAGACCAGCGTCTACCAGCCAAGATGGTGACAAGTGCACAAAGCAGTGATGGAAGCGAGCAGATTTACAGGCACACGGCAAGTAAAATTGTTGAAGGCAAAGCCTTCCAGACACAGCTGTCCTGAGGTGGGTTTGAACCAGCTGCCAAGGAGAGGCAATTCTCCACTGGCTGCAAAAGCCCTCCTGGTCCACAGCCTCTCCTCCCTGCCAGCCACCATGCTCGGCTCTGCTCTGCCCCTGCCTTTGCTCTGTTCCCTTGTCACACTCTGCACAGGGAGAGTCACAGCAGGGCAGAAACAGCCCCAAAAGTTCCTGAGCTCAAGACTCAGCTTCCAGCAATGCCCCCGACACATCTGTCCCACAGCTCGTGCTGGTGACAGCGCGGTGCTGGTCCTGCTCGCAGCGTTAGGATGCTCCATGTCACAGCTGGATTTGCTTAAAGGCTGCAAGAAAAGGGACAAGAAGAAAAAAACATGGGGAAAAAAATCATTTTGGAAGTGTGGAAAGATTTCTGTGTGGGAAATGAACACCACACAGGGAGAGCGTACGTGTGTGTGCACGCATGTGTGTGCATGCCTACACATGTGCTTCTGCTTGCATAAGTCACGGCTCCTTCCAGAGCTGCTCACCCACTCCTGGTTTTTAGCCATTGTCACCAAACACTGGTAGTTACCTACCTGCACGCATAGTCCTGAGCGCACCAGGAGCCCTTTGGAAAGAGAATTTCATCTCCCTAATTAGCACCAAACCCTCCTCTCTCTCCTGTTTACCCGATGGGTGTGCAAACATACAGCGGGAGAGCAAGTGAGAGTCACACAGTCCTCACCGCCACAGTGGGCAATGTAATTACCTGGCCTGCACATTAAGATTAATAAATATTAACTTTACTTGTGTTTTTACTGTCCAGCTAAGATGGAAACAATGAGCTTTACTACTTAATCAAATTAGAGCTATAAAATGATTTCCCTTTTAGAAGGTTCATTTCTGTTTTGCTGGCAATTAATGTTGATGATTTGAGTCCCATCTTTAAAACATTTTGAAATACGGAAAATGGCAGAAGTGCCACAGCACATTAATGGAGCCATAATACACATCAGGTAATAAAGCATGAAGAGCCTGTTTACTTTGAGTACTCTAATTATTTGAGAGCTTTTTTAAAAAAACAAACCCGACATGTGAAAACTTTCATTTCATTTGAATTAATTTTTAAAAACAAACAGGAAAAAACCAAACCAAAAAACCCCCCAAAACCCTTTTTTGAAGTGTTGCTTTGAAATTGCCTGCAGCCAGGCCAGGTCCCAGGCAGACACTGAGGAACAAATTTTCCCTTTTATTTTTCTCTTGCTTTTGTCTTTTCAGGGTGTGCAGGGCAGGGGGGACCACTCGCACGCTGGATGCTCACGCAGCCGCTCCTGCACCGTCTCTGAAAACATCTCAAGGACTCAGTGCACCATCTCGTAGGAGACTCCCACCCCTCGCTGACCTGCAGGGGACAGAGTCACTGTCATTGCCTGGTCTGAGATCCAAAACCTCCTTCAACTTTCAGCACCACCAAGAAAGTATTCAGCAGCTGTACCTTAGCCTGAGACACAACTCTCCGGCGAGGCAGACTGCAGCTCCTGTGGCTTCCTTGCCTCTGCAGAACCAGCAAGGTTTAATTCCTCTTCTTTACAAATCAGCACCAAAGAAGCAGCATAACTGAGGCAGGATGGGACCTCTTATGAGGTCTCTGCGCATACCACCTGCACAAAGGGGCCACCTTCAAAGTTAGGTCATATTGCTCTGGGCCTTGTCCTGCTGTGTTTTTAATATCTCCAAAGACAGATTCCCCCACCACTTCCCTGTCCTGGGGCCATAACGCTCGCTCTGAAGGTGTTTTTTCACTATACCTTGTTGGCATTGCCCCTGCTGCAGCCTGTGCCCATGGCCTCTTGTCCTGTGCTGTGCCATCTGAGGACAGTCTGGCTCCAGCCTCTCAGTTCCCTTGGTGGTAGCTGATGCTAGCAGCAAGAACCTCCTTGTCCTTCTCGTCTTCAGGTTCAAACAAACCCAACCCTTCCACCTCACCTTGTACATCCGCCTCCACCATCTCAGTGGCTTCTGATGGGCTTTCTCAGCTCACTGTGCTTTGAGCCAGATGGTCCAGCCAGTCCTGCCACACCTACTGGTCCTCCCATCCCGCTTCCACCTCCACCATTTGGCTACGGCCACAAAGAAGACAAAATTACATGGAAGAGATCGAATGGCTGATACCAGGGAGAGGAAGCATGGCCAAATCCTTGCGGTCTCCCTTGACATGACTCAGTAATGCCAACGCATTGGCTAGGGCCAACCTCTCCCACACAGCACTTATGCTGCTGTTTATATCCAAGCACACTCTTTCCCTGAGCGGTTGCCTGCAGCTTAGTGGGTTCTCCTCCATGGCCTGGGAGATCTTAGCCTGCCCCAGCCCAGATGACACATGTTAGCTTGCACACTCTCAGCCTGGTTTGATCAGGTAGCACTGTACAGCCGGTTGGCATGGGATTAGCTCAAGACCTTTGCAACCACACAAAGAACGAGGCGGTGCAGAATCTGACCCCAGATCTGGTGGCCTGGTTTTTCTAAAGCACGGCTGTTCTCCCTGTTGCAAAACTTGGATTGCTTCACCAGTCAAGTGTATTTGCAAGGCTATACAAGCCAAGATAAATTTGCCCCCAAAGTAATAACTTTTCAATTACCTTCATTATTCCTTGCTCAACACAAGAACAGCACAGCACCTCTTGAGGGAGCAGCTGAGTATTTCTCTCCAGGGTGCACATTTATTATTTTAAGAATCATTTAATTTTCCATCTGAACAAAAGGGCGAATGTAGGTCCTGAATGACTCCAGGGCCCCGTTCAATACCTTGCTGCGTTATCCATCATGGCAATTACACATGGTAATTCATCTCTGAGAAACTTCAATATGGGGACCTGAGAGCATTTGAGGTACCCGGCATGGCTCACAACTCTGGGAGCCCATGGAAAGAAGGCATCATGACTGGGAAGCATGCCGTTATGCCCAAAAAACTCAGGCAAAGACTTTAGTAATGGGACTTTTAGCATACCAACAGCCTGGCTTTCCAATGCCTCTCCCAGACTCTGCCCTCCCACAGCACACACCCATCCCTGCAAGTCCCATTGCTGGGGCCAATGTGATTTACAGTATTTATGCAGTGATGCTCTTCACAACAGGTTGCCTGTCACGTCAGGCTGAAGGTGCTGCCAGTGTGAGAAATGTGACTAAATGTCACCACAGCAAATAGCCCAGTAGAGAAACCATTTACTCTCTGGGGTCTGCAGAGCAGCACTATCTCTTCATCAAAGTGACCTGAAGGGCTTGAATCAAAACCCACTGAAGGATGAGGGGAAAAGCTTAATTACAATTTCCATACCTAAAGGAAACACCAAGACAGCTCTGATCTTATAGCTGAGGTCTTTCCCTGCCTCCAGCTGGTCTCTGCCACCTTTATTTGCCTTCCAGTATCCATTTAGAAAAGGCTGCCTGGGCTAGAGACACTACCGTGGGCTGTGAGTTTGTCTTTGGCACAGATCTAGCCAGGGTTAGGTCTCCAGGATATTCTCCAGATCCTCCTTACATGGCTGCTTATTGGTGGGGTCAATACAGTCCTGGTCTGTAAAGCAATTCAGGGATCAAGCTGGGCCCTGTAGGAGTGCACGTAGCTGCAGGGTGCTTATTCAGGAGCTCTCCCCGCTGACTGGGAGTGGGTGGACTCCTGTCAGCTCCTCAGAAGCACAAGAAACAGCCTCAGATGAAGCAACAGCACTGTCACCAGGCTCAGAAAATAATGAGAACCTTAGCTTGCTTCAAAATGCTTCAGTAGCAGGTACTTGCCTGATGCTGAGAGGCCACTTTGCATGACTGCATCCTTGCTCAAGCACAAGTGCCGGTGCCCACGGACAGGCACGCCTGAGAGATTCGCCTCCGTGTTGCTAACATGTGTGTCAGCGCTCAGCAGCGATGAAAGCAGACCATACCCTGGGCACACAAGTGACGTCCTGACTCTGTGCTCACACCTCTAAGGGGTATCCCCCCTCCAGCCCCCTGAGCCCATCAAACAGGCAGGCTGGCTGGGGGTCACCTGCCACCAGACACAAGAGATGGCTGCTTCATTGGAAAGTTAAAGGTTAGCAGAACAGACCAGTATTTTTCATTGGGTGACACCTGCCTCCTTATGGTTATTTCTTATCCCGTACCCAGCACGCTCCTCTGCCCAGGCAGGTCACTGGAATGAGCATCCTCACAGACCCCAAGGAAGGAATGGCTTGAGTCCTTACAAAAGAAAAAGGTGAAAGTCAGTCCCTGGGATTTTATTTCTCTGAAAAGAGAAAGGCAGTAGAAAGTCTGGTTGCATGTTGGTCTTTGGCTGGAGGAAGCCAAGCAACAGAGGAGCAGGGGATTTTAGTAAATTCTTAGGACTAAAAATACTAATCTGAACATTTCTTTTGACCTTCTGGACTATACACTTCAGAAAACTCCACCCAGAAACTCAGTGAGCACTCCTGATAGAATGGACCATATATTTTTAGGGAGGTTTCCCATCAGTGTTCAGGCTGTTGGACACCTGCAAACCTGAAAAGTCCTGGTGCTGCTGCAACTCCAAGACTAACTCAGAACAGCCTGAGTTACTTTGGCATGGCACTTTGGCAGGCACGGAAGGTTCTGAAAGCCACATTGGAAAAGCCACGTGAAAGCCTCCAAGATACAGATTCAGGGAAGAAAATGTATTAGATAAGCTGGTAGTCACAGACCAAGTGTGCTCAGAGCAAGATCCACCCATGAGGCTATGGTGATTTGCATCCGTCAGCAAGGAATCACTGCTGTAAACGAGGCAGTGGGTTTCTTTAGTTTTCACCTGGACAGTCAGGTTTCTCTGTGGCCCTGCAGGAGCTGATTGAGCTAAAGGGATTGCTGAGCTCACTGGGTGCCTCCTTGCTTGGGGACCAGCAGATCCTCTCCCTGAGCCTGACCCCTTTGCTGCAGCAACCCCCAAGACTGGCATTGATCCAGCAGCATTTGCAGGGGTCCAACACTCAGGGCAAGCCGCAGACAGAGAAGCAGAGCTCTCTTTGCCTTCATTTGTTCCTCATTGCCACAACTGTGGTAAAGCAGCTCTGTGGCATTTTCCTGGGTACAAGGACATGTCCAGGTATGAACCTGTGCCCAGCTCTCGTGGTTTTTGCAAGGAGGAGCAGGCAGTTGAAAGGGTAGAAATGACAAGCAGGGCTGCACAACGCATCAGTGAGTTCTCCACAGAGCTCACGGGAGGCAACCTGAAAGTTTGGCTAATTGGAAAATCATCTCAATCAGCTGTGGAGGTAAAGGGCTGCTCCTGAATTATCACTGCTCAGAGAACCATTACTAACAGGCGAGCAGAGAAAAAATATCTCAAGTGTTTGCATTCCCTGCTATTTTCCTCTCTTTTCTCTATTCAACTGGTAAACAATTTATTTTTTTACAATTTGCCAAATTATCACAAGCCTGGAAATGCCTAACCATTGCCTCATTTAGCAAACGGTCCCCCACGGTGCCAAAAAGCGTAGGGGTCACTCAGCTCAGTTAAGAGAGAAGCTTGACAATGCTCAGATGCTATCATTGTTCCCAGTATCAACCCCCATCAAATTGCCCAAGGACTACAGCTTTTCCACAGCCCATGCCAAAGTTACATTGCTTTTGCTGGAAGTCCGTGCAACCGTGAGGAACCATCTCCTCTGCCTGTATGAACGGGAGCAATCCCCCAGTCGCCCTGCTGCTGCTCGCTGCCTGGCATGATACCATGTTTGTGTCTAGAAGGGCAAGAACAGGTCTGAAATCGGGCTTAATCTGTAATGTGCGTGTTTTCTGCCTAAGATGAGGTCTCACATCCTCTGAAAGAGCCAGCTGCCAAGTAACCGATGACCATCGAGTCTTTTGTATGCCCAGTTCCTCCCACTTCTGAAGGTTTAACTCTGTGCACCAAACATTTGGCTGGGGTATTTTAAGCCAACAACTTGTTGTCTAACACAAACCAGGATGACAACATTTCCTAAATTGTAGTGAGGTTTGCAAGAGGACTCACGTTCTCCTCTAACCATCTCGGTGCACTTCTGCTGCTCAAAATACATAGAGGGCTCAGCAAGGCAATGTCAGGACCCAGGTCCCTTTGCCAGCAAGGTCCTTTAGAGTAGCCAGAAGAGCCTCTTTGCTGCTCCACTTAAACCTTTGCAAGAGGCTAAGTGAGCGTGTGTGCAAATACAAAACATGTGGCATGTGTAGCTCTTCTGTCTCTGCCTCCGTCTCCCTCTTGAAAAACAAAGCACTTAACTCTAATTGTGTAGACTGACTGTCAGCTGAGGATATGACAGCACTGTGAGTTGCAGAGGAAGGAACTTAGCAGATTTTTCAAGCGGTGCGGGGTGGGCTTTTTCCAGGAAGACCAGAGCGTATCAGCACTGCCAGACACATGAAACAAAGAGAACCGCTGTGTTCTGGTAGCACCGACAGACCGAGGAGCTGTGTAGAGATGCTGATCTCACTGGGTCTTGCATAGACGAAGACGTGGTATAACGAACTTTCTTCCAGCGAAGTGTTAGAGGATGCCCTTTGTTTCCTGTTGCTGGTGATTGGAGCCACTATCAAACATTTGACACCATGCAGGGGACAGAAATAACAAGAAAATAACATGGCTAATTAGTTTCATGGATTATTTTATCCAGCTCCCTCTGGAATACCCTCGTTAAACAGGGTTAGATTTCTTCCCTTCCCCCCATAACTGATCCTCACATTTAATTACACTGGAAACCTGGCTGTTCCTGGCTCAGATGGAGTGTTTTACTGCTTATATGGTCTTTGCAGATAAGAGACGCTGCTGCTGTTGCACAAGTGGAGAAGTGGCTTTAAGGGGTTTTATATCTCCTTTGGGAGGCTGCAGCTCCAGCCACCTCAAGCAGTAAGACCAAGGCAGAGGCAGAAATCTGTGAGTGGAAGCAATAATTCCCATGCCTTGTATAGGTGAAACAACACTGTCATTGTCTTGATCCTTTCACCTAATGGAGAGGCTAAAAATGATAAATTGTCAGGTGAATGGTCCATGTGGGAGAGAGGAAATAGGCTCGGTTCCAGCAGAGGCCAGACTGATCTCACAAGGATAGTGAGCTTCCTGAAGAACTTACTTAAAGGATGATGTCAGGCAGTGTTTGGAGAAAACAGGATGGACAGCCTTTCCAGACGAGGGTATTCATGGCAATGGAATTGATACGGTCAACAGTCCAGGTGAAATTGCAATGTACAAAATCTTTCATCCCATGAGTTGATCAACACATTTTCAAAGTACACAAAACTGGGTTGCTCCAGAGAGGGAGTGATCATCCCATGGATAAGAGAAGATGCTGGACTGGAAACTCAGCATTTCATCCAGAAATGTTTTTGTACCAGCCACTGAGATCTTTAAAACGGAAACAACATTATGCTTGTTTCCTCAAAACATCGTGTCTGTTTAGATCATAAATTCTTTAATATCAAGACCTTGTCATCGTCCTCTCTTCTGGGCTGTCACCATTTGTCACCCCACTATTCAATATGCTGTGTCCACCCACATCCAGGGACCGTGTCTGCCCCGAGACAAACCTAGCAGAGGGCTCAGCAGGGTCCTAGAGCTCTTTATTATACAGTCGGACTTGGTTTCCATGTTAGACTAGAAAGAATTATGTTTGAGTCACATAATAGTACAAAATTTTCACCTCCTCAAAATTCATTTTCTTCTGACAGGCTGAATCCCTCCCCTGTGTCTCTTCTTACGCTAATATGGAGCTTTTCAGACAAAGATTTCAAACTAATTGTGCACAGCAGCAGGTTAATATGATCAAAGGGGCTAATAGGCTTTCGTATGTATTTACATGATATAAGGCTCCCAAATTCAAAGACTGGATCAAGAGATTTGCGATAAATTGTGTGAGGATTATTTGTCTGCCTGTTGTGCAGCAGAGAACTTGTCTCTGCTCTGTTGCAAAAGTCAACGGAGTATTTGCCTGGGCTGGGAAACTGAAGCTTTCTCAATAACACCATACAGCTTTCACCATCTTCTGTAACACAGGAAAACCTCAGTAGCTGGCATTAAGCTAGCCGAGATCCTCATATGAAAGAGAAGAGCAGATCGCTTGTGATCCAGGCTTTGCAACGTTGGGAAGACGCTCGTGGGCAGAGACTTTCTGCTGAGCAAGGGGCACCAAGGCAGGCACAACAGGAGGAATGAGCAGAGGCTGGGAAGGAAACTACATATCAAGGAGTGTTTTGTTGGGGTTTTTTTTCAGGAAGGTTGAGCAAACTTCACCTAGCAAAAGCAATGCCATCTTCGTCATTGGCTGTTTAAAATGAGTCAGGCCAAGGAAGAGGAAAACACACTGATGAAGGGATGATGCTCCAAGCAGGGTCCAGGCAAAGCCTAACAGGTCTATTCTATTTACCTTGTGGTAAAGTGGAACAATTTGAGCAGGGGGCAATGAGAGAAGCCCATGACAGATAAGTAAGGCTTTTTTTGTAGAAGAGGTATGTCCAAATCTCTAGTCCAAATCAAGCAGGTGAGGGATGTGAACCCAGGTTTCCTGTGTTCCTCATGTCAGTCCATCAGTAATAGAGTGGGGTGGGAGCCCCATGGTTTTTTCACTAAAATTCCACAAATCCTTCTTTTTTTTTCCCAGTTCTGAAGTAGAAAACCCCAAAGTATTAAACTTTTCCAATGTTATTAACTTGTAGAAACTGTTTTAATTGAAATGTTTAGTTTTTAGTGAATTCAAGCTTCGTTTTTCTTTGACCTTTAAAGTTATATGAGGTGTATATATAATATATCTTACAAACTGTGGGTTTAGTTTTGAATCAAAACAGATGAAAAATGGAAATCATCCAATGCCAGCATATGAATACAGGATAATTTGAGCCTCTTTTTCCCAGACAATATTGTACTGAAATTGATATGTTTTGAAAAAGATATTCATTTCAATGAAAATAGCCTTTTCTTGTCCAAAACTGTGAAGTGTTTCTGGCCATCTCTATTAGGGGTACAGCTGATTATCATCTCCCTCCTCCTGGTATGACTTTATTGAATACAGTGGAGCCCACGTCTGCAGCTGGGATGCGACAGGCTGAGACAGGGAGCTGTGCCACGCAGCAAAGGGGAACAGTGGGGTTGAGGTGGGGGGAGAGTGTTGTAATGCTGGCATTGTGGCTTTGTAATCTCCCTTCATGTCCCCTGTGTCTCAGTTTGTGACTTGTTACTATGGGGGAGAAGACAAAGGAGGACGTGGGGAGAACAATACATGGAGTGTTGCTATTGTGACCTTCTGGATCTGCAAAGCTTTGCAAAGCTCTGCAAGATCTCCCCAGGAAAGATGCTGTTTAACAAAGTGCTTTGCATGGCCTTTTTATTCCACAAGCAGATTTGTGGCTTGGCTCCAGAATAGTACTGTCTCAAAAGAAAAATGGTCTGAAAATTGTTACCTGCTTAGAAAACAGAGAGAGGAAGAAAAGCGAGAAGTGGGGGAAGATCTGCCTTTCTGATACCCACTCTGCACGGACCAAAGTGCTCCGCAGTTCAGCCCCAAGACTTCCCAACATCCTGCATGGGCAGATGGCGTTAGGCCATGAACTCCTCTCCTTCCAACATAATTATCATTTCTGTATAGAAACACACAACCTTCGGACATGAAAGCCCATTTCCTGGAAACTGGGATCACGTCGAATATGCTGATCCTTTTTGGGGAAAGAGAGAAGGGTCATGTCCTGGGAGGTAGAGAAGAGACCAAAGCTAGCGGGATGGGAGCCTTGGTGTCAAGCAGTGTCTAAAATATCCTGTTTGCATCATACTGGCTCTTAATTGTCACCAACCACAGAGGAACTGATTGAGCCCAGCAAGGGTCCGGCAAAATAGATAATTTCTCGCAGGCATCTAAAATTCATGAACGCGGCGGTGGTCCCGTCACACCATTGCTATGTTGTTCCATGGCCCAGAGTCTCCCTTGAAGGGCGAAAATATCAGGGGTAATATTTTTTTCCTGGGAGCAGAATACATTTGGGTTGTTAACGCATGGCTCGCACTTCAGGCAGATCCTTACCGAAGGGCCGAGAGCTCATCTCAAACCCCGTGTTGTAAATTAACTCTTAATGTGATGAATGCATTAAAGGACTGTTAGGCCTGAAGGATGTGCTCAGAAACCCGAAGTTCTGATTAAGGGCTTGATTCATAAAAGCTTTACGCACCATTTACGCAGGTTTCTTTATTGGAAATGTTACTTGGAAAGAGCTCTTGAGTGGCTTCTTCCCAGAGAAATAGGGTCAGGAGTCTGGACACGCAGGCTCACACGTGTGCTTGCAAACATATGTACTCGCAGAGGCAAGCAAATGGGGTGGACACACGCAGAGACTCACATGCACTCATTACACACTGCTGTCGCGCGTGCCTGGTGCGCACCGAGCCCTGCGGAGCAGGCAATGATCCTCCTCCAGACTCAGACCCATGCATTGCTCAGCCTGTAAACCTTGGTCCTACACAGGACTTTTTCCGTGCGTGGCTACTGCAGTCTGCAAATGGGCCAGGGACTGCCCAGCCACAGGGCTGCCTTCTCTGCTGGGACTTTGGGGCACAGCAACCCCCCTGATGCTCAGGGGTTGGGGCAGCATCTCCAGCTCAGAGGGGGAAACCTGAGTGGGGCCAGCCAGGTGGTGCTGAGCCAGGGCGAGGGCTGGAGGAGAAAACCCAGAGAAATGCTGGAAAACACTTCCAAGAGGAAAAGCTCTGGGAAATGACCCATGCTAGCTAGGACAGGGAGATGTGGATGCAATGAGCAAATGAATCCCTTTTTTTATGCTTCATCTGTACAATTTTGGGGGCTTCACCTTCTGAAAAGGTGCAGGGATCTCATGATGCAGGAACTGGACTGGGGCATCCCAGGCTGGCTTTTATCTCAGGGAAAGAGAGGTGGAAGCCAGCTGCACTGAACAGGAGGGGTGTTACCTGGGCTGCTGGACACACACAGCGTGTTTTCCCAAGGGACTTTGACCGGGACTGTGTCCCTGCAGCCAGAAGCGATGAACCAGCCTGCCAGCTCTGCTACCTGGGCTTCTGCTCGGGGGAAAATATGTCCCTTGAGGAAGCAAGTTGTTTAATTTCCACATTGACTGCATGAAAGGAGATATATGCCATTTTCTATATCTTGCAGATCTATAGAGAGGAGCAGTCAGAAAATTGCTGGAGGATAAAAAATAATTCATATTAAATATGTCATTCCAGGGGGATGCGGATGAATCAGGTTTTAAGTGACACCCCACGCTGATCATGACAAACATCCCACTTGCAAAGCAGCCCCAGGAATTTTACAGCCTTTACTTGAATAGTTTATACTGAGAAACGAGGAGTTTGCTGAGCACTGAGCAGGGGGGTAGTGCTGTGCTCCGTGCTGCCTCTGCCCCAGGCCATAGGTTAAAGGACAGCCACAATAATACCGGCTCTTGCACGAACAGCCACACCGACCCTGCTGACACTGTCAGCCTCCGCAATCTCCAGGCAGCGTGTTTCGGAAATGTGCTACCTCTGTGCAAAAACCTACCACCTGTTTGCTGTGGGATGTGGTGAACAAGTCTGCAGTCACCGTACCTAAAACCTTCATCATTTCATCCCTCTCAAGCCTTCTCCTCTCCCTGCTAATAGTCCCAGCTTTTTTATTCTCTCCTGATAAGGCAGCCCTCCCATCCCCTGCATCACTCCAGTCTTCCCTGTAGCCCCTCTAACCCCCTTCATCCCACATCAGTGCGGAGACCAGGGCTGCCCACAGTGCCCAAGTGCATCCCCGAACCCACAGCAGGGCTTGAGACTCGGAGTCCCACCACCCACTCCCATGCCAGCTTCTTTGAACCCAGGGCATGGCAGGCATTATCATCAGTTCAGGCAATAGCAATAGATCTAGTCTACTCTTTCAAGTCTCTGGAATTACCTTATATTTTATATCCCCAATTCCCCCAATGCAGCACAACTACAATGTGCTCCCATGTGCCGAAACAGAGGATGCTGTAGAATCTGTCGTCTGCGTTTCACCCGACATGCCTGGATGTGCTCAAAGCCAGAAGCTTTTCTCATCAAAGTTTAGCGATGACACTTATCCTGGTTTTAATTATAACATGCTTCTGTGAGTCTGCTATTAGCGGGATAGAATAACGGCCTGTTCAATCCAAGCAGTCTGCCTGATCCCAGAGATGTTTAATCAGGCATCAGCAACTGTACCTGAAATCATCACATTAGCTATATGGCAACATCCCTCCTCTCATGATGCTGCAATAATGAGCCCCTGTTCAACAGGAATGGGCTTTATTTGAAGGGCGTAAGGAAAATGACTGATTCTTTTGGGTTTAATCTCAGCATTTATTGTTACCGGCATCTGCTTCGACCTCGCAGCCGGTGCCTGCTCGAGAGCCCCGGCACGGGGATGGGGCAGCTGCAGGCGGCTCCTGCATCTCACCCATTGCAGCCATGTCTGGTCCTGAGTACCTCTAAGTGAAAATGGAAAAAAGAGGAGAAAAAAGTCAGAGGACAGCAAATCAAACAAAAAATGTGATTGTTCATTTATGGCATGCACATGTGTCTCATTTCCAAATGTTCTTGCAGAAGCGTTGCTCAGCAGGCAAATTCAGGGAAACAACATGCTGAGAGCGGAGCATTGGCTGCGTTCAGGCAGTAACTCTGTGTCAGGAACGATACTGCATGCCCCTGCTATACCTTAGCACCCTGCTAGGTCTGGCCAAGGCAGCTCCCATTTGGGATACAGAGTCTCTGAGCACCCATGAGCGCAGGAATGAGCCAGCAGAGAGCTTTGCCTGGATAACGAGTGATCCCCATGTCTTTGCCCTGCGCAGCCAGGGCTCCAGGTACCCTGTCCCTGCTCTCCTCTGCGAGTGCAGCTCACAGTCAAGCTGGAAAAATAAGAACCTGAACAGTGGCAAAATCAAAATGACAAATGAGTTTCCCAGCTGTGCTTGAAATAAAAAAAAGTTCAATCTGGCAATTTTTAAACGAACCTCAGAATTTGGAGGAAAGAGGCTGGTGTTCATTTTCTGAATGCACAAGGTGAGCAGGGCAAGCTGGAGGGCTTCTCCTGAGAGCTTGTTTACAAAGCTACTTTTTTTCCTCCTCCTTTTTTTTCTGGCAGCATAAAGCTGCAGTTTAATCACTGTTTGCTGAGGAACAGCCACAGGAAGCTCTGCTCCCAAGAGCAACAACCAGAGACATTCAATTTTGAAGCCGCCAGTCAACAAAAGGGCATGAAGTTATTAGCTCTGAAGACTCCATTACCTGCCAGTTTGGACCCCAGATACCATCTTTCATAGATTTTTCTGGGGATTCCCATTTTCAGTAGGGTCAGAGGCCAAATTACTGCTAGGTGGTTTACAAAACATCTCCAGAGGTACAGTGAACGCAACTTAGTGTTCAGATTTAGTGTATTTTGTTAAAAAACAGCATATTAATAAAATAACTATGCCCAAGGATGTTTCCATCCAGATATGCAAGTGCTCTTAATGCAAGTAGATGAAAAGCACAATGATGGGAAATTTCGTGGACAGATGAGGCCGTTTTACTTCCCCTGTCCCCTGTGGTCCCCAGGCATCCCCCAGGGCATCCCCTCGCTCAGCCGGGGGATTCTCTCTCAATTCCCAGGGCAAGTTGGTGCCAGAAGCACCCGTCTGCAGACCATGAGCCTGCAGGGGCAGGACAGGCCATGCCTCACAGGAACGGCAGGAACGGTCTGTTTTGAGCACCAAGAAGAAAATAAATAAGGGTTTGCTGCTTAATCCCTGCTCCAGCCAGGACTGGTTCAGATTTGGCAGTTTAAGCTGCAGGAGGATTTATTGACCAAAGAACACCTTTGAACAGTGGCCTGCAGGCAGAGGCGACTAAATGATGGTGTCAGGCAGAGAGAAGTCAGCAGATATCACGGTGAGGAATGAGAGAGGGGTCAGTCCCTGTCCATCTGTCTGTCTGCCTACAGAAGTAAGTGGATTAAATGAGGAAAGTGAACAAAATCCTCTGGAGTGGCAAATAAGGTTTAAACTGAGTAGCTTCAGTACACACCCCAATCTTGGTGGTTAATAGACTGGGGAGCCTTTTCAGTACATTCCTCTTGGAGTATTTCCCATCATTTTTATCTTGAGTAATCAGAGGCTCCCTGGTCCCCAACCCTCCCCTTCACAGCACAGCGTTAATAGGAGTTTCTGAGCTGCAGCGGCTGCTCAAAGCACAGCCTCCCAGCCGTCGTACAGGGCTATAATTTTACAATTTGCCTGTGGGTAATGGAGTAAATAGAATGGAGTTCATATAGTCAGGATTTAAAAGGAAAAAGATCTGTATTTATGGGCAGAAAGGAACGTGCTCACAGATATCCTCCACTATGAAGCTCCTCATATCGAAGCTGGATGATGCTAAGCAGCTGGATGCAAAGATGCAAAAGCTGCTGTATTTAACAAGTGGTGGTGGCATCTGGACAAGATCAGAGAGGAGGGTAAGGATCACAGGGAACTGTAGAAGCGCCAAGGCGGGTTCGCCCATGCTGGAGGTCTCGCTGCCTTTCAGGACTTCAAATGGGATAAATTCACAGGGGGTCCTCCCTCAGCTTTGCATGCAGTCGGGAAGGAGGAACGACATCTCCAGGCAGCAAGTTGGAGCTGGCACCAAGCCTGAAGCCCTCCTTGTGCTCTGATGGGCCCCCTTTCTCTTTCCAGTGCCCATGGAGAAGGTTGGGGTCCAGGCAGCCAGCATAGCCAGACAAGGATAGGGCAGCACCTGGGTGCAAAACAGCCTCAAACCACCACCATGAAGCTCAGCACAGGGCATTGCCTGCTCCCCTCTGGCCCCCATGCTCTGGGCAAAGCCCCACAAAAGCCTCTTTCAGCACCTGGGAGAAACCTCTGACAGCATTACCAAGCATTACATAGCATCAGAGCGCCATAATCTAGCCTTGCTGACACATTAGGCCAAGTTGCTATCCAATTTATCTCTACTAATCCATTCCTTTATAGGTCTGTTAAGATAGAAATCTCTAAAATGAAGAGAGAGCTGCCAGAAAGCTTTTGAATTGACAGTGGGTTGCTCAACTGTTTTAGCACGTTATCATCCTAAATTGCCTGCTGCTCAGTGCTCGCACCAACTGCCCTAATGGCACTTCTGTACCACGCAGACCTGGAGGCTGCATCTTCCCGCATTTATGAGAAACTAGAACATTATGTGAAGGGGTAACGGAACATCTCCAACATCAGTTGTTAGCGCCAGGGATGTTTTACCAGCTGGTCCATGGGAGGAAGTTTGGAAGAGCAGCAGGGATGCCCCCAGGGGCTGAGCAGCCAGACAGACAGTCATCGCCAAGGCCAAGATTGAGCCCTTGGTCGTGAATTCACAGACCAGATAAACACCACCAGCGGCAGAAGGAGGCTCAGTTAATGGGTTTTGGCCATGGTTTGGAAGGACCTGCCCCAGCATAGTTTTTAACTGCGATTCAGAGGCTGAGTTTTGAGGATAATCTGCTTTTATGTTTTCCAGCACAGGGAAGCAGATGTTCCCTACCCCTGCACGGGGTCCGTCCAACAGCCCTGCGATGGTCACAGCTCCCTAAAACCAACCTGAGCACTGCCTTTAGCAGAGAGCAAATGAACATTGCTGAGACCTGGAGATGTAGTATCCTTCAGGAACCTCCTTCAAACCAGTCTTTTTTGAGACGTTATTAGAAAGAGAAAGGTTGGAGCCCGGCTTCTGAAAGCCTGTTTGCAGCCACCAATATAAACAAAGCAATTGAGTCAGAGAATCATTGCCTTGGGGAAAGGGTTTACTCTGTAACTGGTAGAAATGAACTGGGAAAACTCTTCTTTTGAAATACATCACTGCTGAAGGAGGCAGTGAGGAAGGGAAAACCACACAGGCCCTTCATGCACTGCATTAGGGAGCAACAGGGCTTCACTCAAGCTAGGGAGAGGGGGTCTCTTGGGTCTGCTTGGAGCACGGTTGGAGTGACCCCTGCACCCTTCTGCAGAGGACCAGCCTCTCACTCTTCCATACCTGTCTGTCCCAAACTGTCCCAGGCACAGTTTTGGGGGAAGCAAGCAAGTTCCAGCATGTTCCTTCTGCAGCATGGGCATAGCAACACAGAGGGTGCAAGGGAGCTGCCAGACACTGCAGACGTTAGAGACAAACCTCCGTAGAGAGCATGAGAAGGGAGGAAACCACCCTGGACCCAAGATGCTTGGTGGACAGCTCACGACAGGTGTCCCCTGAAACCAAATCACTGTGGCAGGATGAGCATCTTTTGCTCTGCAGACGTGCCTCCTCCAGGGTCTCATTCAGTCTGCGTGGCTGTGACCCACTTCCCTGCGGAGCTTGGCCAGACCATGCAGAAGGTTAAAACTGGGGCTCTGGGTGGCAGACTGGCACTCCCATCTCGCTGCACAAAAGGTATCATGTCAGCTGCAGCGGGGAAGGAGTGATTTTCCAAGTCAACATGATTGGGAAGAAGACAGGTCAAGTCTTGGTCTGTATTGCACCCCATCATCTGATCTGTTAGGCTACAAAGGCGTCCCACATCCTGGTTCTGGGCTGCCAACTGTTTGTGTTTCCTACAGCCCTCAGCCTTCGTCAAATTATTATCTTAGTTGAACCAGAGCATATTTTACCATGAAGACATATGGGAAGGCTGCGGTAGATACAAGGAGTGAGCCAATGCCTTCATATATCTCCCGCAAGACCACTCCTTCTGTTGGAGAGAACAACCTTGTTCACAACTCCACGACTTACCCAGATCAATAATTCTCAAGCCTCTGGTGGCTGGTCGAAACACGGGGCCTGGGGACAGCAGCAGAGAGAACTCCAACTCGCAGAATGTTTCATTAAACCGGTACCGCAGAAGGATCGTGTCTCATGCTGCCAGAATCCCTCGGCATCCGCTCACGGGAGCCGCGCAACGCCGTGTGCCGCTGCACAGAACTGATGCATTATGTTATTTCAGAGGTTGTTGTAGTGAAGAGGAAACAAGAGTGTCACATTAGCAGCAAAGGCGGGTCATCAGTGTAATAATTGAGTACAAGATCTATCCAGTGAGGGGGTAATAGAATAACAAGCAATCGACGACAATACAGGAAGAATAAATTAAGCGGCGAGTGTCTGCTTTCATCCAGGCACAATTAATGTCATTAGTCCTGAGAGATGATACGGCTTTCTGGGGATAACTCTCGAGACAGGTAACTCTGCCTGCACCCGGGAAGCGGATCCAGCCCCAACCCAGCCACCGGCATTTGCAGATTGCTGCACAGGCATTGCTGCGTCCCCCCAAGACGGGCAGCTCAGTGGCGCCTTCCCTCTGAAAATCCCCCCCGTTTGACCAGAACAATCTGGCAGAGCTTTGGTTGAGTCACTCATTGTGGCAGGTATTGAGGGGAGTTCTGCGACCTTCAGGCTGTGCATAGCTGTGAATGGCCGTCAGCTGGTAAAAGACCATCGGCAAGACTGGCAAAGCTACGGCTGAAAGGCGCTGGGTCTGATACCAAAACCCAAGGTATCCAGAGCTCTGAATTTTACCCCCAACTTGAAAGCAAATATATGGTTCACATGGTGAAACAGCCTGTTTACAGTATCTTCGCTCTCAGCCAAACAGTCGAATTGCCTCTTGCCTGCAAGTGATATTTGTCACCTTATAAATTAATCACTTTCAGGCTGTTCCTCAGCTAAAGCTGTTAAGATCCGGAAAGTCTGGGACAGTTTAATCTAGAGTAAACAACTCTGCAGGAGCTCTTCTTATTTCTGCCTTGGTTTTCGTTTTTTCCTCTATCACAAAAAAAAAAATGGTTGTATTAATACTTTCCTGATGTTTCGTCTCAGGAGCAAAACTTCAAAGTGATTTCACGGTCTAGCTCACTCCTGAAAAGAAATAAATCACGAAGTCAAAGAGGCTGGTGGCGGAGCCGTGGCAGGGATTGTTAAAAAAGCTGTTTTCAGCCTCTTCCATTTTCCAGCGAGCTCTCCCAAAGACTGCCCAAGGGAGTTATTTATTCTGTGTTACTTCAGGGAAGACGCAGCCAAATAGCCCAGGCTTGTTCCTACCTCACTGATTAATGCAACAAAGGGGGAAAAAAGGCTGCAACCCAGCGCACACAGCACAGGCGACCTCGTGGGCACAAGGGACAGTGGGGCTGGGACGTTGCTGACCACGGACGACGGTGGAGCTTGTGACAGCGACACGAACGTCACCCTAGCATCATCCCTCCACCCCGAAAAATAAAGAAAGGAGATGGGATTTTTTAAATTACTTTTATCTCTCACAAAGGAAGATGCCCTGAGCAGGGTGGCTAAATAAATACTTGCACCACACAACTTCGAAAAAAGGGACTGGCTCCATCAGGCTGCAATCTGGAGAGCAGGGTGTAGGAAGCAGCCGGTGGACGTGGGAGCAGCATGGGGCTCCCCAGCCCCTCGCTGGTCAGGGGCAATCTCATAAGTAGGGTTCTCCGGAGAAGACCAAAGCTCGCTTCTCGTGAGCCAGAACCACCTAAGGGGTGGGCTAAGGGAAAGGTTTATGATAACAGCTCAGCTAATGCGTGAGCAATGGCAGGGCTGAGGCAGAAGCTGTACTGATTAGTGTATTGTCAGCGCTGAGGCCTCCCACACAGACAGCTCTGTCTGCCTTCCCTTCCTTCGCATACTCAAGGATGCTACATTCATTAGCGTGTTTCTGCGCTCGGTGCCCTCCATCCCTCACCCAGTGTCCTCTGCCTGTTTATTCAAGCTTAATGCCAAGGCAAATAATCCACCTACGAGGCACTTTTTCACACTCCTGTCGAGAAGCTCTGTGCTCCAGGTTAAAAGCAGCAGCCCCCATCACTGCTTCATCCTCGGGAGGGCTGGGGATGGCAGACTCAGAGCTGGCTGCCACGTGTGTCCTGCGCCCGGAGCTGGGTAACTTCAAATACTTCAAAGAAACATCACCACCACCTCCAGGCAATGCCGGGAGGCCTGCAGGGAACTTTCCTCCCATCTTTTAGCTGACTGGCTTTGAAAAGGGTGAGTCTGGGCCTCTGTCCTGCTAAGTTTGGACTAAACAAGGGGTTTGAGTTGAAAGCAGGCAGTTTTGGCCCATTGCTGAATGAAGAAATACCAATGCCTTTAAACGGATTGTGCAACAGACTTCCCCTCTCTGCCCTGCATGGCCTGGGGAGTCTTATGTGCTGCATAAATGCAGTGGTGGCTGTTCGAAAGAGCACCTGTCGCAGCAGACAAGGAGGAACGGGGACACGTCCACCTGGCCACAGGGTGCAGAGAAACCTGGGCTGAAAGCAGCAGGGAGGTCCCTGTACTCCTCACACTGGAATATACCCAAAGGGTACCCAAGAGAAAGAGGATGCCCTCCCACCCATGTTACCCTCCTAAGAAACTGAGGAAGACCAAGTCCCAGAGCCTCTCAGGCCATTTCTGGCTAAATCTGTGGGAATTTATCATTCCTCAAGCCATGGTGTCTTTCCTCAGGTCCCACAGAAAGCCCAAGGCAGAGGAGAGCACCGAAGCCCAACCTTGGGCATTGCCAGGGCCGCCTGCTGCTCCAGAGCACAGGGGTGCAAACCAGCATGTGGTGACATCCCATGGCTGCGCCCTGTCCTGGGCTGTCACCACCATCCCCTGCACCTTCAGTTTCTGTCTCCTCGGGGGTGTTTGTGCACAGGCATCAGAGCTTCTCCTCTTGAAACCCACTGCTTGGGATGTGCAGCAGCATATATGTGCACCCATCCTGCCGGAGGGTGGCGATTTGCAGAGAGCCAGGGCTGGGGAAGCTTTGCAGTGCAAACATACGTTGCGGTGGGGAGTGATTGCTGCTTCCCAAGCCAAACTCCTCTGAAAGAGCTTTCCTAAGGGCCATCGCTGCAGACAGGGACAGGCTGGTTGTGTGTCAGAGACGGTGATCGCAGACCAGCCTGGCTCACCCCAGGAAAGGGAGGCACAGGGTGGAAGTGGTCTCTGAAGAGAGGCAGAGCTGTAAAGCTAGCTGTCCTCCAACACCTCCTTTTATTCACCTCCACCCTCTTTTTACTCAAGGACCATCCAGAAAGTGCAAAATCATCTCTGTCCCTGCAGTCACTGCCCCCTGCACCCATCTCCTGCCTGGGACTGGTGGGAACGTGGCTGCTGACATGTCATTTCATGGAAAATCCTGAAAAAAAAACCGCCCCTGGAGATCTGAGGTGGATTTGGGTCAGTCCCAGGGAGATTTTTACTAAGGGAGCTTCGGAGTCCCCTGCACCGGTCCTCATTAACAGAGGCTCCACTAAGCCCCCGACGCAGCGGCAGGCTCCAGGTGGGAGCCATGGGGAGCTGAGTGGAGGCAGCTGCCTCCCCCGAGCAAACGCAAGGGGTTTGGTACAGGAAGGGCAGCATCATGAAGCCAAGATGGTGCGGGGGCTTTGGGGCAGCGGCAAAGAAGGGGGACAAATGAGAGAGGCCGGGCAGAGAGAGCAAATAAGCCTGGGGTTGCTTCAGCCAAGATCCTGAAGAGAGGTACAGGGAGGGACCAGGAGCCAGGGCACGGTGGATTCAGCAACATGCTCAGAGGATGCCCCAGCTTTGTTTCAGCATCCCAGGCTCCCAGAGAAGAGCTGCAATAGCATCCCAACAGTTAAACAGCAGCCAGGCTCATTTCCTCGCTCTGATGTGTCTTTACGTAAGGGACCCCGGGACGCACAGCATGTGCTGGGGATCTGGAGGTGGGAGCCCCTCGGAAATGAACCATGCTCTCCTCTGATTGCCACCTTCAGCAAAGAAAATTGTCCTTTCAGTTCCAACAAAAAAAAAAGGCAAAAAAAGGAAAAGATCCATATGCTTATGTGCATAGATATAGAAAGCAATTGCAGCCCCCACAGAGTGAAAGGAATAAATAAAGGAGTGGGAGAATGATTCAGTAGCAAAGGCTGGTTATGTGCGTGCCCATTAGCAAAACTTAGAGAGGAACGGGACTAATGACATTGGAATAATAAAGTCATTAGGGTGAACAGCCAGAGCCGGTGCTTATACCTGTAAGTGCTGCTGAGTCTTTGAGTAGATTAAGTTCATCTTAGTGACCACGGCTGCCTCTTCTAAAGTAATTATTGACAGATCCGTGAGCTGTTTGCTTTGCATTTAGTGATCAATTAGAATGCAAACACTCTCGCCTTCCTAGCCAGGCCTGTGGGATGTTTCTGTAGTTAATTATTTAAATGCTTAGGTGACAGGATAACGGATTTCAGGAATTTTGTTGTATTTAAAGCCTGGCTGTGCCCTGTGATGTGGAAACAATCTGACTCTCATTTTAAAATTTCCATCCCAGCAAGAATTTGCTCAGTTAGAGAGAGGAAGTATCTGCAGATGCATCATTAAGACTATGCAATAAAACGGAGCATTAATGCAGTGCTCTGAGTTGGGAACACATTGGATAGGGAGGGCTGTTTTGGGGGGGGAGGGAGAAGGGGGGTGCCAGGAAAGCCAGGAACCTTTTGACTCAATGCAGCAGTTAGTGGGGATGTTGGGAAAGCACCCACAGGAAAAGACCTGGATGTGGTGGTTGTAAGAAAAGTACCCTAAGCAGGGTCAAATACAAGCATTAAGGTTAAATGTACAAACACTTAGCTCTGTCATTTCCTCCTTGCTGCCCCAGCGTGATGGTCACCAGGGCTTTGAGCATGGCCAGCATCTGTCCCTGAGAGTACGGCAGGCACTGGGGGACAGCAGGAGCTGTGACATCCCACTGCTACCCCAGCATCAAGCACGGTGGTGATGACGGCAGCCAGGACCATCTTTTTAGGCCAGGGATGAAGCTGCCCTGAGTGGCTTGCCCATGCCCTGCAGCCAGACCCAGAACCACCCATCTCAGAGCTGCTGTCTTGTTTGGCAGAATCTCAGCTTTGAAGCAAATCTCAGCCCCTCAATTTACAGTTGTAAAACAAGCGTCACAGTACAGCCCGGCAGCACCCAGTGCCAAGATGAGGCTCCACTGGGAGCCTTGGACAATGGCTCACAGGCGGCTTGGCCAGGCCCCAGCCCCTGAGAGATAACCTGTGTGGTGTGAGTGACTGCAGGCATCTGTTTGTTCTTTGGGAGAGAAGGTGCTGCCATCCTGGGGAATGATGTCTCATGACACCACGTTGGGTGCAGCTGCTACTATCAAAGGAGGAACCCAACCTAAAATGCCTGTCATGGAGAGACCTCAGAGAGGAGCTGAAATAGGCCAGGCGATGCTGAGCCCCCACCTGCAGCCCCACATGTTGGCAATTCCCCAGTCTCCCTGCCATGGTGGAGCTGGAACGCATGCAGAGACACCTGCGGGTCTGTCCTCCCCATCCCTCCTGGAGAGGACATCCAAAAAGCCCTGCTCGGTGCTGGCACGTTGGCTCTGGCCCTTGCTAACAAACTCTGCAGCCCCCATCATCCTCCTCCTCTGTGCAGAGGGGAGCACCTGCTAGCAGAGCACTGCCATGACCTAACCCTGCACACCCTTGCAAACGCCCGCATCCAGACGGTGCTGTGGCTGGCAGGGGTTCCCCTGTGCCAAACGATGTGTCATCATGGGCCCACTGTGGCCTGTGGGCCACCAACCCAGTGTTACCTTGGACTAGTTCTAGTCCCTTTGCCCTTCTGAGCTGCAGGTAAGCCGGCTCTTGCTGCAAGCCTTGTGTGCCCGTCACCCCGATGAAGGCACCTGACGGGGGAAGGACCCGCTCTGACCCGCATCCATGCCGGAGCAAGATGGGGCCATCCAGCCCCACACCACAGCCCTCATCAGCCACATCCCTGCGTGAGTCTCCCAGGCAGCCGCAAAGCTCCTCTCCCCCACAGTCAGGATGGATTAACGTGGCAAACCACATCCAAGCAAAAACCTCTGTATCCCATTATCCATCTCCTAAACCATCCTGTCCTCCAGTACGGCATTCTTTGCAGAGCAAAACACCATTGATTTCAGTGCCAGTTTTCCAGTCCTGCTATTTATTTAGCATGAAAAGGCTAGTTTGCACGCTGCTTCCCTCCCTGCTTATCAGTCAAGGGATGTTTACACTGTGAAAGGCATCTGTTAAGACAACAGCATCTTTCTCCATAGTAATTTATTGTTCTCAAAAAAAGCGTGGGGCAGTTTAATATCTTGTTAACGAGTCTGTCAAACAGAATGTGATGGCTGGGGAAAAATACAAAATAAAAAATGGAGCTGATATCGAAATCAATGGGAGTTTAACCACTTCATAAAATGGCATTTTTCCCACTGGGTGTCGATTAAGCTGTCAGACTTAATAGGCCTGTCCCAGAAAAAAAAAATATATCTTCAATAAATAAATGGCCTAGATAAATACATTAATAACTGGTATGTACTGAAGGCTCCTCTGCTGATATTTGTTATCTTTTTTTTCTCCTCTCTCAAGTTTACATAACTGTCTGAGAGCTAAAAAGCATTTAATTCTCTCCCAGCATATGGCTATTAAGTAGGATTTACTGTAGAAAGTGCTTTCTGACATGTGGCTAATAAAGTCTGTGTATGTCTCGACTCTTTAATAAGCTCTTGAACTGCAGCCGCATTTCCACACTGCTGAGGACTCAGCAACGCAGTCTGCTCTCTCCTGCCTCCACTATCTACCAGCTCCACACCAATTTTGCAAATTTGAGGAGCTCCTAATTACTTTTTCCTCCCCAGTCACAACTCCCCATTCCTGTCTTCGGAGGGGACGTGGGTCCAGCGTTTCCAGTCCAGCGAGGAGCTCATGTGCTGGCTGCCAGGAGGAGACGTCTCATGGAGCATCTTGGGCATCTTTGGCACCTCCTGGGTCCCAGCAGCACTTCGCAGCTCTTGTAAGCATGCTTTTTTCTAGCACCAGAGCTCTGCCCATGCTCCAAATGCCCACGGTCATAGCAAGGCCAGGACCCAGGGAAGAAAGTCATCAGGATGCTTAAAATAAATAGTTCAAAGGCTCTGGCCTGATTTTTTTATCCCATGATAAAATTTACCTGCCCAAAGACTCGATGGGAAGGGGATCTCTGGGCACAGAGATGTAACACCAAACCAAGGGCTTCACCTGCTCTGGGTTTAAGCAGCAAAAAAAATCACTGAAATGGCTGGAAATCACCTTGGGCAGATAACCAAGGGTGAGCCCTGAGTCTTGCAGGCTCTGTGTCCATGCCAGCACATAGCTGCCGAGGCATCAGTCTCAGGGCTCAGCCTGCTCACCCTTCAGGGTTCTTCGGGTCCCTGCCTCCCTACTTTGGGAGTCTGGGACAGGACTGCCTCCCGAGCATGTGGACCCGTGACGCTCACTACCAAGAGGACCTCCCAGAAAGAAATTTTTTCCAGCTGTTGTGTAATACAAACAAGCCACTAACTAAGCAATCGCCTGACAGTGTTACGTGCTGCCAAAAGCATTGTACCTGCTAAGCCCTCTCTCCCAGCACCCCAGATTCTTGGGCAACGATCTGCATGGACTCTTCCTACAAAAGGCAGGTAGCATCATGGGCTGCTTTTCGCTCCTCTTGCAGCAGTTTTCTGAGCAAATAACCTTTTCCCCTTCTGGATGAAGTGAATGTCTTTGTTAATTCTCCCGTCCAAGTCACACACAAGGTCCCGCTGAGGCCCATCAGCCGCCTCTGGGGGTGACAAGGCTGGCTGGGGTTCATGCATCGTGCTGTCAAGCACAGCGAGCCAAGATATCCCATCCGGGGATGCTCATTAACACCCAGCCATTCCCATTAGAGCAGCGATGACTGTAAGTCATGGCAAAAATAGAAACTCCCATGGAGCAGGAAGCATCTCTCTGTGGCAGCGCTGATTAGCTCCCTGGGATGAATCGCTTGCCGTGGGGCATTCGGGGGTCCCATGTCACGGGGCTCCGAGAGGTGGCAGCCCCCCCACCAGGGCTGAGCTGCCTTTGATACAACTAAGCAGAATTACTTAAATATTCACAGTCTCCTTCCCCCTTGGTATATACTAGGAATTTATATTTCCACAAATACTTTGATTTCACCACATTTCCTTTCATTCTTCCCCAGGGAAGAGCCACCAGGGGAGGTTTCTTCTCCTTTGCTTTCCAGCAAAGCTTCAAGCCCTCCTGTTTCAATTTGGAGTGTTTCCTTTTCCTCTCTCCACTTTCCTTCAACAGAGAAAGCAAAGAGACAAGAGAGGAGAGATGAAGAGCCTCTAAAAATACCAAAGTCCTCCCCCACCTCCAAAAATGCCACATAAAAGGTCTCCAGCATTCCCAAGCATTCCAGGATGATGAAAGGGCAGGTCTCTGCAAAACTTCCAGAGCTAAATCCATTGCTTGAAAACACTCACGAAAACCCTTTCCTATTTTATGCCCAGTTTTGCCCGACACCCCAGCGTAGCTGCTCTCCTCCAAAAGGTTTGCTCCCTTCCCCACGCTCTCCCTAGTCTCTCACCTTTGCTGGTAGGCAGCAGGCAGCGTTTGCAGGCAGCTGAGCTCCTGCACGCTGCTGGGCTCGCTGGCACCGCGTGCTCACTGCCGAGCCAGCTGGCCACGGCGCGGGTAAGCTCGTGCTGCTCGGGCAGCTGCTGGTTTTTTGGCTACCAACCTGGCCAGACAGCAGGAGCTGCCTCTCCACGGCTGGCAGCCCTGGTTCTGCGGGCAGCCTGTCAGCCAGATGCTGCATAGATCTGCTCTACAGTAATAACCATAATTAATAACAATAACATGCCTGCAAACCATGATGACAGCAGGCACTAATCTTCCATAATACTTTTAAGACAGGAAGAGGAGAATCCTGCCATACAAGTCCTGCTCTATATCAGTTTGGAGCTAATACTTAGAGGAGGCAGAAGACCTCTTAAATGCCGTGGAAATTTGTTTTTCATTGGGCCAGGTTCTATCAAAACCTTCTGTCCTTACATTGTCACTGAATTTACTTTGTCCCAGTCTGTGTCTATAGCATTAGGCAGCAGACCTGGTCCTTGAAGGCAGAAAAAATGCAGGAAAATGGTAATGGTGTATGGTTACAGCTGTTCCACCAAGGTGGAAACCTTACTGCCATGCTGAGCACATGGCCTTTTTGGGCTGCTGCTTCTCCTTGAGTAAGGTGTTTGATTTGGCTCGCTGGAAATCAGTTGGGAATGGTGCTACCTGCATCTGTGTTGGTGAAGCAGCGTGCAGGACACCGGCTCCCAGGAGCACAGCACCTCTCTGGAAATCGGGGCTCGGTTTCCCCAGCACTGCCGTGTGTCAGGGTGGAGGGCAGGAGCTGGCACACCTGCCCCCTCCTCACTTCGCAGCATTGGTCTCACACCTCCCCGTGCTGCTGTCTCATTTCTTTCGGGCTCATATGCAAACTATCATTCAGGATAACCTCTATGTTCAGTGTGTTTCTGCCCACGACAGAGAAGAGTAGAGCACAGGCTGCTTCGCTAACCTCCCACCTCATCCCCTGTATTTGCCAGCTCTTCCCTCCTGTGCCAGCCCCATTTAAACCAGTTTTACCACCACTGCGAGCAAGAGCCTGCTTGCCCCACACGACGGCTGACGGAGCAGACAGTCCTGTACGAGGTGGCACAGCTGTGGCCAGCCATATCCAGACTGTCCCAGGAGGTAAGGACGTGTTAGGAAATCCAGACCATGAAACTGCTGCTCCCTGCCTCTGGCTCTCTGGATACAGCTTTGGAGGGAATTTTTTTTGAGGGAGGACTCCTCACATCTGCTTTTGCTAACCTCTCACCCCTCTGGGGGCAGAGAGGGGACCACACTATTCATGCTCTAATTCACAGCCCTCTGCCTCATTTTCCCCATCTGTGACATGGGAGTTGGATGATTACCTGCTGGACCCTGAGGATAAACTGGGAGGTTTTCAAAGCTGTAGACAACCAGTGGGTACCTAGACACTGATGCAAGTATTCGTGAAGCAAGTGGAGCTCCAGGGGCAGAGGTGTTTCAACACGGGCACTGCAGAAACAACAGATGCTATTTGAAAAGTGCTGTTGCATTGTTTGCTGAACACTGCAAGGAGGGATTACGGAAGGTCCCCGTGAGATGTCAGACCTTCACCCTGCCATGTCTCAAGTTACTGGACTGTCTCCCACAACAGTCACGGTAGTTCAGTGGCTGGGTGGGCTCTGCCAGAGTGGAAACATCTCCCAATTACACTAATGAGGCGTGCAAGTTCCCCAGAGGGGTCTGGAGATGAGTCGCATCACTTGAAGAGGATTTTAATTGGCCTGGGAGGCTGAGGGCACCAGAGGTGCACAGCAACCAGTGGAAGCTCTCCGGGGTCCTGCTCCTGTCTCGGTACTGAGGACAGGCAGCAGGCTTTGCACATCGACCGCTGTCACAGCTGGGATGGAGCTCGGGTGACCTCGACGAGGACATAGAGCAGTTTGCAGCCAGTACGTCCAGACACACCACCAGGACTCCCAGATGAGCCTGGCCGTGAGCTGGGCTCTCCATTGCCCTGAGGCCTGGGGCTCTCCATCCTCCTCCTCGGCAAAACACCAAAGCTGAGCACCCATGGAAAATGGAAGCTTGCTCTTCAGACGGTCCTCTCGGCATACTTGCTCCCAGGGAAGAAGCCAGGAGAGCCTGGGCAGCTTGAGCGGCTGCCACTCATAGAAGGGAAAATCCAGTGTTTTGTCTCCCAGAGCCGCCCCAGCTTGTGTCACTGGCGAGAGCTGCCTGCTGCTGCATATTAGCGGGGGCAGGACTGAGGGCCCAGGCGCAGATGGTGGAGCCAAGCCTCGATCATGCAAGTTTGGGGTCACCCTAGGAGCTCCTTAAGCCCTCGAGAAGGAGAAGGGGGGACTTTGCAGGGTTGATACTATGGTAGTGACACATGGGAGAGGTCCCTCTCATAGGCAACTGCAAAAGCCTCCCCAGCACCTTCTGCAGGGGAGGGATGCTTACTCAGCACCTTTCCTCCTGGGCTGGTGCCTCTGAATGGATGCAGATTCCCATCCCTCCTCTTTGGCTGTAAGCCATGAATCAGCTGTCCCAGCATCTTTCTCCTCTCTCGCATGCCATCCCCTTCCCCCAGCACCTTCCCCCGTCCCCTGCCTCCCAGCCTAATTCTTCCTCCCACACAAGAGCCAGTGGGGATGGGGACAGCATCACTCCCCATCCAGGGAAGGGAGCAGCGAGGTGCCTGCCTGCCTCCCGCCGAGCTGGCCTGGGAGACGAGAGGAATGGCGAGGTGAGGTGCAAGCAGGACATGCGAGATATGCAGAGGCAGAGGATAAATGCAGGGCAGCAGCTCCTGGCTCTGCCGTGCCCCGTCTGCCTGCTGCCCCCACGTTCCCAAACGCCCTGCCGGGGGCTGTCTCGTGACTGCATACCTCGATGTGGAAATCCCAGGGTGCTTCTTTCATTCACAGCGTGATAGCTCCTGCCATGCCGGGACGCGATAGCCTGCTCAGAAGCTGTTAGAATCCAAGGCAACCCTTTTGTGTTTGCTTTATCAGAAAGGCGACCTTGGGAGGAGAAGCGTAAAATTTGCCAAAGAAAAGATGTTTTTTCTTGACAAGCACCACAAGGTCCCCCTCTGGGAGCTCCCACTGCATTACCAACCCCAGCACACCTACGCTCTGGGCTTTGGAGCCTGAGCGACTCTCGTTCCCCTGCAAGGACGGCGCAGGCATGACGCAGAGTCCCCGGAGGGGCTGTGTCCGTACGTCACCGCAGGGTTGGACAAGCCCAGCTTCCTGCCCAGGTTCTCCTAGAAAGGACCTTGTGGAAGTACCAAGCCCTACACACATTTTCTTGGGTCCCTTTGGCAACCACTGAGCCTGAGTCGCAGAGCCTGAAGTGCTGCGATGAGAAGTGATAACAAAAACTAGGGAAAAAATAGACTTTAAAAGGCTTCTGATTAATGTGCGTTTAATGAGAGCTTCATTGCAGTCTGAGCTGTGTACCAGCTCAGGGGGGACAGCACAAATCTCTACTGCCTGGGCCAAAGGACCAGCTCCCATCACCACACAGCAGTCACTCCCTCAGCACCTGATCACACCACTCAGATGACAAAGATGTGGGTTTTTTGTAGGGGTTACGGCAGTGGGCATGCCTGAGTGCCGGTGCTTACGTACACCAAATCCACCCAATGCAACCCTGGACAGGTGGAGATAAATATGAGGGTGGATGGGTGGGTTGTTGTGTTTGTGCAAACAGTGTTTGTACATCGGTGCACAGATAACTGCGAGGTTCAATGCAGGTGGATGGATGTATGGATGGATGGATTCACTAAATAGCAAAATAAGCCAAATCCTCAGAAACAAGATATTTGAAAACTCTTGGTAATGTCTGCTCTGAACTCACTGTGACTGTCTGCTTTGTCGGTCTCAAACTCAGGGAAATGGGAAAAGCTTTTACAAATCTCCTTCATCATGCCAAAGGGGTAAACAAACGGGATCGCCTGCTCCTCTAACTTGGGGTGAACTTGTCCATCAGGTGATTGGAAATCTGAAAGTAATGGGAGCTTTAAAAAGCAATGTCATTAGCTATCAGCTTTGCCTTTGTATTCTGCGTTAATCCTTTTTGTTTCAACTCAGAGAAAAGCAGTCCTCCATTTTGGGGGGATTTTTGGATTTTTGATGTGTGACTGGTATTTCATAACACTGCAGAAAGTGACCTATCTGGAGGGGAGGATGAATATTATTCTTCCTGCTGGGAAAATTATTAATAGAGCTGGGGGAATCGTTCCCCTTATCTTGATTTCAGGTGCAGAACTACTGCATCATGCACCAAGCTTAGTGGTGTAATCCCCTTCCACATCTGCGAGACTAACACAAGCTTTCTCCAAAAGGGCTGTAGGCAAGATCAGGAAAGCTTAACTATATATCTCTATATATGTATGCATATAAATGTGTAAGTGTATAAAATTGTCCATACTTAAACTGTAGGTAGAGTTTACTGATTCCCTCCAAGTAGAAGCACTGAAAGAAACACAGAGCATGACGAGCTCATCGTCAGAATTAAAATTTTCTACAACACCTTAAAGGAAATAAATGCAGTTTGGTTTCTTTGGGTTTTTGTTCTTACTTTCAAAAGTAACTACTTGCCGTCTTAAGAAAAGCCTACAGATGAGGCAGAGACAGAAACTGCTTATTCAGAATGCTCCTTATTATGGAAATGTTTGACTGCCCTTTTGGGATTATTTCAGAGGAATTAGGCACACAAGACTGGAAGGGAAGAAAAGGGTCTTCAAGCCACATCCCCAGCAATTGCAGCCCCAGGGCAGCCACGTGATGCAGAAGAGTCCCCAGAGCATCTCGTCCACACCCCACACCCCAGGCATACGACACCCCAACATCCCCTGAGACGTTGGAGCTGTGTCAGAAAACAAAACCACAACTATCAGATGGCATCACCAAATGTCTGAAATCACAGTGAGTTTGCTTTGGGAAATTCAGAGATGACTGGCTCAGGAGATGGGACACTGGAGCTCTGTACCCCCGGGTATCACAGCCCATAGGATTTTGCTCAGCTGCTCTGTGCTGAGCCCTTATATTTGGCAGGGCTTGTGCTGTAGCAGGACCTGCAGCCTGGGTCAGAAAGCGCTGGGAGATGGAGAAGGCACCATGCTCCTCAGCTGCCTGTTCCATGTAGAAGCCACTTTGTTAAAAATGTATGACTCATGGAATGATCTGCCTTCAGCCCCCATCTGCTTGATCCTCAGTCGCTTTTCTCCGCCTGCCCGCAAAGCCTTCCAGCACTTAGTGCTTCTCCCCTTTGCCCTGGCATCAGCTCACCCCCCAGGCTGCCAGGCAGTGAGATGTGCAGAGGTCTTGCCGAAGTACGGCTTTTGCCATCTGTGTCATCCACGCAACAGATGGACGCACTAAATAGAGGTCCTGAGCAAAGGCCCATTTGAGCCCTGGATTTTGATGAGCTGTCTATCAAACTCATTAGCAGGGCCAGCTCTATGCACAAACAAATTAAGTAATTGCTAAGCCAACACACTGATGAGAATGGCGTAAGAGCTGTGGACCCACTGCTTCCTTTGGCAAGGGCAACACTTTACAGAGTCAGGCTGACTGTGACTCCTGCCAGGAGATGGGTCAGAGTATGTCCCGTCGTGACTCCATCCATAGGGAAGAAGTGGCTTTACCCAGAAGCTGCAGGGAGAAAAAGCCATGGTCTCCTGGCTCGGTCTCCTGGCTCTCTCCCATAGCTCTTCCCTTCACATGTCCCTTCCCACTCCCATGGCAAGAGCAGCCCAACTCCAGGTTCTCATCGAGAGCCATGATTTGGTCTTAGCCCACAAAAGCAAGGTCTGAAAGTTCAGAAGGAACTCAATTAGCAGAGACCACAGCTTCAATGATGAAGGTCCATGGCATCAATGACAGGGATTGCTTGAATGTCGATTGATCCAGGTATGGCCTCAGCTCTGGGACTGTGTCACAGACCTATAAATATGACTGTGTGACCCAAAGTCCTGACTGCAGGAAGAGTCAGCAAAGACTTCAGCAGCCTGCTGTAAAACCCCCAGCCCACGGAGCAGGGAGCTTTCAAGCAAGGGGACGTGGCCCTTCCACTCACCCTTTGTGCAAGGAGACTGACTCACGAGTGATTTCATCCACCATGCCTTTCATCAGCCTCACCTCATCTGCTGTTCCTGCAGCCTGGAACATCCCTCTTGCATTGCTCCCCCTACACAGCCCCCTGCATTTCTCTCCTGCAGTCATGCCCCAGCTGGAAACGTGCATTTTCCTACTCTTGACTCAACAGAGCCAGCAGCAGGGCGGAGGGGCAAACGAGCTTCCGTTCTGCCTCGCATATTAGCAACAAAACATGACTGACTGTCCTGATTGCAAACACTTTATTCTTGGTGACAGCATGGTAGAGGCACAAAGGATACAGCTGGATTTGCAGAGCCCAAGATGAGCTCTGCAGAACTGATAATTAGAAGAAATCATCTTTTTGACTTGTGAGCTGAGCACATTTGAACTGAGATCAGTGAGGGGGAATAAATATGAAAACCAATTATGTCATTTAAACCAAGTCACTTCCCTGATTATAATCACCTCCCTGCATGGGCATAAAAAAGGTGAAAAAATGCCCATGTCAAATTATTAAGCGAATTAGGGTGACCACACTGCACTTAATGACTCTGTCGCTAGTAGAATTTAAGTGAAGTTGTCTGATGGGATTCTGAAGTCAGACGTGCACCAAGAGGGATAATTGGAGCATCGAGATGAGGATTTATGGTACCGTTGCGGTAGAAGACTCAGCGTAGGTTGTACAGCACTGCACCACTACAGCAGGAAATCTTCCTGCTGGCAGGGGGTGATGTAACAGCAGTGAAGCCTCTGTATGTTCTGCAGAGCAGTGTCCTGCCAGGAGGTATCGCTACAGTGAAATCCGGAGTTACACAGCCTGATGGTCCAGCACAACTCGTGGCATCCCAGCAATGACTCCTTGATTGCAGCAAATGGAAGAAGTGAGGACTTTGCTCAGACAGACAGTGAGAAGTCAGGTAAATGCTGCATGAAACACGCAGTTGCAATCTTCTCATGAATGTGGCTGGGATCCAGCAGGGTCAAAGACCCACAGACGCAATCTCTAAAAGCAGAGATGATCCCAAAGGATGCATCCCAAACCCACTTATCACCAGTCCAAGGCTGGATCTGTGAGATGCTGAGCATGCACGAAGAGGTACCCAGTTTCCTCCCTAGAAACACACTCAGATTTCTTCTCTGTCTGGTCTAAATTCACCAAGATTAAGTCAAGAATATGCCTACACTGTCACTGTGCTCCAGGCAAAGGACAAACCCTGCCAGCAGCCTGCAGTCCTTGCACTAAGCTCCAGCACCCATCTCATCATCATAACCCTCTGGAAAGCCTTGAGATGAGACAAAAAGCTTAAGAGCTGTTTGCTGGCTTTTGCTGTGCATGCATGAACCCAGGCTGTGCTTAGGAGCGTGGTGAGCAGTGTTTACACACTTACATCCACTAAGCTTCAGCAGCTTTGCTACCTCTCAGTGGAGATGTTTTGAAAAATACATTTTTGATCCTTTGTTAGCTATCCACTGGAGGTCTTATGGAATCTAAATTAAAAACCATTAGGAGACCTTTAATCTGCAGTGTTTCCAGTAAAACCAGATGGTGTCTCTTGAGCACACAGGCTCATTCACTGAAGACTCTCCCAGCACGCTTATCCTCAACACTGGAGCTCAGAAAGCGAGCCAGGCGCTCAGCAGGCTTGAGTTGGCTGGGTTCCCCCGCCGTCAGAGGGGAAAAGCCGGTCTGTGCCAGCCAAGGGTCTGAACCAGTATTTGCTCACAGGAAGGAAATCAAGGAATTTGGACGGCTCTTCCCAGCAGAGTGCCAGGAGCATCTAAGAACCTACATCGCTGTCCTCTGCCCACAAAACAATTCGGAAAGGCACAAATACTTATGTCTGTCAAACTGTCTAATCTCCCTGGCTTAAGCTGCCTGTCCCAATTTGAATCCTAACTAGATTTTCCCCAGACTGCTTGTAACTTTGTCTTATCCTTTTATTAAGATGAGGAGGATTATTTGAAGCTTTTGTTCTTTACAAATCCCCTTGTGCAAAGGCAAGGTGGCGCTTTAGGTGAAATCTTCATCCCGGGCTTCTCAGCTGAGAGATGCAGTCCTTTCTCACAAAGGAGTTGACGACATTGGATGTTGAAAACTGGTACCAGATTGTCTGGGGGATCTATGATGCTCTAGTCCCCACGATTGCTGCTTTTCTTCCTTTAAGCCTGAGAAGCTGTGGCTCTTCAGCCCTGCACAAGGAGGCAGAAATCCTCATTTTTAATGCTAGAAGCATAAAAAATATGCAAACTTTCACTTGAAATGGAGGAGAGGAAAAGAGTTCCCTCTAACTGCTTACAAACCTTGGCTCCTCTGAAAGCCTTTGTTCAGCTGCATCGCTTGCTCTTAGTTTAACTTGCTTTAATGATTGGTGGTTGGCACCACTTAGCTAAAACATGTATAAATGTATACATTATACATTACATACATCGTATGTAAATATATACATTAATGTATAAATCTTAGTGTAGAATCCCTGCAAGCTAAAAGCCCCTGGGGAAAGCATGACCAGGTGTTCCCTAAGATGAACATCTGAGGGGGATCTAAAGGATATTTGCTAGCTGGTGCACAGACGTACGAGCCTACTGAAAATGGGTAGCAGGGACATCGGCTGGACAATTTTACCCTCAGCGAGCTGGGGAGTCCCTCCCAGACCAAGGGCTTTAGAAGCACCGGGCTCCGCTCATGTGCTCTGCCCAAGGAGCCGGGCACAGCGTAATATGCATCCATACTCCATGTATCCTCGAACCCTGTAAGACCCAGGGACTGAGTGTTCTGGATGGAGAGATAGATCAGGATTTGTACCTGCAAAGATGTCAACTACCAGCGATTGCAAGTGCGGTTTAGGGGAGCAGGACATCTCCAGAGGAACGCTCAGACCCAGAAGCAAGACGCAAAGCCCTGCTCCCGCAGAGCAGGTACTGTGGTGAGTCACTTCCTTGCTTAGTTTTTCCCAAGCATTGCTCAGAAGCGGAAAAAATACCCTTTTTGTTGATGGGATACCCGACTGGGAGCTGTGCCAGTTTTGCTGTGGCCTTGGGGGCATTTCTTAGCATTGGCGAGTGCCTGAGGTATTCAAACACCTTTCTGAAGTTGGGTCTTCATTTCCTTGGGTTTCCAGCCTCTGTCTTTTGTATAGTCTTTTCAGACTGTAAATGTTTTAGAGCAAGAAGTCTCTTTTATTATGTACAGCACCTAGCACCACAGAGCCCACTTGATAATGTTATTAAAAGCCCTGCTACATACCACCAAGGGCAAAGGCTGACTCAAAGGAGTTCTCATTAGCAAGCCAGGCAGGGATGCCGGAGGAACTGCCACACTTAGTGACATGCCGCGTATGCACCCAAGAAGTCACGAGCTCCTTTCAAAGCCGCCTGTGATCTCCCTGCAGGATGCTAACAGGGCCAGCAGGGAAGCGATGTCTGACAGGCACAGCTTTTGATTGCTACTGTAACGTAGAGAATATTAGCAGAATTGGGCACTGGGTCCATCCCTCAGTGCCCACCCGTGCCTGTATTACTCAGTATTTTCATGTTGCGGTGGCAGAGCCTCCCCTCCTAGGTAATCTTGCTGGCAAGTTGCAGTGACTTTGGCTTAGTCTTTGGGAAGTTGTTCTGGGGAGTGGAAAGTGGAACATCCCGTAAGCAATTAGCAGGAGGAACACGTGCATTGCAGATGGTTAATCTGCCTGCTTTCATGTGAACAAAAGAGAAGTCCCTTGAATGAAAGGAAACGGGTAACTTTAATGCAAGCTACAGTAAATGCAAATTAACTCCACAAATAAAGAAGCTTTTCTTCTTGGAGCCAAGAAAACATTTCTCAAAGTCTGTATTTTAGATATACAATAATCTCTTTTATACCTCTGAAAGCCGTCCCTGCCGTGAGCAGTCTGATATCTTCCTTGCAGACTGTAATCAGTCCATCACCAGCACTCAAGGATGAATATTAATGTTTGAATGTTCTCGTTGTATTCTGGCACGTCCAGTTGTGGGGCTGGAACCAGACTTCCCCTGGAACCTGCGACCTGTCCGGCCTCAGGTTGAGGCTGGAGTCCAAGAAGGTGAGCACTGGGGCATCCAAAGATCTCAGTATGGACCTACTGCCCTTCTCAGCACTAGGGTGTATCGGATTTTTAATCCACTGATCCACAATGCTGCAAAGACGCTGTACCCATTCAGCTTGCCCCAGGAGCTCATCCCTTGCCAGGGATGCTACAGCTGAACAGGACTGTGCACCCCTCCTTCCCCAGCTGCTCCAGGACAGCCTGAGGGCCAGGCAGAGGCAACAGCTTTAATCTGATGGGGGGGTAGAGCTGAGACAAACAAAGTTTGGGGCACTTCTTCAGGCAAGGGAGCCCATGCTAGTTAGGAGAACCACGGCTCCCCTCTCCCATCACAGCAGTGTCGAGGCAGAAAGGTACCTCAGTTGAACACTCTTGGTCTGAGATCAAATTTTCATGAGCAGGGCAAAAGGTGAGGGTGACAGCAGCCTGCACTTGCTGGGTGAGACAGGTCTGTGCTCATGGAGCAGCCAGAGTCACTGCTAATGGCCTGGCTACTGCAGATGCAGGGGAAGAGAGTGGAGCCAGATGGAGCTGACAGGCTGAGCCGGGTGGCCAAAGATTCTGGGGAAGCACAGCCTGAGGATCAATATGACCAAGCAGCCAGGGAAATGCCCCAGCCTTGAAACTACCCAGCAGAAATTCCCAGAGGAGTAACCCCAGCCCCCCTCGGCACCCATCAGGGAGGTCTCCCCAGCATCTCCAGCCTCAGCACTGCTGGTCCCACCTCCAGCCCAGTGCAAAACAGGCAACAGCCGCTTCGGATAATGCAGGGGAGGATATGCAAGACCAGTCTCCAGCAAAGGCTCAGATGGTCCCAGTGCTGTCTCTTTCCACCTGAAGTTCATGAAAGGGACATGAAATCCAAAGAAGTGGCAGGCTTCTCAGCCCATTCCAGCATGACAGATTTGTAAGTCAGTGAAGCTGATGGCATTTGGGAGGATTTGGTTGCAGATGGATCAAAGAAAATCCATCCCAGGAGGGAGCGTTTGCAATAAGAAGCGGAGTCTGTGTGTGAGACAGGGAGGAGGGAGCACAATAGGGGTAGAGGAAAGGACACAAAGCAGAAGATGATTTTAATTTCCTTCTCCTTCAGGCTCTTTATTAACACCCTGCCAGATCCCTCTCCCTGGCTGTTGCAGCGGTGTTAGGGGCCAGGCTAAATGTGATGGCAGGTGGGTGCAAACCAGGGGCAAGAGACACTAAGGCATCTACACATCCCACATCTCTCACGGCAGCCCTGAGAGCAGAGGGGGGCTCGAGGGGACGTGCCGGGGATGGGGAGGGAATAAGGGATCGGTGACAGCTCCTGCTTCTTGTGACTGATCCAGGTGACCTGCTGCAAACACAATCCTGAGAGGTGCTAATAGGAGAAGCTGCAATATCCTGGTCAGTCCACACCTGCTCAGGTCTGTACATCACCTACTGCCAACACAGCCATGCCAGCCAAGCGGCCGCTCGCCTTCGAGGCTTGCCTGCAAGGTGGCACCCATGGCCTGATCCTCAGCGGCACACGCAGGCAGGGAGGGAGGAGAAAGCTACAGCAGCTGTGGCTGGTTCTGGGGTTTAAGTCCATCCTGGGGCTGGGGAAAAGGGGATCTCGTGGTATGGAAAAGAGCAACCAGCTTCAGCCCTCACATGTGTCGCTGCTGCCACGACGCTGCCAGAGCTGCTGCTTCTCCCTTGGCTTCCTAAAGAGACGAGGCTTGTATGGACCTGCTGAAGGTGGGAGTACCACACTGTCCAAAGGGCTGCCAGTCCCCGCCCCTGAAGATTTTAACCCTTCAGTCCATTTCCAGCCCATGATTTTCAGAGGGACAGAGATCCTAGGGAGATGAAGCCCCCACAAATGTTGTGAGCTGGATGACTAGAGAGAGGAGGGGGACCCTGTTATTTTCTCCACAGAGGAGAAGCAGCTGGAGCTCAACCCCTTGGAAGACAACAGAGAATACACACATACACCATGCACGCAGACACAGAGCCAAGCTGGGATGCACTTTGGGCAGATTTCACACCTTTCTGGGTGCCAGAGGATGCAATCGTGAGAGATGGAGGCACAGGAAAGATGGCTCTGTGGCTTGATACAGGCTCAAAGACAGCTCTAAGTCATTTCCAAAATAAGGACACACATAACCAAGTGAAATAAAGTCGGGACTGAGGGAGACGATAAGGAGACGGGGCAATTCCTGACTCTCCTTGAAGTGCCTCGGTGGGTGGGCGACCGAGCAAGCGCCTGGAAGCCTCCGCTCCGTCAGGGGCACGGGAAGTTACAGCAACACCAGCGAGACAGGCCCTGGAGTATTAGCGCTAATAGCCATCTCAACCAAATTAATTCAAATTGCGTTCAGTCGACCATTAAAGCGTTGTTGGTGGCAGCGCTTCCCCATCCGCTCACATTTTCGTGAAGTAATTAAAGCCATTAGAATGTAAACCAGCTTTTTTGGCTTGGGAAGGGAAGAAAGCAGGAAGGAAAAAGGGAAAGCTGAATAACAGCTTAGCTAATTCAGCTAATATTCCCATTATTTCCATATATACTAATTAGTTCCCATTCTCCAGCCATTTCCATACCAATGCATAGGCTTGGATCCTCTGCAGAGGTGCCTACACCTCCATGCAGCAGCACCCCCTGACCCCAGCTCAGCATCCATCTCAGGGAGGATGCAGGCAGCTGGGTTTTCATCCTGCCAACCCTCATCCCTCAGGGATTTGCATCCCTGGATGCGAGCCTGTTCTCTCCCCCATCACGAATGTGTGGGAGGAGGGGAAAGAGCAAACAAGTTTTGTGCTCGAAGGAAAGAACCCCTCCCATGAACCCCTAAACAAACAGAGAGAAGCAGGAGCTTCGAGGTAACCATGCTGTCCTGGGAAGTCATTTCATGACTGAGAAACCATCCCCGTGATGTTCAGCTGCAACGTGAATCCCCTTGAGTGATGGAGCAGGGTCTTTATTTATTGGACAACCAAAGGGAAACGGCATTGCCGATGGCAGATGGCCAAAGCTGGTACCTGGGGCTTAATTCTCCGCCTGGCGCTGGCCTGCATGCCAGAGGGCAGGCACGGCTCAGAGCCAGCAGGACCTGCAGCAAGGATGACTTTGGGACAAGTCCAGTGGTTAGAGATAAATGGGCTGGAAAGCAGAGAGGTGAGAGAAAGGGATGCCCAGCAAGGTGCAGAGTATTGCTGGGGGGAGATAAAAATGGCTTGGCAGTGCCAGGGAGGAGGAAATCCTGCTGGACCCCAAGGCCAGACGACAGCTGAGTCTAAGCTGGTCTCCACTGGTGCCACTGTGGCCGGGCCAGCGCCAGGGACTCTGCGATCCTCCCAGGGCAGTGGCTGGGAACTTCTGCCTGCATGTGCATCCAAGGCAGATGCTGCCTGCAGGGCTGGCTCTGCCTAGGGACACTTTCCCAAGCTGTGTTGGTTAGACAGGGATGGAAAAGCTCTCCTGACCGGTTGCAGCAGCAACTGGCCTGCTGCTCCAGCAACTGGCCTGCTGCTCATACAGCTTCTTCCCCTCTTCCCACCCACCTCATCCTCAGTGTCCCTGATGAACCACCCCTGTGGGATGGCAAGTTTCTCGGGTCACACCGAGGACCTGGGCAGCACAAGCCATACCTCTGCCCACACCAAGCCTTCACGATGCGGTGAAGCCTGAAGAGCAGAGCTGGCCGCATGTGCACTTTGTGCAGGCTTGAGCCATGCAGAAAGCACTGTGATGGATGAAGAGGGCACAATACAGTCCTGCAAATACCTGGGGAGAAGTTCATTGTGGAGATGCTTTCCTCGCTCTGTCTTTCTGCAGTTTGTCCCTCTTAAGCCCACCTCTGCTCCGTGTAGGTGGTGTGGGTTATCTGACATTTATATTCAAGGCAGAGCACAGCAGAGGAGTTCAAAGGCATCTGAGGGGCCTGTTGTGTCTGCGAATAACAGCAATAACTCCCTCCCTGAGAGGACCTTGAAGAAGACCAAAGGGCAAGTAATTCTGGATGTGGCATCTATCTGGGGGCTCTCCTGAGCTCAGCCCATGCTTTATTGGGCCATCTCTTACCTTGGCTGACTTATCTCAGCACTTCAGAGCTAAAAGCCTGGCAGCATCATGCAGCCTACAGGACCCAGAATGGCATAACCAGTTGGGCTCGTGATCTCTCACACCAGCAGGTTGGAGCATCAGGCTGAGAGCTCGACTTTCCCAAGGGGTCAGTCCAGCTGAAGGATGACGTGCCCACAGCCAAGCTGGGCTAGGGGACTTGCGAGCACTCCTGGCTAAGCTCAGCCAGCTGACTTTTGCACAGGAGTGGCTTAGGAGCACTCACATGGACCATCCCATGTGCCCAGCACTGAGACATGGCAGTGAGTACCCATGGACGGCTACTGGGACTGATTTCATGCTGGTCAGTGACAGGATCTGGACTAAAAAAGGTACCCTTTTTCCAGAGGGCTTTTAGCTTGATCCAGATAATTTCTTGGGGCTGGGTTTAGTGGAAATGCCCCCAAACACCTGTACCAATATGATGGAGGGTCAAGCAATAGCAGGCAGGAGATGCCAAGTACCCCTGGAATGGGTTTGCTGCCAGATGCATGACAAGGTGGAACAGCATGCCTGTACCACTGTTTTCACAGCCTTCCCAGACAGGTCCAGCCCAAGCCCCAAAGAAGATAGGATGGATGTCAAGTCTAGAGCATCCTTTACACAGCCCTAGGACGCCATTTTATCAGCATGCTTGGACAGCAAAGAAAAAAATCCATTCAGGAAGCTAAGGAGCAAATCTACCTCTAGGTTACTGATCCCTGGTGCAAATGAGAGGGTTTTCCCCAAGAAGCACGTTGCTGTTGATTCCAGGGGAGCAAGGGGTACCCATAGGGCCATCTTCAAAACGGGGTCCCCACCAGCAGCTGCTCTTGCACACACGCTGCAGAGATCTTGGAGTCAGGAGCACTGGGAAACAGCGGGAGGAGGAAGGAGCTGCATTTAACTGGCAGAGCTTTGTAGCGGGGCTCCACTCAGGGCTGCCCAAATCCCCCAGCGCAATCTCAGTGCTGCTCTCACAAAGTGCTCCTCTGAGAGCGGGGAGGACGGCTCAATGCATCAATCACCCCGGGCATTCATCCCACCTGGGCCTCTCAGCGCAATGTGAGGAGCGGCACTTTCAATGAGACGACATTAAAAATAAGAGAGATTCACTTTTCCATTGGCATCAGCAAAAAAGGAAGAAGAAGACGACGCCAATTGAGCCCAAGGGGCTAAATAGCGGCTTTCACTGTTTTCTATGGGCTCCCAAAACTATGGGAGAAAATTGAAATCTGTCTCTTTCTGTCTCCATTTCTTTCTTTTTTTTTTTAATAATTCCTGGTATGCAAGGCCTTGCGCTGGGGCTGGTATTGTGGGTGATGAATCCTGAGTCAGGCGGCGGGGAGGTTTGTGTCCTATCAGCGTGTGCTTGCCGTGGTTTGGGATAATGTGCCTGCCGGCTTGTCAGGTGCTGATGGGGAGCAGGAGGGGTGGGGGGGCTGAATGCATTTTTGATTGCTATAATTGCCACAGATTGGATGCTTGAGAGGAGCTAATTAACAAGGAGGCTATGGGCGGATTATACTTGCAGAACAGAATCCCATGCAGATCCTTTCCCTTTGTGCCACATGTATGAGATCATTGGTAGGTGATTATGGCTGTGAATACGGTGCTAATTTACTTTGCACGTCTGACGAAAATCCTGTACATAATAAACCACGGAGGCAACTCAAAAGTGGCCCAGTTCAGAGGGGAAGGACAGCCTTGCTGCTAAAGCACTGAACCCAGAGCTAAGCTCCTGAGGCCTCCGACTTTCCCTGAGCAACCATGGCTGAGCGACAGCTCTTCCCTCTGCCTCAGTTTCCCTCCCTACCAAAGGGAGAAGGCAAGCTCGTAGCTATGGACGTTTGCGAGGCGCTGTGCATCCTGTCAGGGAAGACGGCGTAAAGGAAAGAACAGGAATATCATCATGCAGATCAGACAGCACAGCAAAAATAGCAGCCAGAAAGCTGTGCACTTGGAAAAAATACACGTCTGCGTGAGCACTCTTGCTCTCAGAAGAAAGGAGCGTAAGCAGCAGCCCCAGCTGTTCCTGCAGCCTCAGGATTAGGGGGAACTGACAGGCAGGATAAGCTCTGCCATCCTGGTCCTGCTGCTCCAACCTTGCCTCACCAACATATCTCCTACATTCTCCCAGGCTCTGGTCCCCGGGGCCCTGAGCGGGAGAGGAGCAGAAGTTTCTCCTTAAAAGTAGCCCTTATCCTGCCAGAGATGCTTGGGTTGGGGTTTAACCCAGGCTCTGATTTCAGGGCAAGGCTACACTTGTTTTTATCTCTGGCTGCTAGGCTTTCCTGGTGACCAAAAATGAGGAGCTGCCCTATAGCTGTTGCACCAGCATACAGCTGGAACATCACCAGCCAGGCAGGGAAAAGAGTTACTGGTCACAGAGACTGAGCATCCATCCACCCATCCATCCGTCCATCCACCCAACCCTCCCTGTCTTGATTTGGAGAGCTGGAGAAGCGTTTACCCAGGGTCTTTTCACAGCTGTCTGTTGGCTGGGTAAGCCTGCAGGGCTTTGGCTTTTCCAAGCACGGCAGAAGTTTCCCAGCAGGAACGCTTTTGGTGGGAATCAGGCAGCTTGATTAAGTACCAGTAGACTCTTTTAGAAAGTTGTGGTATTCCTCACAACTAAATCACATCTTTCCATTCAAAAATGGGAGTGACATTCGCAGGTTTGGTCAGACCTTTTATAGTGTTGGGTAATTTTCACTCAAAATGTTTTCTGCACTTTTCAATGGAATTTTTCTTGGGCAGGGGGGCGGCTTCAATAAAGTCAGCATTTTCAGAAGAAAAGAAACAAAAACAGTTTCCAATGCTTTTTTCTTTAACTAAATTCCACATTTTGGACTATATACAGGGAGTTGATCTGTGGAACGAAAAGGTCTATTTTACCACAGTCATTTTTTGATTAAGGTTACCGTTTCAATACTAATGGCTCCCTGTTGATACCAAAATGAAAATATCACTGGAGGATCCCCTAGTAAGAATACACTGTTTCATAGTATTTTCTCAGTTTTATTTCATTTTGTGCTTATTTATTATGCTCTGTATGACGGTTCCTATAAAACAAAACTCCACAGTCAGCCTTGTGCTGCAATCAAGAAATCCTCACCTAAACTTTAAGTTTAAATTCATCAAGCCCAAAGAGAGAAAGAGATCTGTCTACAGGTTTAAAAACAGGACTCATTTCAACAACAAGAAAGGGTTTTCTTCTAGAAAAAGCAAGAGGTATAAAAATGGATTTCCACTTCTGTCATGACTGAATTTAAGGAGAACAATCCATGAATGAGAAAGGAGTGTTCTGCTGGGGGAAGAGGTTGCTGCCAATTAGCAATCTGGGCTGCTGGAGTCCAGGGAGATAAACTGGAGAGGAAATATTTCATTTATTGAGAGGCAGGATTGACTGTCTGCGAATGCTTTTAGACAAGATAACGATTGAACCTGGCCTCTGCGCAACTCTCCTCTCTTCCTACAGGAACGAGGGCAGAGCATCCGCGGGCTGTCTCTCACTGCGGAAAGGAAGAGTAGACTAAGACATGAAATAGTACAGAGAAAGGAAAAGATGTGGCTGACAGTCAGGCTTGGTTCTTCGAAAGAACCAGGGCTTAAGCTTTGAATAAAACCCACACAACTGATGGGGCCAAGGCTTGGTGTGCTGTGGGGGAACAGACCTGCCCATCACCAGGCACCCGGATCCGTCTTGACGGGAGGATGGCTGTGCCCAGCACCTGGCTCCCAACCAGCCCCGGCTTATTGCCACAGAAACCACTTGCGACACTTTGGTCCAGGCCCCAGTTTTGCTGCTGGCCATTTTCTGATGATGTCCCGACCCTGGATTTTGCTTTGCACCATTTTAAAGGATGTCCCCCTCAAGCTGAAGTTTCTCTTTTTGAACAAACCCTCCATTCTTTTTTTTCCTCTCCTTAGCAAAACATTTTCCATCCCTCCAGGTCAAACTCTGGAAATTTCCCTTTGGAAAGTTGGAGAGTGGACAGAGGGGAGGGCAAGGATCAAGCCTGAAAATGTGGAGTCACCTCCAAAGACGATGTGATGGCAAGCTCAGCGGGATGGGGGTGGTGAGAAGAGACAAAGAGGACACGTAAGAGGATGTCATAAGGGGGTTGGCCTTTTTTAATCATTCACATTGAAACATTGGCATGATTTGCCCTAATTTCTAGGCAAAATATGTATCTCTGGTGCTGAGGAGAGACAGGTTGTCACAGATGTGGAACAAGCGGGGTAGAGATACTGGCGGTGCACATTGCTAAAGGAGCCGCATTAGCATATTGGCATTTGGGCTGGCGCCTTATCTCGAGCTGACTTCTGAATTAAAAGTGATTCCAGGTACTCTCCTTCTCCTGGAGCGGTTTGTTACTTTATTATTAGGATTGATTTTTGTCCTGTTGAGCTCTGCCTTCCCCCGCCAAGCGGCCGGGGAGCCCAAGTTCTGCTCTGGGGAGAAGAGGGGGCAGCCGCGAAGGCACAGCCTTGTCTCCCAAAAGCACCCGCAGGGAAGGAGGCGCGGGGCCGGCTGATAAGGGGTGGGAAGGGAGCAGAAGAAAGGCCCGATGACGAACCTGGCCCAGACAATGAAGCGCTATCCAGGCATGCAGGCTGGCAGCCATCGGAGTGCACAGCCCAGATAACGAAGCGCTGCGCGCGTGCCCAGCCTGCGACCACCTCCCCTGCGATGTCAGGATGCTGCTGTCCCCTCCATCGCTTCCCAGCATCCCCATTCCCAGCCATGGCTTCTGGAGGATGCCAAAATGCTGCTCCAGCGCCGGGTCCCTCCCTCCAGCCCCGCCGTGACGTGCAGATAGCGTTCCTCCCTGCTGACAGCCCTCCCCGTGCCAGCTCTGGGATCCTGCTTCTACAAAGGGCTCTCATTCCTCTCATCTTTAAAAAAAGAAGAGTCTCATTAAATACTATAAAGCATTTATTGGCCAATGGGTAAAATGAACGGGTTTCTTTATGACTGCAATGATCATTAATGAAACTTTAGGGTCCCTGTTGGGACCGTGGAGCAGAATAAATGACCTCTCGCTAGTCATTGTCTCCCTGGTTTCTAGGACTCTGCACCAGAAATGATCCAACTTCATTTGAGCAAAATCAGATTAAAAGCAGATTAAAGCACCTCATGCCCCTGTCCTGGTTCAACTGTGATGACAAACAGACCATGAAGTAACTTTATAATGGGAGGAAGCTCATTTAAATGTTCCCCTCCCAACAGAAAGAGATTTAAGAATTAATTGAATGAGGAGATTTTCCTTTTAATGAGATTAGCCTTTTATAATTGGTCATTATGGACCACTCAAGAGATTTGGAAGGAAAAAAGTTATACAACATACCTGGAAAACACTGCATTAGAAACCAGCAAAGCCTGCCCCTTCACCATCAGTTCCAAAAAGTGAAATTCAAACTATTTTCTACTTACAAATCACTCGTCTAAAGTGGCTGCAACTCCTCCAGATCCTCTCTGCAATTACATGGCTTTGTAAAGAAAGCGAAACAGAGGCTTGAGATTTGCAAACCTTAATACATTTGCTAAAAATTCTCCCCTTTCCCCATGGAAACACAGGGAGCGTTTATTTTTGAGTGTCAGCTGTCTGGCAAGGCCATGTGATTTCATTTCATCTTTCCAAATTTCAGTCCTACTAAAAATACAGACTGGACAGAGCCGTCTCTTCTGGGTTTGAAATGCCGGCTCAATTCAGAAGCATTATGGTGAGGTTAGACTAGAAGTTTCGTGTCTGAACTTGAAGTGTTTGGCTCCAAAGCCCCAGCTTTGGGCCACGTAACAATACCACAGTAAGGACACATACGCACCTATTGCTTCATCCCTCTCTGACTGTGATTTATATTTAGCATCAGGCTCTTTTGGGTGAGCTGAAACTAATATTCAGAGCAGGCTTTTCTTACAAAGTGGGATTGAGCAGTTGCTTTCCCCGTTCCAGTTGACGGGACGAGGCAGTAAATGAGATCAATAGCACTCTTTGTTAGCAAGCGTTCCTCCATGTGCTGCATATTCACAACGATCGTCTTGCTCCTTTTCTTTTTCTCTTCACCTGCAGTGGTTGCTATGAGGCGGCGTTCGGCAGCCGGCAGTACCGGTACACAGGCATCTCTCGGCCCTGTGCTGCACGATGGATCTTGCACCTTTCACACTGGGATCCCTGGATCCCCTCCCCAGCCATTCTCTTGGGGTTCACAAAAGGTACTAAACACGGGGAGAGACTCCGTTTCCTGAAATTTGGCTGCCTTGGAATTGAGCATGTCCTCTGTGTGAGCTGTCCTGTCCTCCCTGCAGTCAGAGGGGAGAGAGGCGTTTCCGGAGGATGCTCTGCTCCGCTCCAGGAAGGGGTTTTAGGGCAGGTGGGCAATGAGTGTGCCAGGAGGCCACTTTCTCCCGTCATCTCCTGCAGGACCAGCTCAGATCGGACTCCTCTCTGTCAGGAGCTGAAGTCAGGGGAGCTGGATCCCCACCAGAATCCGCCGGGTTTTGATAAGGCACAGCCCAGTGCAACCGTGCTGAATACTGGAAAGCCCCACTGGCTGTGACACCGGGGGTCAGGCTGGGTGACCACAGCCATGTCCCTGGGCAGCTGGTGCTCACGGGGAATGGCCAAAGCAGCACACCAGAGCCAGCAGCCCTTCGGCGCAAGGCAGTGGTCAACACGTCAGCGGCTGCTCACCCGGCTGCTAGAGCTGCTCGGTCCTTTTCTGTCAAACCATTTGGCTTTGAAGAGAATTTTTTCTTCCGGTTTCACTTTGTTATCAGAAGTCAAGGCCATTTCTACAGCTGTTAGGATTGGTTTACTTTGATTTATACTTCCTTTCCATGTTTGCGAAGGCAAACAGACACTGTTTTCCAAGCATCTCTGCTACCCACTGACTGCATTCCCTTGTAAATCTGTGCTGGTACCAGAACCAGGGCGGAAAGTGAACAGTGATATTAATGAATCCAAAATTTCATCCCTATCCACCCACCACCTGATGCCGTGTGCTCCCCCCTGAGCTCACCGGGGCTTGGGAGACGCTCTTAATCATGCATCAGATAAGAGGAACTCAGCTTAACCATTCCTGGCCTTGAATGCATACAAACAGGCTTTATGTTAATATTTGCAAATAGCTTCTCAGAGGAGAAAGGTGTCTCCCAAGCTTCTCGTCTTCTGGGGTTCTGCAGGTGATGGAGGGGGACAGATGAAGCCGTCAGCCGTTAGCACAGCCCAGGGATGGGGACAGAGGCAGAATCACAAATATTCAGCTTAGTTCACCCAGCTGATGGGGAAGCCAGCAGCCCTGTGAGGTCCTGCCCCCCCAGAGCACCCAGAGAGCACCCTGGGGGCCGTCTCCTGTGTGGAGCTGGGCAACATTTTTTCAGTGAATTGAGAGAGGTGTTTTTGCTGAAAACCAGACTTTCAGGAGGGCTGGAGCTATTTGAGAATTCAGGTCAAATGCAGCAAGGAGTCTTGGTGGAGACGAAAGGAGGGCGTTTTGAGAGAGAATGTCAAAACATTTTCTCTCTTTTTTTCCCCCCTGTTACAAAGTAATTTTTTCTTCAAAAATTGCCCTGATTTTCTGGAGACATTAAAACAAAACACAGACAAACAAACCCATCTGCACAGGATTGAGTGGAAGATGGGGGCTGACTGGAAACCACATTTTCCTATCTTTGTTTTTACCTGGGGAGCACAGGGGGCTCAGGGAGAGGGGGCTGCTCTTGTAAAGAGGAAAAAGCCCTCCTTTTTAGCTCACCCAAATCATCCTCCACAGCCAGACACTGACCTTGCCACTCTGTTAGTGAGCCAGCTGCTCTCCTGGAGTAGATAGGATGGAGTAGCTGGGACAATGTGCTAAAGACCCCTATTGCTAGGTCTCTGGGTGTCCATACAAGCAAAGTTTGGAGGCTCTGGTTCATCAGTTTTTCAGGAAAAAAGGAGGAATTGCCATGTTCATTGCTGGGGTGGCAGTGCCCTGCTCCCCACCATTCCCACTCAGCTGGCTGCCTGGGGAGCGATGCCTCCGTTGTCCCCATCCCCGCAGCACGGCGAGGGAGAGGCTTTCATTCCTCCCTTGCTGTCACCTCGGCACCATCTACCCCTGCTAGAGTCTTGGAAATTAAAATAATAAACAAAGCAAGCAACACTGCGTGTGGAGGCTAATGTACCATAATGCTCTGAAACACAGGCAGCCGCTGCCTCACGCTGAGCAGAGAGGACGTGTTTGAAAAATGTATCTTCCTCTGACAGCAGTTATTTCAACATTATCTTTCTTTTTTTCCTTCCAACAAGGCATTTACTTTCCCCCAGCTCATAATCTCCTTACGGAGGAGAGCAGAGGGCGGTGGGGAAAGGCAGAACGATTACACTTTTTAACACAGTCAAGGTTGGTGGGATTTAAATCATGGGAAAACAAACAGAATTTAACTCCCTGGCTGAAGTCACATTCGTGTTGTGGGTATTTATGGCAATCATCACTAACAACGGGAGGAGATTAGACATTGCTGAGAGCCTGAGTGCCAGCTGGGGAGCAGGGGTCGACTGTGCCCATGTGATCTTTAAAGCAAGGTTTGGGGGGGGGTGAATGTGCACACACATCCCTGCGTGTGCCCAGGTGGGTCCGGTTGTGCTTGGTCCATGTATTTGGCAGCTGTCTCAGACAGACCTTTGCTGGGCTGCCCAGGAGCTCCCCTTTAGCGATCGCCCCATGAGCCAGGTGAGCACACAGCATCCCTCGACGCGTCTCTGTCTGCACGCTCGGGCTGGCATGGGTCAAGGCCCAGCTTACCATGTCCCTGAAACGTAGATTTGCTAAGGGATGCCTAAGTGAGCCCGTTTCTGGAAGGAGGCAGCCTGGACACCTTCCTGTGCGGTTTGGATGCAGTGGGTATGGCTGGGACCAGGGACACAGCAGCCTCTAAACACCAACTGCTGGTATTTTACTTCCCTGAGCATCTCCCCTCAGTCAGCTGAGCAGAGTCCTAATGGGTCAGCTCCCCAGCAAAACCATCTCATCTCCACTCCAGGAAAATAAACCACATACAGCCAGAGCCACTGAATTGTTTCAAAGGATAAAACCCACTTAGAAATCCCTCTTTTCCAATTCCCAAACAAGCATGCCCATGTTAATAAAGCAAAGTGCTCTCACCCAGAACAGCTCTGGCACGGGAAAGGGTTTTAATGCACTGAGCGGGAGGGAAAATTGACTTGCAAGAAGAAGGGCTCTGGCTGGGTCCCCTGGGCCTGGGCAGGGGCACAGTTTAGAGACATGTTTTAATCAAATTGCTCTTAAAAAGCAGAAAGGGAAAAGCTCTCTGAGAAGTCTGACCCTTGGGCACCTCAAAGATGAGGGCACAAACTGTATGAGATACTGACGCAGAGGAAAGGAGAGGGGGTGGAAACTGACTCTCATTTCGGAGGTGGAAAGTAAAGGAGGGCAGAGGACAGACAGGTCATGTGCTGGCTGGCGGAGTTGGATTCAAACCCATCTCAAGGCATGATGGCCCCAAATGGGAGCCGTAAGTCATGCCCAGTGGGAGCAGGTTTCAGCGGGACCTCAGCATCCCTTAGCCAGCTCCCTGCTGTGACCATACTCCATGCGTGGGTTTATTTGTGTTGGAGGCTCTGCAAGGAAGGACGAACATGAGAACTCACGGCACCTGAGGAACCAGACAAAATAATTAGCAACAACATCAGTGAAAATAAATTAAACATGCACCAAAAGAATGGGAAATCTCCATCCCCCACCTCTGCCCTCTGGACAACACTCTGCAATGGAGATGTTGGAGACAGAGGCTGATGTAAAACTCTCTGTCGCAATGTGAGTGTTGAAATTCCAGAGGCACCAAGCACATCTGCACAGATGGGAAAATTATAGTTACCGCGCTTGGGTGGTATGACAAGTAATTTTTTTGCACCCCAAAAAACAACTTAATTGTGGGAGGAACGTGTCAGTTGCAATTTTGTAACTTAATGAAATAAATCAACCAGATGGAAAGAAGAGATGAAGACGAGCCCACGCAGTCTCGTGGGAACCCAAAGGCTACATGAAGCCAGCTGCCGGGAAGCCAAGATCTTGTCTGGAAGACTTCAGAGCAACCCTTGGGGTGATGACAAGAGATTCCCCAAGTGAGGAAGTGTCTTTGAACTTTCTCCAGCCTCTGGGGCTGAGGTTTCAGGAACGCATGGCCACTGAGCTACAAAAAGGGAACTTCTTGCTTAGCTCAGCAGCAATCTCAGGGGACTCTGGATGGAGTCCTGCCCCTCCTGACCCGCTGGGATGCTGCTGTGTCTCCTAAGGGGACACAACAAAGCAGAAACTGAAAATCTAGGAGGCTGATATCTGTAGGATGAGCAGAGCGTGACAGCAGGAAGGGTCAGAGAAAGGCTGGGAGAAACAGCATGGCTTGACCCTCAAAGATGAGGAGACACTCCTGGCACTCATCTAAGTCCAAGTAGACTGAGTAAACCTAGAGCAGAAGAGTGGGAGCAAGGCTTGGCAAACCCCGCGCTGCTCCCTTGTCATGTAAAGGAGGCAGAAAATGTACGGCAGGTAAACAAGGAGCACCTTGCCACAGCAGAAGCCCTTTGGCCAAGGATACGTAACGCTGCCTGCCTAAAATAACCCCCAAAGGCCCACAGCACCCAGCTCTCCAGAGAGGAGATTTTACAGCAGGAAATTGATTTCCAGAGGCTCCCTCATTAATTTTCATGGCACCCACAGTGTGGTTTTAGAACAAGCAGAATTATTAATGTTCAAAGTTGCCCGAGCACTGTCGGGAACACAAGGTCCTCCGAGAGGCAAAGCGGGGCTGACAAATTGGGGAAGGAAAAGCCAGAATTGAGCGGGTGCATCCTTCAGGGCTCAGCCGGGCTTGTCCTCAGAGGCAGGCAGAGGGAGAAAAGCAGAAACCTTGGAGAAAAGGTCCCGTGCCCCCTTGATGGCTCTGCTGTCTGGAAGAGAAAAAATAGCATAGATATTTAGTTTTTAAAAGGGGAGAAAATTGTCTAATTGCACTAGATTGGGGCTGCCCTGCTTCTGAGCCACCCCGGGCTTCCAGGGAGTGGGACAGCAGGCAATTAGGAAGGGCTAAATATTCCCAAGGGGTAGAGCTTGCTGCTGGCTGGCAATGCTGATCTTGCCCTTGAAATCACATCTGAGCTTTGGTGACATCTCAGCTAATTAATGAGCAAATCAGCCCAAGTCTCCCAGATTGAAGTATTAGTTCTGGTAGAACCAGAACATAGACCAGTATCCCCAGAACTGTCCTGAATTATCTCCGGGCTAACACAGGGGGCAGGATAAGAGCCCAATAGCTGTAGAGGCATCTCTGTCTAGCTCTCCTCCATCTGTCTTTGCACAAACAGCCTCATTCCTGAGCATCTCGGTGCTTTTGGGCTGCCTCGTGCCCGCAGCCTGCTCCTGCCCACCCCCAGCTGTCCCTAACGCCAGCCACTACCTTGCATCTCCGAACACAAGATCCAGCCACGGCAAGCTGGAGGATTTTGCTGTGCCAGGGGATACTCGCTGCTGGCACCGCATCGCCTGTGATCTCGCCCCATCGGAGCAAGAGAAAATAAGTACCATTTGTTAACATGCCAATCGTTCTTTACACTGGCTGATTAAAAAATAATTACCCGCAGCCATTATTGAGCACTCTTGCAAATGAGCTGTGGGAAGCTGTGATCGTGCGCTTAGCACACAGTGTGTCTTGCTTGTTTCAATATTATTTTAATTAAGTATCTGGGTAAAAGGCCTTTCTAATGTAACTTTATTTTCATAAGCAGAGAGCAGGGCTCTGTGCTCGGCTGAGCGGTGCCGGACTGGTATAACCCGGCATTGCTCTGAGCTGCTTCCAGCGTGGTGGCACAGCGGGACCTACCGCTTACTCGAATTCAAGAGGACTAATCTTAGGCAGACCCACAAGGGGAAGAGAGTCTGTCTGCACCCAAGGGACACGGCTGCAGCAGATAGCTGGAAGGCATCACTGTCCCCAGACCGATCAGCTGGGGCCACCCGGCTTGGGCTGGGATGTGCACAGGGTGGAGGTGGTGGCCGAGGCCATCCCTTGTGGCTGGGGTATTTTGGGCCGGTTCTCCTGCAGGCACAGGGGACCAGCACTGCCGAGGTGGGCTGGCCCTCCTGGCCAGGCGAGAGGAGAGGACCTCAGTCAGAAGAGCTCTGGGAGAGCTTCATCCCACTGCAGGACCTCAGCCCCCAGCACAGCTTCACATACCATGGACTACTTTTGTTCTTTCCACAAAATATTTTACAAAAGAAAATAGAGAAGGGGTGGAGGAAAACCCATGTGTGATGGTTGCCTGTCCACCTCCTGCAGCTGCCTTTGTGCATGACTCAAAGCAGCTGCATCAGGCAATTCCACCTCTGTCTTATTTACGTGTTTTCCCCTTCCCGCATCCCAGCCAGGGCTGTATTTAGCAGAGCACACAGTCACCGTCATTTATTTTGGGGGGGTGTTTGCCCTTTCACATGTGCTTACATTCTCTCACGTAGCATTTAAGCTGCAGCATTGGTTTCAATTATCTCTTGTTTGCAAGCGAATTAACCCAGCAAACACATTTCAGATCCTTGGCCGGTGTAAAACTAACACCATGCTGAAGAAATTGAATTACCGCGCAGATTCAAGCAGCACAGAACAGCCTCAGAGGTTCTTCTTGACCTCTCAACTCTCCCTTATCAGTCAAAATTCCCTCTCCAGTTATTTCTATCAGGATAAAAAGAAGCCCCTGAGCAGATGGACTCTGAAGTCCCCACAGACCTGGCCTCCCCACTGCAGCCAGGCTGGGGGCGATGCTGAGCCCTGGGCTGGGTCCCTGCCGCAGGCTCTGTTTTGAGGGATGCAAAACCTGGGGAGCAATGACATGTCGAGAAGGGTGCAGCCGTAACGGGCCATCATCACAGGAAGATCTTGCAGCAGGGTGGATAAATGATCTCTGAGTGTTTCTTTGGCAGAGTCAGACTGGTCGCCATAGCTTTTTGATCAAACGGACACTTGCGTTTCCCCAGACAATTCCTCTTTGTGAGTTGAGAAATGCACTAATTCCAACAGACCCTCTAGAAACCTGAAACCCCAAGCTTCAGACTTTGAATAGACAAAAATAAATAAAAATCAGAGAGGTTTTCCCTTGCTTCAACAAAAACATATGTTCTCACCAGACTTTTTTTGACGGAAAAAAATAACACATTTCCCAAACAGCTCTAGTTACTGCAGATGACTTCATTTCCCATCTCAGGCACTGCCGTGGCAGGAACGTAGAAAGCAGAATTGATTAGAGCAGGTTAGGTTAGATCAGGAGCCTGGTGATGAAACGCTGCTGCTGCTCTATCTGCGCCCATTCGGGGCCATTAGCAACCTCCTTCCCTCTCACCCGGGGTTGTTGAATTCTGCTCTCAGTAGCTGCACCACGTCTCTCAATTTCTTCTCACAGCCTCAGTTTTCAAGTGCATTTTGCACCTGCGTGGGCTTCCCCTACCAGAGGTGGAGCTCCAGAAAAACAAGAAGGAATTGCTGTACACATAGTTTGCAACACACTTTGGGATCCCTTGGGATAAAGCTTGCTGGATCAGTGCACTCTACTATCATGAGGATGTTGATGACTATCCTATTCTCTCCTGAAAGCCAGGATAGCAATTTCTAAAGCCTTTTTCTTTTTTTTTTCAAATGCAATAACCTTTCCTTGTAGCTTCCCCCAGGTAATTGCTGTTCCCAGCATAGTCTCACACTGGGTCACCCAGATAACCTGGAAAGAGCCCTTTGCCAGTCCCTCCTGTCTTTGACATAAAACTACTAGATCTTATTTGCCACCTCATTAAGCTGGCTGAGAGGGGAGCAGGGTTGTGGATGCAGTGCAGTTTGCTCTAACAGTCTCTTTTTTTTTTTTCCTTCCTTGGATAATTTCATGGTCCATTAGTTTCCTGTAGCTGCTCCCCACAAACACACACACATCGCCATGGTGTATGAACTTCCCTCTCCCTAGCACAGGCACAGGGCAGACTACACATGTAGCGGTCACGGTTGCTCAGGGGGCTCGGGAAAAGCAGCTCACCCGTGTCCAGGGGAGTGCAGAGCAGGATCCCCAGAGATGCTGATGTCCCACTCAGTTGGTACATGCTAAATGCAGGCGTGCAAGTGCCGACCTGAACCAGTGGGTGAGGACTGGCCCAGATTGCCAATGGCCCGGCACAGTGCGGTTTGCATGACACCCATCTGGCAGAGGCCCGGCATAGAAAATACAGCGGGGAGAGCGTGGCAGAGGGAGCGGGGGGGGGTTCCCCAACAGCCAGCCCCAGGGTTGCTGCAGGAGCTGGAGCATCCCATCACAGCCTCTGGGCTGCCCCAGCTCACAGCAGCTCGCCCCGAGCAGCCAACGGGTCGCGGTGCCCGCAGCATCCTGCCCTTGCAAAGAGAGCAGCTGAAGCCTCCTGTGTGACCCCTGCGCTGGAATGGAAGATGCAATCTGTCCCTTATTTTTAAATCATCCAGGGTAAAAAAAAAAAAACAAAAAACAAAACAAACAAACAAACAAAAAAACCCAAAACACCAGAAACCTGTGCAAGAGGATTTTGCAGCTGCATTACACTGGTCAGATCTGAAACTTGCAGAATCAGGGAGCTGCTTCCCAACAGTGCAGTCAGTGCTCAGAAGCTGCGACCCTGAATTTGCAGGGAGAGACTGTCCCATCCCTCGGGGAGAGGCTGGTGGCAACAGGACAGGCAGTCCCTCTTCTGTGGCCTCACCGGATGGGCACAGCGTGGGTGGAGGGGACTGATAAGACTGATTTCTCTCCAAAATGACAGCTTTTGCTTGGAGTTCGCTTTTTGTCCCTGACAATTGAACTTTCAAAAAAAAGCCAGAGCAGAATGTGAATCCTGCCTGGAAAGAAAAAAAAACCAACCACCCCAACAAAAAAAAAACAACAAAACAAAGGGAGGGGGGAGATTTGGTGGATCTAAAAACACAAAGAAATGTTATTCATGGGCATTATTGATTAAGTTTTCCTCACCAACACATACGTAAATACTTATCTCTCAAATGAATAAGAGGCTCTGTAATGCCGGAGGGAAGAAGGGAAAAGATTATTGAAAACGTGAGGGTCAGAGAAGCATCCGGCTGCAACGGATGCATTGAGAAGATAAACGAAGATGTCTTTGTCAACACATCGGTCTGCCAAAGACCAAGTATGATAGAAGACAGCAATTTTCAGGCACTGGAAACAATGCTTGGGCTTTGATAACAATGAAATAGAGATTATGGAGCAGATCCTCACCTGGGCTAATTCAGTGCCAGCACCCTCATCACAGGGGAGCTACACCAATTTACATCACCCGAGGATCCTGCCCACTCTGGACAAAGCAGCCCATTAGCAGAAGGGCAGAAGCGGAGATTTATGACAACCTCTGTAGGGCAGGGAGAAAAGGGAAGAGCAGCAACGAGTGGGATCAAAGGAGAAACAGAGGAGAAATGGGGGCTCTGACCCACGAGGACCACCAAACATGCCCAAGCCCCTGGGTACCACACCATCCCCAGTGCTGCCTTGCCTGCTGCTTCTGCTCAAGAAGGGAGGGGGGTGGGGGGGGACACGAACACATGGGTCCTTGCCTGCAAACAGCTGCTGCTGGGGCTGGCTAGGACTCCAAAGAAAGGTGCCAAATCTGATAAGGCTAAATCTGGCCCATGAGCCAAACCCACTGTCATCGTGTAGCACCATGAAAACCAGGTTTGGCAAGCAGAGCTGGGACCCCCACACACCCTGAAAGGATAGCAGCAGACAGGAAGGTTTGGTGCTGAATGTTTGGCGATATCAGTCCAGCAGCACTTGAGCCATCTGAAGGCTGTGAGGGACCATCAGGATAATCTGTTCTGGCATCCAGCATCCCCATGGGATCAGCTTGTGTATGCCGTCCGTAGTTCATGGCTCCATCACCATGACTTTCTCCCAGGGCAGCAGGACTGTCTCAGAGATGTATTCAACCTGCTCAGCACAGCTCAGGTTTTAACCTTTCTACATCTCTACATCCGCCTGGGGGGGATCTACATCTCTACATCTACCACGTGGGGAACGAACGCTGGGCACCCTAGAGGCAGGATTTCCATTGAATGGGACATCGCATCTGCTGTGCTGACAGATGCTGACAGTGGGTGACCAGCAAGGAGGTAAGAGGAGGCCAAGCTACCCCAGCGTGGGGCAAGCTTGGCAAACATCAGCATGGGCATTGGGCTTGTAGGGGTGTGCAAGTGCAGGGTCGAGGACACATGTGCACCAGGAGACACTATGGCCCCCCAGAGAAGCTCTGCTGCTTCAGGCCAGTTGCCAGCCATCAGGTCTGCCCAGGTACCCAGAATCAGGTCCCTCCAAGCTCTCTCAGCAGGTGTGTGGATTTTGCAGCCATAACCCCCACACACAGGGTTTGCTCCTGTCCCCTTACGTGGCAGCAGCCAGAGCCAGGTGCTGGGCTCTGCCCATGTTAACGTCTCCCTCGCCCTGAGCTGGTTTGCCATCAGCCAGGGCAGCCATCTCCATGCAGCTCCTTGTGCCTCAGTTTCTCTATGAGCAGGGACAAAAGCTCCATCCCTGAGGGCCCAGGTTTACTGTGACACCCGCTCAACCCACTCACAGGAGAAATGGCGGGGGAGGGAGACTTCAGGGCTTTTCCTACCACCTTCCCTTAGCGCCTGAAACCCAGGCAGCGGAGCTGATGCCTGCCCTGACGAGCCAAGGCTCAGGAGCTGGAGCAGGGCAGCCTCTAGTGGCTGCAAGCCAGGAAATACCTGTCCCCAAACCCGCGTTTAGGGGATGTTTGCTCTCCAGAGCAGCCAGTCCAGCTGAGCCATGGCCTGTGCCGCTGCTGCTGCATTAACCCATAGCCCATAAATATCAGACCTTGGACTCCCCTTCCCTGGTTTACATCTTTGCCTCCCTGCTGCCACAGCCATCGCTCACACGCTGCTTCCATTCGCTCCTCCAAAAGCCTCTGACCCCACAGCCTTCTGCTCTGCCCGTGCAGCCACAGGTACCAAGGGACACATGTCCCAGACCTCATGAATGTGCCACACAGCATGCCCACGGGGCTCGTTAGCATCACTGGAAATAGCTCCAGTCCCAGCACAGACTCAGCCATGTGGCTGATTGTGGTTAGCCATCAGATCTGCAGTACGGTCTCTAATTGCAGGAGCTGACTATTGACAGCAGATCCATCCAAATTCATTAATGCCCCGTCTGGAGAAGCAAGGCCGTTTCTGCCGCAGGGTGCTCTGGCCCTAGGGGATGCACAGTGGCCTGCATTGCATGGGGAGGAAGGCTCCCCAGGCCTGCCCTGGGAAGGGATGGTCAGGACCTGAACGACCAGCCCTACTCCCATCATTACATCTATGGCCAGAACCACAAATGCCTCCTTGGCTGTCTTGACCCCTTCTCTGCCAACAAAACTTTGTCTTCCACGTCGAAGGCTCATGCTCTGCAGCCATCCCACAGTTCTGTTGCAGGCCTTCAGCTTCCCCTCCCACAGGACATGCGTAGAACAAGCCAAGTAAGACAAAAATCCTCCTGGCTGCCTCCAAGAGACATTTGGCTTCACCTCAGCACATCCCGCTCCCTGCCTTGTTCCGGTTTTACTGGTGTGAGTCAGAGCTCTCCAGCTAATGGTTGAGAACTGGGGTGGGGATGAGATAAGAAAGGCAAAATGTAACAGCTACAGATGCACCAGGCTGTTTGCGGGACATATCAGAGGACAGACACCTAGACAGACAGACGTAAAAATCAATTGGGCAGCAGATAAAGTAGAAGAGGACCTCTTTACACACCAGTGTGGGATGGTCACTTGCAACGAATTGGACAGAATGTTTTCCTGCCCCATGTTTCAGGGCGATGACTGGTAACACAGCACTGCATCGGCACAACAGACTGGTTAACTGGCTGCTGATTCATCAATTATGCAAGCAATTTAAACACAGTTTAGGTCAATAATTCAGGCAGCAGCTTTGCTTTTAGAACACCCTAAAAAGAAAAAAGGGGTGGGGAGAGAAATCAAGCAATGAGGTCGCTCTGCAGCAAGGAGCCCCATACTTCATCCTAAGCTGCATGCACCCAGGGACCCAGCACACATCCTCCTGCCGTGCTCCCACTGCATCTGCTGGGGAACCCGCACTGCCATCAACCTGACCCACTACGTTTGTGCTGGAGAGCTCAGGCTGTGGTGTAAGATTCAGGGGCAGGGCAAGGCTACATCCAAAAGTAGAAACAAGGACATGCCTCGAGGACTGAAAATATGGCAGATAATCCTGTTCATGAATGCAAGAAGGTTTTCCTCCCCACCTTTGGTTTTGACCATTTCACTAGGAGACGCAGTCTCCTAGCTAAGCAGCACTGACCGACATGCCATTAGAGACTTTCCTGCTGCTCTGGACATCACACAGAAAGTCCTTAGGTGCGGCAGGGCCAGTGTGTGTAGCTCCCAGACACTCAATATTTAGGTTACGGGATGAACAGTTCCCAGTCTACACATTGTTATGCATATCGTCCTTCCCTAACTGGAGAGGAGACCCTAGTCTTGCAGGGGGAGAAAGCACAGGGTCTCGTAGTTAGGAACAGGAGTCAGTCAAGTTCAGTTTTGATATACTGAGAAGAAAGTAAAGGTGCTTATCAGCTGGGACTGGATTGTTGCAGGGCTGGGAGCATCCTCTGTTAGAGGCTTAGAGTCCAGACAGACTGGGCTGCATCTGCGTAACATGAATCACTTGGCCAAAACCAGCCAGGGAACATGGACACATCAGAGACATTTTTGCTTTTCCCTGCTGAATATCACCTTGTTCCTTTTGACTGTTTCTCCCTTTTGTCTAAAAAAAAAGTAGAAGCTGAAAGTGTCCCAAAAACCTTGTAGGATTATTTCTTAAAGCCGCAGATCCTGCTCTTTGCTACTCTACAACTATTCTTTTCTGAAATCATTTATGGTTTCAAAGGTATGACGCTTCAGAGTGACAGATTACAGCCACCCTCCTCAGAAAATGTATCATAGGCAAGATAAGGCAGGACAAGGGCCAAATAGGCCGCTGAACAAACCAACGGGGTTGTAGGGGAGAAGATAAGAGGACAGGGGCAAGATACAACCTTTTATCCTCTGCACTCACAGAGACATTTGTCCCTTCATCATTGAAGCAGACCTTCTCCAATGAGCAGCATCTGCAGCAAACAACCTGAACCCACCTCTGCCTGGACAGCGTTGATGAGAAAGGCAGCTAAGTGGAGGGGGAGGCCGTTCTCAGCCAGACCTCTGCATTCTGCCCCAGGAATGCTCAACATGGCCTGTGCTGGATCTTCAAACCAAGGCAATGTCAAAATCAACGGCTGTGCTTCTGAAAGGGATTTAAATGTTAATAATGAAGAGGGGACACAGCTCCGCAAGGCACATTAGCAGTCATTCGGGGTTTCATTCACCTTGGATGATTACAAAATGGCATGTGTAACGCAAGGGTCCTCCTGTGATGGGGACCCGTCTACTGGGAGAGGGATAGAGATGCAAGAGAGCCTGGGCCGGTCTTACCAAACTGAGCCTGTCTCCCCTTCGCTCCCTTTCCCCAAAGCCATAGTGGGTCCAGGTATTTGGTTTCTCAAGAGCATGGAAAGATTTTATGTTGGACCCACATCCCCCCTGATGTTGCACAGCTTTCCTAGTCACACAGATTACCTGATCTGTCCCCAAAATTCAATCACCTGCCGAGGCTGTGTGTTCAGCTGTTTGAAAGTACAGAAGAATTTCTCTTGATCAAAACAGGAAAGGGGCCAACGCAGTTTTGTTTCCATCAGAGAGGCTCTCAAAGCTGTTCAGGGGAGGAGCAGCAGCTGCATCCAACTCACCCCGTTCATCTGACAACAGCACCGGGGCAGAATAAAATCAGAAAGCCAGTGGTCATAGGGTCTGTCAGCTCCCACAACATCTTGCCCTGCCATCAGTGCCAACTCCTTCCCCTGCTCAGTGAGACAAATCACCCGTGCATCCCGTTCCTCACGTCGTGGCAAGCTCAACCTGCAGAGATGCTGCAGACAAACGAGCTTCCCAGGAGTCTGGTTCTGTTACGATCAGCTCACATATCCAACACCTAGATGTCTCCAGACATTGAGACACAGCGCATTTGGCTCCGTGTTCATTATCTGTACTGCACTGTGGGCAGAGGCATTCAAAGACAAGACCTCCTCATCCCATTCAGATGAATTGTGCCCTCCAAGTTCTCCTTGCTCACTTTCTGCTTCCTGAACTTCTGGAGTCAACCTCAGGCCACAGTTTTCAAGATGTTTTCCATGATTACAAAGCATAAAATGTCCTTTTCTTTACTAAAAGCTTAGAGTAGCAAGAATCCATCTGAATCCAGAATCCGAAGCTTTAGAACAAGCACCCATTCTTGCAAACATCACAATAAAATTATGTGAGCCAGCAATACTTGAAATAACACCCAATTTATCTTCCTATTTCCCCTGTATGATTATGTCTTTCATTTCACTGGGGTAGAGAACCTTGAAAACAAATGAGTCAGTTTGATTTTTGTTTCGTGGAGAAGTTCATTTCCTAGCTCCTTTGCTTGCTCATGGTGTTTGGCTGACAGACAGTCTGCATGTTTTCTGAAAAATGGAAAGACTTTTGAAACTTTGGGCTTTGTGAGCCAGGAGGGCAAGTTCCCAGCACCCTCCTGCCGCCCTCCAATTTCACTGTATTCCGCCATGATCCCAGCTTTCCTGCTCACAACCTTCCCATCACTCAACTCAACACGGCAGATGACTGCCAGCCTTAAAGTTTGGCAAGATTTGACCTGATAGTATTACTTTAAAATGTCAATAGCAAATCAATCACTCTCAGCATCACATGAGCCTGTGCTATGTGATGGGGGTGGAGGCTTGCGAGCCCTTTCTCCTACCATGTAACCCTGACCATGCTCCCTGCCAGGGAGCAAGCACAGCCAGGACACAACCACAGAGGTTTACCCCCTGGAAATAAAGAAGGACAGACCCTTTCACCCCATCCTGAGGAATAACTTGCATCCTTGAAGTCAAGCCCCTTGACTTGCTTTTCAAGGTGGCTCCACCAGGTGATGGGGCGGTCCGGGGATTGTTGAACCTTTCCCTTCCCCAGGCCTTTGGGTATTTTCCTCCATCCCCTAGGTCTGTCCTGCAGACAGGAGCTCATCACCCTTGCCAGGAGGTTAATCATATCTCAGAGGGCATCCCCAAAACTTGTACTCAGCACCACTCTCCATACCTGTGGGAGCAGCCCTGCATCACTCCAGCCACGGAGGCACTTGAAAATCTCAGTCTCCCCTTCAGCCTCTCCCAAACCCTCAGCGCTTCATCTCACCCATGCAGCTGCTACCACGGTCTCACATACAGTCTTCTCCAGTCTCGCGAGGAGATACGGCCAATTTAGCAGTATAATGAATGTACGTACATAAAAGTTCTGATTCAAACACTTTCATTAGATTTAGTCACTGGCTCCCAATACGAAATGATGGTGACACCAATTCCTCCTCAGCCCGAGTGACTAATTGTGACACAGAGGCAATTAGGCTTGGTTAAATGATCCATGTCCCTTCAAAATAATGGTCTGTCAAACTGCATTCGCCCAAAATAATCCAGGATTGACTTGACAATCAAAATATCCATTTCTTCAAAATTAATAAAAACCCAGAGCTCCTTGTTTCTCCGCGGTGCAGCTGCAAAATGAAAGGGATGCCTCACTGCGCATGGGGGAGGATGGGCCACCCCGAGGGAGGTGGGAACAGACATTAAAAGGCTAGATGCTGTTAGAGGCAACAGCTTTTGCAAACTACTTGCTACAGGCAGAATACAGCCGGAATAGAGCTGGACAGACTGCTTTGGCCTTTTGCAAACCTCCTTCAAAGTCTCCAGCACAGGCAACAGCTGGAATGTGGTAAGATGGGACAGGCAGGGGTCTCTGGTCATCTGCACCGGGCTGTTACTGCAGGTCTCCTCATCAGAGGCCCCAAGGCACCGACATGAACTTCACATGCACCCTGAGGGCAATGCTCCATCTCTGGGAGCTTCCATCTAAAGAAGCCCTGCAAACAGGCATGTGTGGCCCATGAGGTGATCCTGCAAAACCCACAGCCCCATGGGTCCTGGGAAGTGGATGGGCCACCTCGTGGAAACACCTGGCAGAGAACACAGTGCTCACAGGGACTGCACGACACTGTCTGGCTTGGGGACAGGGATACTCAGGAGATGGGAGCTGAGTTTCTCCAGGGCTCAGACAGCAGATCCCAAAGCGCCTTGCACTTCCCCATCCCATATCCTAACCCAGAGTTAATAAGGACCAACACTCAAGCCTGTTACCTAGTTATCTGCCTCCACAGGGAGCTCCTGCTAATTAAACGCAGTGGGTTAATTGGAAGAACCCACACAGACCTCCCTAAGGAGCAAGCCCCAGGAATGTGCACCCCCTCATCCTGCTGCCTCATCCCACCCCATGCTCTGCATCCCCCGGAGGGTTCACTAGCTCTTGCTGCACACCCACTACAGTGGAGGGCACCCGCCTCCGTGGGACCGCAGAGAAGGATGCCCTGGCAGCTTAGCTAATTTCTACATCACCCCCAAATTGTGCCAATGCAATTTCCATCCACTCTGCACAGCTCACCGCACCTGGCTCTGAAAAGGGAATTACAAAGCAATTACCCACGTTAATGGAAGCAGATACTCCATCCTGTCTGCCTTGCTGCTGTCTCTCCATCCCCGAGGGCCAGTGGCAGGAAGGTGCCAGGAGCCATCTAAGCACAGCTTGTGACCTGCCTGTATCCGCATCCCACTTGTTCACGCTCATTCTTTCATGGGCAGAGTCCACCAAGGTGGCTTTTCAGGGACTTTCCCTAATGGATTCTCATATGTCTGATGCTGGTGCGTTCTCCCCTTGGAGACATTAATTTGGGTCTTTCTCCTCCCCCTTTCATTGAACTGAAGAGGGACTTAACATCTTTGAGATGACAGCTTTGGCTGAAATGGGGCAATTGGCTCAAGGTGCCTGGGACTGGGGTGAGAGATGGGGAGCCAAGCTCCTCATCTCATTCCTGGGACATGAAGCTGGAAAATGAGAGATTTCACATCCAGGGCAAATTACCACCTGGGAAAAAAGAAGTGGCACTGCCTCCTCCCAAAACACTGGTCCATCCCACACAATCTCCTCCTCCATGCAACTGCTTAAATCAGTGTGGACTGAGGGCAAGCCTCACGTTTGCATGGGAGATAACCCTTCCCGGCAGCAGGAGATGGAGAAGAGATCCCTGAAGCTTATATGATGCTGTGCATGTGACAGAAGGGAGTCAGAGCTGATGATGCCATAGGTCTCTAACCCCTGTGCTCCACAGTGAACTCAGCTGCACAGTCAGTAATGGATAGAAATAGCAACTTACTACTGGGAGAGATTTTTCACCAAACTGTCATTTCATCTGTGACTGTTGGGGCTGATTTGCAAAAGACGACTGTAAAATACCTCCAAAGAGATGTGAGAATAGAAACACAGTCCTCCACCAGAAAACTAAAGACCACTGATCTTTTAGGGATGGTGGTTTATTCGTATGAGTGGTCACAGCATGTTATAATCTCTTTCCCCCCAGCGTCCCTTCCATGTTGCAAGGAGATTAATTACTTGTATCCCCCATTTTCCAATGGAGACAACAAGCCTATCACTTCTGCTCTAGCTAAGCCTCTCTGCTCTGCAGGCACCACTGGCTTTAGCTCTTAGGCTAAATGGATCAACATGCCCACTGAAACTCAGGGCAGTTGCTTTCAATTTATTCCTAACTTCAAGGCTTCCTTCTCCTGACACAGTGACCCAGACAAGTCTCCTAGCCCTGAGTCTCCAGCCCCTGACACCCTGGGGCTCCCACATGCTCCCAGACTCCAGCAAGGAAGAGGAACCACAGCTATAGGCATGGCTGGAGGTGGGTAGGAAGGCGTTAAGTCTGGAGCTGCACTAGCTCTCCCCCTCCTGCAGTGGGGACTTCATCCTTTATTTATGGGCCAGCCTTCTCTGGATAGGAGACATTTAAATTTTTCAGCAAGGTCTATGTCCCATCACCCAGGGCAGTTTAAATTTTCACTCATTTCATCATGCACAGACATTGGCGCAGGAGGATAGTAATTACAGCAGGAAAAGGATAAAAAAAAAAAAAGAGTCAGTTCTGCAATGATTATCCCCTATGTAAAATAGAATGATGTATATTTTACAAGATGAAAATGATCAGCCTGTTGCGCCACTCAGCCCTACCCACACGCAACAGAACAGAGACATTAAAAGAGCATCATTAAGGTGTTGTTTCAGCCAAAGGACATTGCTGCTGAAAACAACCACTAAATGTGAGAAAGCCCCATGTAGCACTCAACTGTTTTTGAGCACGATGTGACCAATAATATCGGATTGCTCATCAAAACACAGCTCAAGAACAGAAAGTTGTTTTGCGTAGGAGTCTCCAAACAGGCAGAGTTGTAACATGGGATGTTTCCATGTAGGGTGCTGACATCTAACTCTTAAGGGCTCCAATTTTCAAAGGCTTGTGAAAACCCAGCTCTGAGACATCTGGAGAGTTGTTACAGTCCATAGGAAGTCCCCAGGCTTGCTGCCTCCTGTCACCAACCACACCAGGAGCAGAAGCCACCACTGCCCCAGCTGCCAAAAGAGATGCTGACAGGGGAGAGCTCATCTCCTCACCAGACTGGGTTTGATCATCAGGCATGCTCAGAGAGATGGGTTTATGTGTCAGAGAAAGTTCAGGCTCCCAGCAGAAGCTCCTGGGCAATTTGCACAGCTCAATATAACAGTTTTCTCATGGATAATGTTAGGGGAGGGAGAAGCAATGCTGTCTGAGTGCTAAAAAGGAGAGCTGGTCATTGCCTTGCTGTTGAGGCATCACTCCATGATCATTTTGCCAGATTTGATTTAAACGCCTAATTACTGCTGCAGGAGAACAGAGAGACTCTCTGAGCTGCACGAGGGCAGGAAGACCATGTCCAGTCAAATGGGAGGGCAGGCAGCACACGTGGTCCCATCCCTCTTCATTGCTGGGAAAACTGGGCACGGAGAGGCAGTGACTTGTTTATGGTCACACAGGGAGGCTGCTGCAAGGGTAGAAATAGAAATCCCACCTCACAACCCCCGACCTGGGAAGCCCTGCCTTCTCTTCCAAGCCACCTACCCCCATCCACTGGAGCTGTGCATTGGCCTCCTTCCCACCCCTCCAGGCCACTGCCCCGCTTTGGAGGGCTGCAAATGGCCATCAAGTTTTGTGGACTCGAGTTCTCTAACAGCACAGCAAAGAGGTGGCACAGCCCAGGGCAGTCCTGCACAGAAGTCCCTGCTTCCAGGCCACCATGGCAGAGGGAAAGGGAATGCCCCTGGGAACCTTGCTTGGCACTTCTGGAAGGGGAGGCAATAAGTTTGTTTGTTTTCTTCCATGCACTGGAAGCTCTCTAATTACACTAGACTGTTTCCCGTAGAAGGGTGTAATTAAAAGTGAATGGCTCCAAGTCGTTTATCATCATGAATATTAAAGAAAGATAAACAGTGCATCAATATTCATTTAAGCAGAAACAGAAGATGAAAGGCAGGACTTGGTCCTGGCTGGCACTTCAGCATTTTATAAATGAAATTACACAGCTAGGGGGGAAAAAAACAAAAACTCACAAAACAATAATGACCTTGGCACAAAGCAGCTGGGACAGGCTGGAATCGACAGCCTCCCCATGCCATGTCCTTCCTCATCCCCCTGTCCCCAAAGTAAGTTGCGTCAGAGGGAGGTACAGGACATTCCCAGGCTGACAGTTCCAGCACTAAGATGTCCAGCAGCTGGGAGTCACCTCACCTTTGCTCGCAGCACTGACGCACAAGTGTTTGGTAAAGTCACTCCATAGATGTACAGTTCAAACTGGATACTCTTACTGACTACACCAACAGTTCATCATGCTCCAGTGGGGCGACCCAAAACCCGCTGAGTAACCCAACCCCATCCCCTCACGGTCCTGTAATATGTCCAAGATTATCTCACTTGGAAATAGATCCAAGTCACATTTTCTGTCCACCTTCTCCCTCTCCATTCCTGGTTTCACCTTTTGCTTCTCCTTTCCAGCACTCCCCCAGCACTGATGAGACATGAAGCATAACTCACCGCTAGGAGCTACTGCAAGCGATGGGGCTGGATGGTCCTTCAGTCTCTTGTTAATGCTGCTGGAGTCTCATCAGTGACCTGTTTGCGTGGGTTTGGTATCTTTATCACTGTTTATAGCATGGTAGCATACAGTATCTTCACCCACCCACACTGGCTATAGATACAGCTCATCCCCTGCACTTTGCACCCTCCAGCCTTCAGTCATCACAGACCAGCTTTCCCCAGGAGCCCAGACTGGGAGCTGAGCAAAGGTTTGCGTATCCCAGCTCAGCCCCCACAAGCATTATAAAGATACCATTAAGGAGAAAATGGACACAGCTGGCTTGCAAGAAAGGCCTCCATGGCAGGACAAGCCTACATCCTTCTCCTGCAGGAGGTCACAGGTGTCCCCACCCACACCGCCAGCCTTTCCTAAGGGCCAAGCACACCACACCTCACCCGGACTGTGCCCCTCAGCTTTCTGAACAGCTACTCACACTTCTGCGTGCCCTGAGCCTGATGCCAATGGAAACAGCAAAGGAGGGAGAAAGAGCAGAGGGATCACGGAGAAAGAAAGTCCTCCCAAGGCTCGGTATCACAACACAACCCCCAGCTGCTCTGTAGCTATTTATGCAATTTCCAGGCTCCCGCTAACTGGTACCCAGGCAAATCCAGCGCACCGAGTCAGACGAGTGGGCAGCATTCGCCCTTGATTTCCAGCCACCCTCAGCACCCCGCTCTGTGATGGGAGCGCGGTCCTGAGCCATGCCACGAGGCTGCAGAGCTTCTTCTGAGGTGTAAAACTGATGTTTAAATTTCTTCTATCTGTACGCGAAGGCAAATGTGTGTCTGGGTCACTGCCTGATGGTGTCTCAGACAGGCACCGGCTTCAGACTTCTCCCTTCACCAGCCTGCCCCCGTTTCATTTCTGCACTTGTAATGTGCTCTTCGTACCTGTGCTCTGCCCCAGAAGTGGCTGCATCCTGACAGCAGGTGAAATCACCTGTGTGGAAATCATTTTGTGATGCTAGAAATATTCAGTATCAATTTTTGTGCTCAAATATACCCCCAAAGAGCTCAGTCATGAATGAATAATGCAGAGATTGCTCTCCACAAATACAGCCCAGGGCACTATCCCTCTCTGCTCACTGCTGCCCTCAGGACTAACAATCTTCTGCTTCTCCCAAACCTACAGCTCATCATCAGACAGTTTTTGTGTCTTGGAGGGGTTGGTTGGGCCATGAGTAAGAACCGAAACGTGACTTGAATGACATTGTAAATGTGGTTGTGCATAAAAACAGAAGCCACAGCAGATTTTGAAGATAACTAATGGCCCATTGCTGGATCTCATAAATGCAGGTGGGTTGTTAAAATCCACCCAGCGCTCCTGTCTCCAGCTATGTGATCTATAAGCTATATTCCCCCTCCAGCCTACAGAACATGTTGTGCATTGCCTGCCATTTGCAGGGTCTCTGCACACCTTCTAACGACAGGCAGCGGATGATTAACAGGTTGTTAATGAGAACAGAGCTGGTGTTTGTCGATAATACTCCACAGCAAGACCCACGCAACCCACATGAGGAATGACTGCTCCTGGGCTGTTTTGGAGTAATGCACAGAGGCAGACAAACAGCTTGCAGTCCTCTCCCCACATCCCTCCTTTGCCGAATCCTCTCCTACCCCGCTGTCTGTGCATTGCCACGAGTTTCCAGTCTTCATATTGCTGCTCCAAGGGATGGTCAGTGGAAGGGTTAAATGTCCAGACCTTCCCTGAATGGGGGTGCTCAGAGAGCTGGGGCAGCTGGCCCTTCAGCTGGCCACATGAGAGGCAGCAGCTCTGGGAAGCATATTTATCAGTTAGCAGAGCAATGGCCTCAACGTTTGTACTGCCATTGTCACTAATGGCTCGGCCCTTCCAATGCCAGAGCATCTCGTGTGCCTTGACAGTCATCCTCACTGAGAAAGTGACACTGGGGGAAATGGAGGACATCAGGCGCCCACCATGGATGCCACACTGTGCGTGAGGTGTGGCTTCTCAGGCGAGGCACACATCCAGCTGTGGCTGTGGGGACCCGGGGGTCTCTTCAGCACTAACAGGGTGTGCACTAGCATCAACAGTCGAAGGACTCGTCTGAGACACTTTCTTCTTGCCATGCCCCCCCCATACATCTGTATTACCTTCCAGCCTTAGCAGCTCAGCTGCCATGTCCCACCCCAGAGGTGGCCAAATGTCAGAAGCAAGAGGGACAATTCCTGGAGTGACTGAAAGGCCCTGCAAACATGTGGGTTTCCATGCTGGCAGCAGCAGGGGATGTTTCCACTCCTGGCTGAGTGCAAATGAGTCACTTGGCACTGGTGTCTATAGGAAGAGCTGCTTCATCACTGAACCAGTCCAGTGCTGGGGGTTTGCCATCAGTTTTAGCCTCACCAAGTCCAGAAGCGCTGGATGTCACAGTGGCATTTCTCCCTACGCCAGACCTTCCTTGGGTCCTTTTCTTTCCAGGCCACGTTGCTTGAGGTAGCCGACATTGTGAGGACAACACCATCAGCCTTGAAAATATTTCCTACCAAGAACACCGGACAGGGGTCTGAAGCATAAATATGCATTGGTCATGGCACATGTGGGCAGTGTCCCCAGCCCTGGTGACACACAGCAAATTGCCTGCCCACCCCAGCTCCACCAAGGACCAAATGGCACCACCAGGAGCCTCCGCTCGTGGTAAATTGTTCCCAGGTCACCATCCTACCTGGTGCCACCATATCCCAGACCCCAGCGGGCAGGCAGACCCAATGCATCACCTGCAGGGACAGGATCGTTCATCATTGCAGCTAGCAAAGATCTGCAGGCTTCCCTGTCCATCACAGCCTCGCCACCACCATGTCTAGAAATGACTGCTGCAACCCAGTAGAGAGGTCTTCCCCTTGGGGGAGTTTTGAGGGGTCTACTGGCCCCAAGGGAAAACGGGCATCCGTCTCTTCTGGTGGTAGGAAGCTTTGGGTTCCCCAAGCCGTTGCTTTTCAGGCTTCCCAAGAGGAGAAAGAGGCTGCATTTAGGGCAGAGATTTACGCACCCAGTACAGGGGCTGCAGACCCAAATGCTGGGAGCTATGAGCTACAGGAATCGCAGTGAACCCTGGGCATGTGAGCAGGGGCTGGTGCTATCAGGGCCAGCAATGACTCACGTCATGGTTCAACACCCACCAGCTTCAGCCAGACCAAACTTTCGGAAATTAAAAAAGAGAAGGAAACAATGCTCTGAGATTTTTCTGGGTCTTTCTTTTTTTTTTGCCCAGGGAAGCAAGGTCCTGCAAACAAACTGTTGATTGAGCTCAGCTGGCTCATGTTATCTGTGCTTGGGAGCACGGCACAGCGTGCAGTCCCCTCCAATGCTGTGGATTTGCTATCATCCCCTGCCACCCGCGTAATCACTTCAGTCACGCCACGCTCTGCCCCCGCTGCAATTTCACGGCCGCTCGGTCAGGGGGAAATCACAGCGATTTGGGCTTGTCTGAAAGCATTACAACTGCGCACTGCCTTTTAAAAGGACACCAGTTTGCATGGAGAGGGATTGACCATGGTGGGACCCTTGGAGGGTCCAGAGCTCCCCAGTGACCCACTTGCCACCAAGAAAAGGGCTTGGACAAGAAAAGGGTGCTGGATCTGGGCACTTGGGGATGGAAAACACACCCTTTCCCATGCCAAGAGCTGCCCTGGACTGGGGAAGGTGTGGGGCATCAGGCTGTGAGGGAAGACTGTAGGCTTCAAAGCCTGACCCTGCCCCAGCTTTCCTCTGGACTGCTCAAAAAAATTTCAGAGGTCTTTTTCTTCTGAAGGTGTGCAAGGGATGCTCTGCTGCCTGCTTCTGTGGGTACTAAGTGCCTAAACCCTTCACAAATCTTGTGCCTGTCCTTCAACAGTGGTGTAGGCACAGCCAAGCCTGTATCCCATCATGATGGATGACGCTTCGGCATCTCAAATCTCACACTTTCAAAAGCATTTAGGGGCTTGCCTTCCAGTGAAATACAAAGGAGAGCAATGCCAAAACACCCATCAAAGTCACGGCCAGCACACATGATTAAATACCAGCACAAACTCACAGATCTGGGCAGCTCTCAGGAACCAGTGATGCAGTGGCTGGGACCCAGCAGTAGGATATATTTGACTGGGCCAATATACGACACAACATTCCTATTTCTCTGGTTTCGTTTCAGTGTTATATGCGTTTTTCCTCTGTGCACCCTTTTGGGCTCCCCCAAGCATCCCCCAGTCTCAGCAGAGGAGGGAATGCCAGGTTGCTGAAACAATCCTGATCATGTCATGTCAGTTGTGAACGTGCTCTGATAGTTAGGGTGCATCCCGTGACCTGTGCATGTAGGGGCAGAGGATGGGGCTGAAAAGGGGAAAAAAGGCTCAATATTTCCATCCACAGGGTTATGGATCTGATTTTCTCTTGAAGCCAAACGAAGCATCGATTTATTGCAAATAGCCACTGGGCTGTGCTGATAGTGCACTAGATTTTTTTTTTAGGTACCTTCTAGTCGATGCTGTGTGCTACCTCAGCAAGTCACCTCTGCAAAGGGCTGTGACATGAGCCTCACCGCGGGGCAAATGCCAGAGGAGGGCCAGCATGGCCCAGGGGCAGGGATGGAAAGCTGGGTGCAGCTCATTTGTCCCAAAAAGCCATCTCACCTCTAAAATGTCTCCTTATCCAGCCCGTCTGGCAGAATTACCCGTGGGAACTGCCTGCAAGGAGCAGTTCTGAAAGCCCCCCGGAGCCCAGCGCTCCCCGAGCTGCCCCGCGGTCCCCGGGGACCCCCGTGTCGCACGGCGCTCGGGCCGCTGTCCCCGCCAGCCTCCCCAAGCAGAGATTCAAGTGCCATCTAGTGGCATGCGGGGGCCGTGGGACACACGGACATCCTCACCTCCCGAGCAGCAAGCCTTCCCCTGCCCACCGCCTCTGGGGACGCTGCCTCCAAGCTGCTCTGCCCTCTTCTCCGCAGAGCCTCCCACTCCCATCACCCTACAGCCTCCTTTTCCCACCTCTGTGTAGCCTCCTTTCCCCATCTCCATGTGCCTTCTTTCTCCCATTGCCACATATCCCCCTTTTCCCATGCCTGTACACCCTCCCTCTCCATCCCTCCAAGTCTGGGCCGCCTCCACCTGGGACCATCACAGCGCACCGTGCAGCAGACTCCAAGGACAGCAAAGCCTCCGAAGAGCTTGTCTGATCCCAAGCTTGCCAAGCAGAGCAATGGATTTGCAATGGGACTATCAGCCCTGTTCAGACTCCTGAGTGTTTCTGTTGTCACCTCCGTGCCCTGTCCCACAGTGACATCCCAAGGTGGGGATTGCTCTCTCCCTAGCACTGGGGCTGCAAAGAGAATCTGCAGCAGGGTGCTGTCGGCCCCACCAGCAGCTCCCCAATGATGGCTTTGGTGGGATCTCGTCAGTGGTAAAAACCACGAGGGGGCTCCAGGAACCCATCTGAGCCAGAGGAGAGATGCCAGGAGCAGAGCTTGCATCTCCTGGAGGATGGAGGAGAGGTGCCAGGAGCAGAGTTCACATCTCCTAAAGGATGGGGTCTCCTCCAGCATCCAGGGTGGAGGAGAGATGGAGAGATGTCACAGCTCTGTCAAGGAGCAGGATCTGCCATAACTTTTGTCCCTGTCACATACATTATGCCAAGGAGCAGTGCACATGTTGCAATGTGCCCAATACAGGTCCTGAGAGTGGCTGTGGTGTGGGCTGTGCTGGCCTGGCCTGACCCAGGGGATAGCAGGGCCACAAGCTCTCGCAGGACACTGGTGTTCAGTGTATGAACATTTACATCAGCTGTGGATTCATCCCACAGTCTTATTCCTGCAGGTCCACATTTATCCCTCACAGCTGTTTTATCCCTGTCTAACTCCACTGAGTGTAGGGGTATTATTTCCAGGAGGTGAATATGACCCCAGCATTAAAGAAATGCTTTGGATAACGCTGCTGAGCTTGCTCCTTGGCGAGCATCATGGACGTGCAGAAGTAACTCCAGGGATGACCTCTTCAAGTATGGGAGACATTGGTGAGAAAGCAGGTCTGTCTGCTGGTTTGTCACAGTCCAACTCCACTGTCCCATCAGCACCTGGGGAAGAAAACACTCCTCATTAAAGACTCGGCATGCCCTCTCCTGTCACTGCATGGTGAGGCCTCAGATAACATTTTTGCAAGTCCCCCAGTAAGGTGGGGACAAGACTTAACACCCCTGGCATCACTGTGTTAGCTGGATGTTTCAGGAAAAGAGCAGGTAGCAGCGTACATGAGACAAGGTGACCCTTGCCCAGCACCCTGCCTGGCCAGCACCAGATCCTCCTCTCAGTGACCTTTTGTTGCCTTTACTCTTGGTGGACACTTCACACAGCTGTGTGAGTGACCCGGCCTGGCCACAGCGGACCTCCTCTTAGACAGGTGGGAATAACGCTGGAGAAGGCATTGCAGCCAGAGCAGATTCTCCACCACCTTCCCCTTGCAGGCCCCTGTCCATCTCCCCGCCAGCAGACTCTGCAGCACAGGGCTTATACTGCTACAGAGCCTGGGGACAACCTGGACTGCCAAGCCCACACGGCTGCTGAGTGGCACCATGGCTCAGTGGGAAGGGCCCTGCACGGCAGCCCCAGACCCACAGCAGCAGTGGGGTGCAGAGTCCATAGGGGCTGATCTGCTGTAACCGAGGGAGGCAATGTAATTACCCAGGCCAGCTAATTAGGGCTCCAATAGGACTGGTCTGGAGACCTGAGCCACTTAGCAGAGGACTGGGACGCTGCAGGTATTGGGGCTGGGGTTTGGAGCAGGAAGAAATGATAGCTGCAGATAGCTTCAGACACAGCAGAAATGAGGTTGTGGCCATTCAGCCACTGTCTCTCAACTTTCTTTAGGAGCCCACACTGTCTCAGGTCAGATTTGGCCAGAAAAACCCTTGTCCCTGAGCTGGTCAGCATGAGCCTTCAGGGAGCTGTGGTTCTGCACACCAAGGGGTTTGGGAGGCTGGTGGATGGGGAAAAGCACTGGGGCAAGGAAACCCCCCAGGATATGGTAGTCTGGCAGGGAAATCAGCTCAGAGGGCCGCTGATGGGATCTACAGTGACATGCCTCTTGGGCATCCTCTCCTGCCCTCCAGAGCCTACAGGGTCAGCATGGATGCTTTAAGTCCCTGCTACACCCAGCAACATGGGCCAAAAACATGCAGAGCTTCTGTTGCTGCTTCACACGTCCTAGTTCAGCCTCACAGCGTAAACACAGACTTTGACCCTTGGTGATCTGGCTTGAAAGAGGCATCAGCAGGCAAAGAAAATGTCACTTCAGGATTAAAGTTGCCCCTGAATTAGAGGAGCTGCTCCAAAAAGCTATAGAAGGCTGTTGTGGTAGAAAAACTAGTGTATGAAGGACCCACCCTGCAGAACAGGCAGGGAAAAAATAGATCACACTGTATGCAGGGCTCAGACAAGACCACACTCGTCTGCAAAAATAAAGCCTTGCATTTGACACATTGCTTACATATTAATTAGTTTGATCAGCTTGCCTGGGTGTGTTAACATGAGTGAGAGCTCGTGTCTGTACAGCGATGAGCTGTTAAAACTTCCCAAATAGAGCTACAAATAATGGCAGACTGAGATCTTCCCTTTGCCCAGAGCCTTTCTGCTATTTTTCTAGTGCTTTTCCACTCTTATTTCTCTATTTTACTTGACTGAGTCTCCTAGGTACCATTTCTTCCCCAGCGCAGAACCAGAGACCCACAGGAGCAAGAGAAACGGCTTCTGCACAGGAAGCCAAGGAGCCATCACCCCCCAGCGCACAAAGACAAGAAATGGAAAAAGAGGAAAACTCTATGTTCTTTACTCTGTCCCCTTCCCTCCCAGCTTCTCCTGGATTGCTGGAGGGGCAAAGCTGCTGCAGAGGCTGGAGTTAACATCGCCCCTTTAACGTTGGCGCGGCAGCCTGACATCAGCGAGCTGGGGAGTCCGGGGAGGGCTGGGAGCTGCTGCTCCAGGAGTGGTGCCAACACATCCCAGTTTCCCTGCCTCTTCCCCGCTCTTGTTTGTGTGTGCCTTTTAACACACCGCATATGTATCCGTGCCTGCCAGTGGATGTCTGCAGGGTTTACATTAACCAGCTCAAGCTGAAGTTGGTAAACAGCTATTAAAGTTTTGCTCTTCGTGTCTCCAAGGGTGTCATTTCTGGAGGAGGTAGTCATTCGCATCCTTGGACCTCCTATGGGCTATTCCCTTGTTTGCAGCCCAAATAGATCTTCTTCCCGCTTAGCTATGCAGACAAGAGGGGTTTGGTTTGGTTTGTGCCTGGCACAGGGAGGGAAAATTAATCTCCTGTGGCTTAGTGGGGAGTGTTCATGTTTTTACCTGTTTCCTCGACAGGAGGGAGTCAGGCTCAAAACCTGCAACTTTAGTGTTTAAAGTTCTCGCTCCCAAGCAGAGTCCATATCTAAAGCTGCTCTTTTGCCCTGGGACAAAATACTGAACACAGCAATTCCTCAGCTTTGCAGGAGGCTGCAAACTAGGTCTTGATTTTATTCGGACTGTCAGAACTTGAAAGTTTCTTGGAAACCAGATTCCCATCCCAAACGCTGCATGGCACTAAGCAGAGAAGCCGAAAGCAAGTCCCGAGCACCGATCCCAGCTGCTGCACCACCACTAAAGCTATTTATCCCCGCACAGGTTTTTTTTTCACACGTTCTTGCCTTCTGTTTTTGCTGGAGCCTCCGACACTATTGAGAGGCAAATTTTAGCCATCTGGCAAAGCAGGCTAGGGGGGAAGAAAAAAAAAAGAGAGAAAACACAATGTGCATGGGTATACACACACACACACACACACACACAAAACTCTGGAGATTAGGGAAGACAAAAACTTCGCTGAATGCCGCGGGTTTTGCTGGAGCGCACGGGCAGCCCCGCGGCGGGAGAGGAGGGAGCGGCGGGCGGGGAGGACGGTTCCAATGCAGGCAGGTCTGCCTGCCTGCCTGCCTGCCTGCCTGTGGGGATGTGGGGAACGGTTGCAGGCAGGGGAAGGCGTGACCTGCATGGAAAATGCCAGACAACTCCAGACGCACACACACATAGGCGCACACACGCTCGCAAATCTCCGGACAGAGATAAGGCGGACGGCAGAGCGTTTGGAAAGAGGCGAAGCCGTCCCCCGCAAACCAACCAGCAATCCTCCGTGCCAAACACACCGGCAAACCCTCCCGGCAGCAAAATGAGGTGAGTACCTCCGCGACGGGCTGACCCTGGGGTCCGGCACGCTGTGGTCTCAGGGCACGGCCGGGCAGGGGGGCCATCCCACCAGGGAAGGTTTCCCTCTGATGACCGTGGCTTCGGTTTTCCCATCCGCAAGCAAATGAAGCGTTGCTCACGCCTCGGCTTCGTGCTGCAGCCCGGCTTGTGTGCCGGCATCCCGGCAGAGCCAAAGGGAGCCTGGGGTGACAGGCACGCAGCCCTGGCGTACCGCTCTACCATGGTCCATGGGCGAAAGGTGTGAGCGAGGCTGGACATGCTGCACGGGCTTCAGGTTTCTGGGCACGCCACAGTCGTTTATCACTTTTACGTGAGGTTAAGACTTTCCTGGCATGGGAAAGAAGTCTGATGTTGTTTTGCCTCCGCTGTTTAAAGGGAAAGCAGAGAGTTGCACCGGCAAACGGCCCGTTCAAGTCGAGAAGGTGATGCCCATTTACACCAGCTGAGCATCCAGCCCCATGCCATGTACTCTGACCAGAGGAGAAACAGATTTTCCCTTCACACATTTTTGTGGTTTCAGACAAGCTGTCAGAAAAAGGCATGTTCAACCTCACTCTGCTTGAAAGAAAAATCGATCTAAATTTCTCGGCTCCTTTTAACTTTGCTTTGTAATGAAGAGCTGGGAAAAGTGATGGCACTACACAAATTAGCCCCAGAAATCTACTGCCCTGGTTTTGAAAGGACACAGGCAGGTTAAAAATAATCCACTTATATAGCCTGAATTTCCTCACCAGCATACCTAAATCAAGCCCTGATTTTGAAACCGGGTGTACATGTACATGTGACTAGTTCCAGCGCCTGTAATACACACCTACAAGCCTTTGCCAGGCCTTAGTACCTATTTTAGAAAGCGGAAATTTTTGTCTCTAATGGCTCTGATTTCCTGCACGTTTCTTTTCCTTTGTGCGCTCCACTGGGTGTAAAGAGCCTGAGGTCTGCTCCTCTTTCTGGGTCCCTTGCAATGGCACAGGATTTTGTGTTTGCACCGCCAGCACGGGCGGTGTTCTCCCCTTGCACGGAGAGCTACTCCGTTTATGCTCACTTTCACGCTCAAATGGAGCTCGAGGGTGGTGCGAGGTCAGGTGGACTGCCACTGATTTACCTGTCCTCTCTGCCTGCCTCTCAGACAAACAAGTTGGCAACAAGTTGGGACAAATCCTTTAGGCTGAGATTTTTTAAAAGCTGTGTTTGATGACAAAAGATCTCTAAGGATCTCAACCTCTGTGTGCTTCTCCATCTGGGGTGAGTGGTACCCTAAGAATTGAAAAGAAAAAGAAGAAAGGAAAAGAAAGGAAAAGGAAAAAGGAAAGGTGAAAAGAAAAAGGAAAAAAGAAAAGAAAAGAAAAGAAAAGAAAAGAAAAGAAAAGAAAAGAAAAGAAAAGAAAAGAAAAGAAAAGAAAAGAAAAGAAAAGAAAAGAAAAGAAAAGAAAAGAAAAGAAAAGAAAAGAAAAGAAAAGAAAAGAAAAGAAAAGAAAAGAAAAGAAAAGAAAAGAAAAGAAAAGAAAAGAAAAGAAAAGAAAAGAAAAGAAAAGAAAAGAAAAGAGAAAAGAGAAAAAGAAAAGAGAAGAGAAAAGGAGAAGCAGAAAGAAGAAAAGGAGAAGAGAAAGAAGAGAAGGAGAAGAGAAGAGAAAGAAGAGAAGGAGAAGAGAAGAGAAGAGAAGAGAAGGAGAAGAGAAGAGAAGAGAAGAGAAGAGAAGAGAAGAGAAGAGAAGAGAAGAGAAGAGAAGAGAAGAGAAGAGAGAAGGGAAGGGAAGGGAAGGGAAGGGAAGGAGAAGATAGAGGAGGGTAGGAGAGGGGGATACACTGGTGGGGAGCAAGAGCACACA